>VXBB01009117.1:126255-171490 GCA_013399915.1 Illadopsis cleaveri | reverse complement strand
CCACCAGAGCAAACACCGCCCATATGGAGGAGCCACGCCCCCTCAGACCCCGCCCTTTCCCTCTCAGGCCCCGCCCCGGCCCCGCCCCTTCCCGGCGTGAGGGGGAGGCGGCCGCGGCCCCGCAGCTGCAGCCATGGCGCTGGTCACCCTGCAGCGCTCGCCGACCCCCAGCGCCGCCTCCTCGGCCAGCACGAGCGAGGTGAGCGGTGACGGGATGGGCACGGACGGAGAGGGAAGGGGAGAGTGAGCCCCGCGGGCGGCGGCGGCGGATGGGGAGCGGGGAGGGGCGGGGTGAGGCCCCGCTTGGAGACAGGCCCCTACAGCCCCCCAGCACCCCGCAACCCAAAGCTTGTGGCTCCATCACCCTCACAGACCAAGGTACTTCATGGTCGCAGCCTCACGGCTCTGGCCCTTCACTGCTTTCCCCCCCCAGCCCCTGGTTCCCCCCTCTCGCGGCCCCTTGGCCCTCCACACCCACTTGTCCCTGTGTCCATCCCGTCGCAGTCCCCATGGTTCCCACAGCCCCCTGGCACTAGCTCAGCCCCTCATAGTCTCCCCAGCCCCTGGTTTCATGCCCTTCACAGGCGCTGGTCCCTCATGGCTCTCAGCCCTACAGCCCCATAGCCACTTACCCCCAGCCTTCCTCCTATTGCAGCCCCCATGGCCCTGAGCCTCACAACCCCCACCACTCCCTGGCTCAGCTCAGCCCCTCACACTCCCCAGCCATCCCAGCCCCTTCTCATAGCCTCTGATGCTGCCCAGCCCCAGCCTTTTGATGCTGCAGGCTGAGGCAGGCCTGGGTCTGCCCTGCCATCCCTCACACATACAGCCCCATTCCCCTGTGGCTGTCCCCCATTCCAGCCATCAGCTGGGCAGGGAGCCTGAGCTCCCCAAACTAGGGGGCGGCCTGCTTCCCCTCTCTCTTGCCAGGTAAATCTCTGGGCAGAGTGCTGGGCATGGAGCAGCTGTGCTGGCCCTAGACCTTGTCCCTGCTTGACATCCCATAGTTGTCACCACCTCCTGCCCCAGGGATGCTCTGCTTTGCCCTGTTATCCCTCTGTCCCTGCCATGGCACCACCTTTCCCCACATCTGCAGCTCCTGCCCCTCAGGGAGCTCATGCCAGCCCTTCCCCAAGGTGACCATTGTCAGTCCTCCAGGAGCAGCTCCCATCCTGCTCCACCCCATACCTGTGCCACTCCTCACTGTGGCACAGCCTCCACCGTGCTGCTGCTGCCCTCTCCTTCTCCTCTGCTGCTCCAGGACCTGTGCCTGCCACTTCATCTGTGTCATCCATGTCCTGCTGGCCTGGCACTCTGCGTGTCCCAGCTCTGCTGCACACCCCCTCCACTCCTGTGCCCCAGAAATGCCCTCTCCTGCCTCTGCCCGGCCTTGGGCTTCTGCTTCCCCCACCATAGCTCCCATCTAAACACAGCTGCACCTCCAGTTTCTCTTTCTCCTTGCCTTTTCCCCTCCTAACCCATCTGTTTTGTGACCCTCAAAGACGGGCCTGGTGTTTCTCTGCATCCCTCTCCCCCCACGCTTCTTTCCTTTGATGTTCACTGCCCTTGGCTTCGCTCTGTCCCCACTCCTGCCAGGTAAACAATCCTATTTGTCACCTGTCACGTCCCTGTGACTCCCCCGATTAGCTGCTCTGAGGGGGGAGCAGGAGGGGGGAGCCACAAAGCTCCCAGGTTCCCCAGGGGCTGCAGGGGGTCCCTGGCTGCAGGGACCCAGTTTGGGCCACGCTGTGCCAGCTGAGGAACTTGGAG
Source organism: Illadopsis cleaveri (assembly GCA_013399915.1). NCBI lineage: Eukaryota > Metazoa > Chordata > Aves > Passeriformes > Timaliidae > Illadopsis > Illadopsis cleaveri. The sequence continues at coordinate 169,720 of VXBB01009117.1, read as the reverse complement.
GTGTGAGTTGCACTTTTCCAAGGAGTTTTCAGAAGGAATTTTGTGGCATCTGGTTTAGACAGAGCCTTAAACAAGACCTAGTGGCCACCCAATCTAGGGAGGTGAAAATGAGCTGTAACCCCAGAGCAGGCAGTGGAATTAGACTGGATTTAACTGGTGCAGGTGGGAGAGGAGTCAAAGCAGGCCTTGCCATGTACATCTGTCTTAGGCATTGCTTTGTGTCAGAGCTGCTGCTGGTGATTGTGTTTTCTGTGGGGTGACCATACAATTCTCCTTTTTCCCCAAAAAAGTGCTGCCCCTAATTTGCTGCCAGGTGTTGTCCATGCCACCAGCACCCACAGCTCAGGTGTGCTGTGGTGGCTCCCAGAGGAAGACACTGAGTCCTGTTAGAATGGTCTCTTCTGGCATGAAATACCATAAAATTATTTCCAGATTTTTTTTTACCGATTCAGCATATTGTTTTTGCGAAGTTAATTTAAAGAAAAATCCCGTCAAAAACTGCCAGCCTGCTCCTGTTCTTTTAGGATCTTTCTTGCTAGGAAAATCAGAGTTCATTGGGCCTTTTAGCTGAATAATTACTAGAAGATATTTTATTGGGAAATTGTGATGACCTTGCTCATTGTGACTGTGCTACTTTGGCCTCTCCTAACTCATGAGCCCAAAGGAATTTATAAAATGGATGCTGCTGCCTTGACATAGTGGGCCATAAATTCTTGGGAGAGAGTGGTTCACAGACACTCACAAACTTGCACTGTTTGTGCATCTCCTTTCCACACCCCTCCCACTCCCTGTGGTCCTTCAGAGTGGCCACACTCAGCAGAGTCCCCAGGGAGGGACGTGGCAGTGGCTGCTGGGGTCTGGCCATGGTGGGATGAGCAGCTGCAGCCCCACAGCATCAGCACAGAGTGTGGTGCACCCCAAACCCTGCCAGCTCTGAGGGGTGCTCTGAGCAGGACAGGGCAGGAGGGCTCGGTGTGGCAGCCTCGCTGCTGCCTTGCTTTGGTTTTCTTGCAGTTTTTAGTAGAAAATGCAGCTTTGGGAAGCCACAGCAGCTCCAGGGCCAGCCCTGCTGCTGAGCCCCAGCTGACGACATCCAAGAGTCATCATCCTCACAGTCACGTTTGTTTAAAAAGGAAAAAAGTTTTTCTCCCTTTTGTTGCTACGTGACAGCCCCAAACAAACAGGAGGGTGACCCTGCCAAGGTCCCAAACCTGCCAGACCTTCCCAGGGCTGGGGGATCTGCCAGTGGGGGCACTGGGACTGGGGGTGCTCTGGGACCCTGCCTGCAGCCCAGCTCTGCACTGTAAACAGACTAAAAATAGCCATGGTATGCTCCTCACCCTCTGCTGGGTCAGTTGGGACAGCCTTGTGCATCTCCCTTCCTCCAAGTGGCCACAGTTCCAATATCCAGCCTCTGCTCTTGCATTTGCAGGATTTTTTCCCTCTGGCTTTACTTAATTCTCAGATTGTCAGCAGAGCAGCTCCTGTGCCCTCCAGCCTCCCAAGTTCTAACTTGGAAGGATGGGGAGCAATCCAGGTGCCTTCACCCCTCCAAAGCTCCAGTCCTGAACATTTGAAATGATACAATTTGCTTATTTTTAACTGCTACAAAACCACCTGAAAACAAGCAACCCTTATGGGGACCCTTACTGTGGGTTCTGAGCAATGCTGTAGGAAATACCAGGATGTTCCCCAAGTGTCAGCACTGATGGAGCCTGATTCCTTCAAGGCTTGTGTCCCTCCAGCTGTCAGGATCTGGTGTGCTGAGAGTGTGAAGGATTTCCTGTAAGGTCCCTGCTTTGGTTTTTGGGCCCAAATCTTCTCCCCAGCACAGCCCTGCCCTCCAAGGGGATGCTCCCAGCCCTTTCTCTGGGTACTCATGCAGGACCAAAGCAGAACTATCTTAGAGCCTGTTGTTCTGTTGTGGGGTTTTTTGGTTTGGTTTTCTTGGGGTGTTTTTTTTGGGTTTTTTTGGTTTTGTTTTTTTTTTTGTTTTTGTTGGTGTTTTTTTTTTTTTTTGTCAGCTCTGGATGTAATTAGCCCCAACTCTGCTTTCTTTAATAAGGAATTTTGTCTAGAAGCTCCTAGGGAAGTTGAAGGAGATGACTGGAAAGCACCACTGTGTGAAAATGCTTGGTTTTGGAAGCAGGCTGAGGTCACACTTCTCTTTAATAAAGTGTAGTGTCACCTGAGCAGCCAGATTTGCTTCCAGAGAGACTCTCCACCAGTGCCTGATGCAGAAGTGCCCATTTTAATCCCTGCCTGCCACCAAAGCAGCGCGTTCCCCTGGAAGGCAGCAGGCAGAGGACGTGCATTGTCCTGGCCTGGGGACACGTGTGCCAGCACCCAGGTGGAGGCGGCCTCCTTGTCCTGCCGCTGTGAGCCCTGGAGCTGCACGGCAGGAGCTGGGACAGTCCCAGGGAGCACTTTTGGCTGTGTCCTTGTGCTTGGGACACCCCGAATCCCGGTTACTTGTGCCCAGCCGTGGCTGCCGCCCTCACGTGTGTGCGCGGCGGGAGCGAGGTGCGCGCTCCGGTGACGTCGGGGTTGGTGCTCTTCAAAGCGCTCTGCGCTCCAGGACCGGCTTGCAGGATTAGGACCTAATAGCTTTAAAATCCCCGTGAGCCCCTCCCTTTGTCACCCGGCGCCGGCTGCTGGTGGCATACAGGACTAGGGAGTCTCATTTATCCCTGGCCCCGGGAAGAAAAACCCCGCGGGAAACAGCCCCTCACACCTTGTTGGTGCCGGGATTTTATTTAAAGGTCTAAAGTGGAAACAACCAACATGTAACTCTCTTGTATCCTTTTCTCCCCTCAGGCGGAGGTCGGCAGTGATGAAGAGCGTAGACTAAATGTGAGGTAAGCAGAGCTTTTGGGCTCTCAACACGTTTCCACTGTTGTTAATTGTCTGCCCAGCATCCAAGTCCTGATCCCACAAAGATCCCCGAGCCTGTGCCTTGCCTGGAGGGGATGGTGTGGTCTGCAGAGAGCTGAACCTGGGGATGCTCTCTCCCTCATCAGTTTTGAGATGAGCATTTAACCAGCTGAAAGAATAAAAGAGAGTTTTTTTGTGATGCTTTTTCTCCTGCTGGGAAGACACTGGAAAATTACTGGTCAGCTCTTGCCACAGCACTTTAACGTTATCACAGCATCTCTGGCTCTGCTGCTGCTCCCTGAGGCTGGGGCTCCACTCGAGAAGGGGGCTGTGCTCCCAGGGTGGAGAGGAGAGAACTCTGCTCATTCCTGGGTTTTAACTACCAAGAATTTGCCTTGTTGGGGTCGTGCAGGGCCACTGTGTTCATGTGAGGGGAAGAAAGGGCTGAGCTGTCCTGCCAGAGAAGAGAGAGGCTCCTCTTGCTGACACTGTGCAGATCCAAAGTGGTGACACAAGCTCACGTGCCAGGGCAGTGGCTAATGGGGCTCTGAGTAATGCTGTGGATGGCTCACTCAAGCCTGGCTCTTGCAGACAGCTCTTACCCTCTAACCTGTAAACCACAGCCCAGGGGAGAAGTGTAAAGACACAGTAGTGGTTCAGCACTCAGTCCCTTCTCCTTGTCCCTGCTTCCTGCTTTCGTTATCCTGGGTTCAGGGAAAGCAAAGCCACTCATGCTGCTGCTTGGGCTCTGTGTGCCCTGCAAGTGAAGTCAGAGACCAAAAAGCAGGGCTGCTCAGGGACAGAGAAGGAAATGGTTGGATTTTTTTGTTTCTGTGTTCTGGAGTGGTGTGTCCTGGCTGCAGCTGTCCTGTGTGCACACACATGGGTTGCAGACAGAAGTGCTGTGTGTCTGCTCTGTGTGCTCTCCTGTGTATGGGCATTTCATGGCTGTCTGTAGTGCCATTTGGGAACTGACTTTGTGGGGAATGGATTTTGTATTGATTAAATCATAATTCAGGATTCCTTGTTCTGCTCCTTGCACAATGCAAGGCCTCAAGAGGAACCTGCTGAAGCCATTAACAGCCACAGACCCCTAATTCTTATGCTTTTCCCCATGTGGTATTAAACAGCAACATGTAACCAAGCAGGATGGCAGCCTCCTACTTTGGATATACAGTTCTGTGCTGAAAGAGAACATACAGCTTTATCCTCTTCACTGCAAATGTTCTCGCTCTACAAATAAATCCTGGTGAGATCCTTGGATTTGTGACCACCTTTAGTCTGTCTGGCCTCTTTGCAAGCCAGGCATGTGCATCTACCACTGACCAGAGCCACCAGCAGTGTAGATGCACTTAGACCAGGCTTAAAGGCTGATGCTTTTCTCCTGGCTGTTGAAAAATGCTGCAGCACTGACGTTGGACACTGAGATCCCATGAGCTTCCTCTGTCCTTCAGTCTCCTGGGGCTGCTCTTCCGTATACGATTGTCAGGATAAGAATCTGGTAATTAAATAGCCAGACAGACCTCGAGAATGAGATGCCTCTCATGCACAGCCCCTGCTGTCCTCAGGGGGAAACACTGCCAAGAGCTGGAGGAAACGTGCAGAGACAGCACAGATGATAAATGGAGCTCCTGTTTGGTGGGTCGATCCTGTCCCCTTCCCTGCTCTGCATCAATCTGCTGAGACTCTGCCCGGTGCCCAGGGGGTGGCAGAATTGTTCAACTTCATTGCACTGCTTCTCCTCTGAAAAAGCCCTGCAGGATGGCTTGTGCTGGTGTTTGTGCCTTGTTCAGTCCTGGTCTAGCCTTGGTGACAGCTGGGCTTTGTCACACGTGCCCTGAGCACAGGGGTCAGCAGTCCAGCCCCAGGCTCTGCAGATCTTGGAGATCTAATGGTGAGGGAAAAGGAAGGATTGTTGGAAATGTGTCCCCAGTGTGCTGCCAGCTCAAGCTGTGTTTCATCAATACAGGATGGCTGTGCTAGTACACATTTATGTCATAATGTATTCATCTGCCTGGTGAACAAATTATTTTTGTTCATTCCAAAACATTCCGGGATTTTCGTTTGAGGTTGCATAGTTGGATCTGGTTCCCTGAGCCATCTGATTGTTTTCTTGGAGGAGCAGGTCTGTATCATGGTTTTGCACCCAGCCATGTCTTGCTGCTCCCTGGTCATCCTTCCTTATGGTTTCTGTCATTCCAAAATGCTTTTCTTTCTCCCTGGAACAGCTTCTACCCCAGCACAGACCAAGAGGACATGCTCTAGGTTCAGCTTTGCTTTCAAAGATAATGCTATCTGCGTTTTCTCAGGTGCTAATCTGCTTTAAGTCATCTTTTTTCTGTTACCAAAAACCTTGTGCAAGCTTCAACAATGTAACATCCACACTGTTCCCAGCAGACAGCCAGGACTCTGTGTTGCTCCCTGAGGGTAAAGACTCGGAGTAGAAGGAAAAGTCAGAGATCTGAGAGCCCTGTTGGGCTCAGTGCAACCAGAAGCTGCACGTCCGAGCTGTGTTATCAGTGTCTGCTCAAACCTTCCCTCCTGGATAACCATCAAGGAGATGCTGTGGCTTGATCCCTTTTTCCCCTAATGGTGCAGTGCACCCACAGCTCACCCAAATCTTTGTAAAACTGCTGCCAGGGCTAGGCCAAGCCCATGGGAGGACGTGTTAGCCTAGACTTAAGCACAGCCTTAAGTTCTGTGAGATGGAGTTCCGTGCGAGCCTCGTGCGTGCGGTGCCTGTGCCTTATCTCAGCCCCAGATCCTGCTGCTCCAGCTCCCAGCAAACTCCAGGGAGATGCTATCAAGGAGGAGGCAGAGCAGAGCCCAGCTCTTTCCCAGCTGCCTGCTCTGGCACAGGGCTGGATGTGCAGTTTTACCTTTTTGGTGTGACCCGGTTGAATTCTCACTCTTGGCCGTGTGCTGGCTCTGTCACACCGAGGCAGAGGAGATGTTGTAACAACCCAAATTGCTCTGTGAGTTTTGGCTCTTTCTCAGATGTGGTTGGCAAACACAGCAAGATAATCACTGTTTTTAATTACAAATATAAATAGGTTTGTTTAGCCAGTCATTCTGTAATCTTTGCCATTACTGGCTTTCCAGTCAGAGCCTGAATGCAGGGTGAATGTTTTCAGGCACCTTCTGTAGAGAGATGGAGGTTGAACCACTGCAGAAGGGTTTGGAAGTTGGTTATCTCCAGGCTCTGACCAAGCGTGAAGATGGTTATGGAATCAATTGTTCTTGTTTGGCACCTCTAAACCAAATTTTAGGAGCTGACGAGAGCAGCTGTGGGAGGTGGAGGTTTTAAGGGTTGGGCTTGTGTACATTTGCTGATCAGTGATCAACAGGAGAGTCATTGGTGCAGACAAACTCTTAACAGAGCAACAGCAGGTTTAGATTGGATCTCAGGGAAAATTCCTTCATGGAAAGAGTTGTCAAGCATTGGAACAGGCTTCCCAGGGCAGTGGTGGAGTTCTCATCCCTGGAGGAACTGAAAAGCTGTGTGGATGTGGCACTTAGGGACATGGTTTAGTGGTGGCCTTGGCAGAGCTGCAGGAGCAGCAGGACTTGATCTTGGAAGTCTTTTCCAACCTAAATAATTCCATGATCATCCCTCTGGCACACACCACAGGACACCATTGTATCTTCTATCACATATATATATGTGTATATATATATATTATACACTTAATGTATATTTAATGTGTATTATATTTTAGTGCACCAAAATTATCTTTTTACACCTTGATCCTGAATTCCTTTAGGGATTTAGGAGCATGTTTTGCTGGAGCAGCACTGGATGAACACCCTGTACCCACAGCCGTGCTCACAGTGCCGGGCCGGCGCTCACGGCGGGGGGAACACAGGGGCTGCTGCCTTGAGGATTTATTTGTGGGGACAGCACCTCATTACAGCCTTGACAAGTCCTGCTGGCTGCAGATTGATTGTGTCCCGGGGAGCTGGTGGGAGATGTCGGGGCAGAAGTTGCTGACTTCACGAAGTGTTCAAAACAGGACGTTGAATCACATCCTGGCCGGCGGCAGCATCCTGCCTTAGCGTGCTCCGTACAATGGGGAGGCACCGGCCCAGCCCCCGGCCCTCGGGAGCTCTCAGCCTGGAGGTGTGGCCCTGGAAGCTCAGGAAGGTGTAATTAGGCCTTTACATTTTGTGGTGGGTTGTGTGTGGATGTTCCAAGGCCAAAGAGCTGAGGAAACGTTCACTTATTTGACACTTATTTAAGATCTGGCCTTTCCAGGAAACCGTTGCTGACTTGAAGTTGAGCAATATGAGGAGTTTACTTGGATGTAGGTAGAGCAACAGCAGGAGAGCTGCCAATTTGAAGAGGTGCTGATCAGACCCTTTTGGAATTGTATCTAAACCTTTTTGGGTTTTTTTTTCTTCCCTGAAACCTCAGCAGTTTGGCAGAACCCAAACCACGAGGCCCTATTATCAGAGGTGCTGGCTGTGCACTGAGCACTTGTTCCTGTAAAAAGCCACTGTGGTCACTGTTTATTTAGGTGTTAGAGCTGGGTCAGAACAATATTTTGGTTTCAAATGCCTCTTGATTTTAAATATCTTAATCTTTGATAATTGTCTGCCAAGATCTGTGAGTCAGGGATTTCTCATACAAATCAGAGCTGTGCTGTGCCTGGCAAGTGTTCTTAAGATGTTTTTGGAATGGAGAATGGGCAGAACACCTTCCTAGGCCTGGTTTTACTTCTAATGAAGAATGTTGAGATTATCTCCTGAGACCACTGAGTTTTTTCCCAAACATTTACAGATCTCTTTGCAGCAGTTAAATCCTTGATGCAGAATCACTTCACCACTGCACAAAAATAAGCCAAAATAAGCCAAGATTCAAACAGATTGGGGTACACACCACATCCATCAGTTGTTTAGGTTTATCTGGGATCAGGACTCTCCTCTGCAGGGCTTGTCTTCCCTCTCTGAAAATTCTGGTTTCTTGAAGAAATCCTTGCTGCAAGACCTGCTGGTGAAGGAAACCTTCGTATCAGTGACCAAGTCAGCTGGAAATACAGGGAGTAGGACAAAATGTCCCGTTCAGATTTCCCAGAAAGCTGCCAGGTTCCTTGTTTGTTCTGTCTGCCATCCAAATGGTCACATCCAACCATGTCCAACACTGACATCCCAGTGGAGACTGCTGCCCATGGCTTGGCATCTCCTTCCCAGCCTTGCAAACCCTCCTGAACTCCAGCTGTCTGCTTCCCTCTGCAGCACCATCCTGCTTGGAAAAGATGGCTTTGGAGTGGAGGGGGAAAAGAAGGATGACCCTGAAGTTTTTGCCACCGCTTTTCCATTGTGAGTGGGCTTTGCCCCTGCCTGGCACTCTCCTGATTTTAGGAATGCTGGCTGTGTACCCTCAGGGGGTTGGGAAGGCAGGCTGCAGCCTGGTTCAACACTCGAGGTGTCAGGGCTGAGCCAGAGCTTTTCTCACTCCGCTCTTACCCCGCGTGATCCGCCTGGATTTATTTTATTTTGTTTTTCCATGTTACCAACGTGTCAAGTGCTGCCTGGTCTCTGCTGCCTTTTTTGGAGCCCTTCTGAAACCCGGCAGCTCAGCTGGTTTTTGGGTTGCTGTGCCACCAAGATTCCCAGCCGTGCTTCCGATGCCATTGTCTGTGTCCTGGCTGACCTTTGCTCACACCGTTTGGAAGCTGCTCCCTTAATCCTTCAAGCTGTTATTCACCTTCCTTTGCTTTTCCTGTGGCACCGTTGGAGAGTTTCCACTCGTTTCTCTGGGAGACACTGCTGAGTGGGTGAAGTGGGGTGATTTAATGAAATAGTTCTAAGGATTAAAACAATGGGCTGACAGGAGGAATGCAGGAGGATGGGCCCATGTGCTGACAGCTCAGCTGGGGAGGAGGACAGGAGCAGGATCAGCCGAGGCTCTGCCTTTGGTGTGCCCTCCATGGTGGGCATCATCCCACCTCTCCTTCAGCTTGGACACTGCTCTGGGACAACTGCAGGGCTTGTGGCCTGGCTCCCCCCTTACCTTTGGTAAAGGGGATAGCAGCAATGGCAGGAACACGGCAACATCCAGAACAGTGACTTGTAGGAGAACACAGGGAGCCAGTCTTTTGGGAATAGCTGGCTTCCCTCAGAGCACCAGGGAAATCCATGTTGTTGCTGATGCTGGGATGTCTGTGTGTGCCCCTGCTCTTCCCCTGTGCCAGCTGCTGCTTTTCAAGCCTTGTCCTCCCAAGCCCATGAGTGCAGGTGAGCGTGAGCTGCTGTGTGGAGCAGCTCTGGCCAGTCCCCACAGCAGGGTGTGTGACCCTGGGGTTGGCACAACAGACTGGGGACAGTCCAGGGCATTGCACCAGGGACACCAGTGCTGGGGGCTCTGTAGGATTAACACTCCTTTTCCTAGCAACTGGTGCAGGCTGAGGTTTGGAGAGGGTCTGGCCTGGCCTCCTGAGACAGTGACTGTCACCAAAATGTGTTTCAGTGGGAATCTCAGCAATGCTCTCTGTGATCAGAGCGAGTTCCAAGCCCGTGGCGTGGCTGAGTGATGCCGGGATCAACCTCGTGCCCTTTTGAACTCTGCAATTAATGGGATGAGCAGAAAGGATTTCTTTTTCCTTGCGAAACAATCTCTTATTTTATTTGGCTTTTCACCATCCAAGTACTAAGGATTCCTAGAATTTTCTCATTTCTGGCTGTTTGGGAGCAGTTCTGTCAATTTACTTTGCACAAGTCCGCTGGAATGGGGAATGATCCTGCTGGTTTGTTTGTTTCCCTCTTCCTGCCCTTTCTCTTGGAGGGTTTATCCCAGCTGCTCCTGGGTTGTCTGCAGGCTCAGGCTGGATCCTGAGATTGCCCCCAGGGTGGGATACTCAGAGCTGAGCTGGTTCTGCTCCGTGCAGATCCATGCTGATCACTGCTCCAGCCCAGTGCATCCCAGGAGCTGGAGGGACATCATCAGCAGTCTGTTTCTGTTGGGAAATTGGCTTTTGTGGGTTTCATGATTGATTTCATTTTTCTCTTTTTGCCTTCTGTGCCAGAGGAGCATTTGTGTTGAATGGCCTGCAGTGTGTGCAGCCCTCTCAGCATTCCTGCTGGGATGTGGCCCACGATCCCCACGCCTCCGAGCCCAACAATGCACACTCACACTCCCCTTGGTCCCTGCTTTGCTGACAACAGCAAAGCCTGTTGAGTTTTTCTGTCTCCTCAACATCTCACTTACTTCAAAATAGATGGGAGAGATGTTTGCTCCTGCAGGGAGGTTTTACAAACCCCTCCCACAGCTGGAGCTGCTGCCTGGCCCCTTCCTGGCACGAAGATGTCCTGGCTGTGTCCAAGGAAGGGGAGATACTCTCCTTGTGAACCTGCAGCCCACGTTTTCTTTTCTTCTGGGGGTGATTTATCTTCAGCTCAGGAGGTTTTGGAATGATTCCACTTTGGGTGTGGGAGTCCTGGGTATGGAAAGAGCTTTCTTGCCTTGCCTTTCTGGTAGTAAAACACCTCAATCCAAGTGGTTCTGAGCAGATCTCTCTGACCTTTCCAGGTATTTTGGGCTCCTACAGGTCAGTTTGTGGGCATATCCCAAATCCTACACATGTGCAACAGCACTGTTCTAAACCATCATTGCACATGTTGGAACTGGCCTTTTCCAGGTGCTGCTCCATGGGGAGCACACTGCTCTGATGGCAGCCCTGCTCCACGTGGGGCTGAGCTGGGATGGCTGTGGTGAGATTCCCACCTGTGTTTGTCCAGGTGATTCCCTTTAATCTTTGTGTGACACAAGCAAAGGCCACTTGGGCACACTTCATTAGGAGCAGGAGAAGGGATTTGCTGCTGCTGCTGGAGTCCCTGGGGCTGTGCAGTGCCATGGGAAGGAGCAGCTTTGAAGTCCCTTTTTCCCTGGTGCTGTTTTGTGTTGCTCAAGCCCCTTCTGAAGGCCCCTCTGTGGCCAGGAAGTGTTATCAGATGTGCCTCTCTCAGGCCAGAGCAAGCAGTGCCCCCACCTTAACCTTCAAATTTTTTGGGGAGCAGGAGTCACACAGCTGCTCTCAGCTCTTCCTGTTTCTCTCCTTGTATCTTCCTTTGGGTTTGATGTGCTCCTTCCCGGCTTGGGTTGTGTTGCTGTTGTGGTGTGGCTGTGGGACAATGGGAGTCCCCTCTGCTCACTGCAGTGTCCTGCCCAAAATCCACCCTCTGGAATACTGAGGGACTGACTGGGCTGTGGGAGCATCCAGCAGGGCTGACTCAGCCCCTCTCCAGGGCTGTTTTGTGTCTTTCTCAGTTGCCTTGAGGTGGTTGAGCTTGTTCCAGACCAAGCAGCAAAGAGGGGAAGAAAAAGGGGAAAAAAAATCTGTTCTCTTCCTCCTTATCAACAGGGCTATAGAACAGGGAAGTGTGTTCCATTCTGTGGCACCAGGAGCCCTCTTTTCCCCTCACCTTATCAGCTTGGAAAAGTTTTGAGTAGGAGATGCCATGAAACCCAAGGAAATGGGAGGCATTACCAGGTTTGCCTATGTAAAATTATGACCAATTTTGAGAGAAGTGAATACTCCTTTTCTTGTGGGGGTTTGGAGTTTTTTTCTTCTTTAAACACAAGCCTGGTTGCAGGAGGCTGCTCACTCACCTCAGGCTTGCCTGGGTCTTCCCAGGAAAAGTGTTTTTCTCACTCCTGGCTCTGTGGATCTTTATTTTGAGATGAGTTCTGTTGCTCTAAGATATGTTAATAGAGTGTTTTCTTGTGTCCTGCAAGATGATTATGGCTAATGTGAAATTCCCTCTTAAAACATGAAACATTAAAACATGAAACTCAAGCACCCAAGGCATGCAAGGATTCCTCCTGGGACACCCACAGCTGGAACCACGATGGCAAAGCAAACTGCTTGGGGAAAACTGTTGTGGGACTGGCATTTGGCTGTCCAGGAGCATGAGCAGCTCTGTCTCTTTTCCCAAAATCCAGTGTTTTTAAGGGATTGCTTACTGGCATTCCTGGCCCCGGGGGGTGGCAGTTTGTACCGCAGAGGAGGCTCTGCCTATTGTGTTCTTCAGCGACTCGAAATGGGGTTGATGTGTGTTGCAGCCACGCTCCTCTGGAGCTTTCCCAAAGGGGAAGAAATATTTCCTTTTCAAGTTGAGCAGCACGGAGCCAAGGGATGGAGCAACAGCCTCTGGAGCCGGCTCTCAGCAGGGCTGTGGCCATGAGCACCCTCTCCTTGCCAGCCTCTGGGGGCAGGAGGGGCTGTCACTGTCTGTACCTGACACTCCTGGCATTTCCCAGGTGCTGGAAGTGTTGGTTTTTCCATCTCTCAGGGTGATCATTTCCTGTGTTTGGTAAGCTGAGGTCAGGGAGTGGGAGGAGAACTGGCCTGCAGCTGTATTAGAGCATCAGGGTCCTGGGGCTGTGACAAAACTCGTGGGCTCTGTGTTTATTCGAGAGCCTGAAGAGGCTCCTTGTAGAGAAGTTGTGCTGGTCAGGATTCCTGGAAGGGCATGCAGAGATTGGGTGGTTTCTGTGGTGTGTGCCAGTCAAACTGGGTGAAAACTGGCTGAGAACTGCACAGAGAGCTCCTTCTCCCCATGGTCAGGCTGGTGGGACCAGCGTGGCCTTATGGTGTGTGCCTGCAGAAAGAATTGGAGTTTGTAAGGAACAAATCTTCAGGGAATTCAGTGGCAGGCAGCCCCTAACACACAAACCCCGAGCACCTGAGAGACTCCTTGTCCAGCAGGAGCTCGGGAATGGCTCTGAAAATCCAACGGGGCAGCTGTACAGTGAGGGAAGAGCCCTTTTAATTTCCTGTATCTACATTCAAGCATTGCTTTAACTGTAAAGGAATGAACAGGCATCAGTCCATAGGATGCTTTTCCTCTAGTCCCGTCCCTCCCAGGGAATATGGACTTCCCGCAGCCAGAGGCTGTGTGGGTGCTGATAGGAGCCTCCGGAGCACGAGGGTGGAAGCAAACAAACAAACAAGTCTGGAGGAGGGAAACGATTAGCCGAGCCTCAGCTGGTTGTTTCCCCTCTTGAATGGCCCTCTTTCATCAGGATGTGGTGGGACAAGTGCTTTTTCAAGCCAGGATATCAGTGGAAGACACAGTGTTCCCTAAAAGCCATCCAGTTCCCGGGGAGCATCAGCAGCCGCGATTCCTCTGCTCCGCGCAGAAAATACGCTTGACCTTTTCTTTGCCTTCTGGTGTTTTTTATGGGTTTAGAAGCAAAAGGATGTGAGTTTTCCAGCTGGTTATGAATCTTTTCGAATTCCCTGACTTCTGTCTGACGCTGGGGCCACCACGATGCTGCCGCTGTGCAAAGAAAAGCAGCCCGAATTAGTATGTATGAGCCACGGGGTTGTGCTTTGGGGCATCTGTCACCCCTGCCGAGGGGCAGAGGTTGGGGACGTTCTTTGATGCCAGGATTTGGGTGTTCATTAGGAGAGATCTAAAAAAGAAAAAAGAAAACGGAAAAAAAAAAAAAAAAGCTCTGAGTTTTAGTTGTTTACAGGAACTGCAGGATTTAAAAGGGAGTTGTGCCTTGCCTTTCTCACTCAGCTGTGTGCAGAGCAGTTGTGTGAAGTGACAGAGCGCAGAGAGTTCCCAGAGCGGAGATAAGGGCTGGGCTTGGGTAATGTTGTTACAATGTGGTGTAAACTATGAGCAAAAAGGCGTTTGGGTGTGTTCCCTTTGTCCTGCACCGTGCTGGGCACATGGAAACCGGAGCTGGTGTGGAGATGGGGAATGCTGGGGGTGCGGGAGGGTTTGTGCAGGGCAGGAACGGGCATTTCAGTGGAAATGGAAACCTTGCTCTCAGCAGGCTCCTGGCTTTGCTTTCCGGTTCATTTCCACGCATGTGGATACACGGGAACAAAAATTTTGCTCTGTGAGATGTCCTTTTCCTGGACCATTTGCTGCTCCAGCAGCACAGCTTTCCCTTTTGCCTGCAGCTGGGAATATTCTGCTTTATTGTCACAGACTTCCTGACTGCAGGAGATGAGAACATCTGTCAAGATGTATCATCAGAGCAGATCCTGATAACTTTGGGAAGGAGCTCTGGTTTTTCCAAGGTTTTTCCTGCTATAGAAATCCTAGTCAGTACTTTGAGGTCAAAGATCCTTTGGGGTGAAAAACTGAAGTAAAATATCCTATTTCAAGTTTGGTGGGTTTTTTACTTCCCAAAGACATTTTTCCCCAAATTCTCAGGATGGGAATGCTGTGAATTATCTCCTTGTACATGATCTAAGCATTCCCTGCCTCTTGTGAGTGCTGAATATCCCATACATTGTGTGGGGGTCGCTGCCTTTGTGTCACTTCTGGCCTTTTTTTAACGCTTTCCTGTGAGGTCTGGGGTGAGAAGGAAACAAGGCTCTTCCTGCCTGGCTCCTGGAAGGAGCCACATTCCCGTTTGCAGCCGTGGGTGCCGTTATCCCGAGCCAGGCTGAGCTCGGATCCTGCTCAGACACAGCCAGTGAGGTGAGGAGGGAGTGCTGGAATCCAAACGGAATGGAAGTGGAGAGTTGTTGGAATTAGAGTGTGCTTCTCCTGCTGTGTTTTATTGATCTTGTGGAGCCTGGAATTCAGGCAAAAATTTTAGTTGACTTTTTAAAAGCAACTGAAATCTCAAATTTAAACCTGATCCAGATTTTTATGGGGAATTCTTGAAATTCAGTTGAAAGAGGAGGAAACTGCCTGGGAACTTGGGCTGTGTTCTTTAGAGATTACAAAATCTGAAATGACATGAATTTCATGTCTGTCCTCACAAAAATGCTGAGGTGGAACAGAGCATTGGGAGCATTAACGCTCACTCCTGCCCCAAGGCTAAGACCATGGATAAAATATGGAACAGATGAGTTCTGGGAGTAGGAACTCCAGTGGGATCATTTGCTGGAGCATAAGTAACTCCTGTGTAGCTCAGTCTCATAATGGAGCATTTCTGTTTAGTAGATGCAGACAGTAATTAATGGTGATCTATGGCTGCGAGCGTGGGGCGGCGGAAAATTGGGCTTTGGAACAACAAATGGCTCTTGTGCTGTTTGGGGAGTGGAGGAAACACATCCCAAGCAATTCCTGTGCAGCTGAAAGGTACCTCAGGAGACAGGGATTTCCAGCCCTGTGGGAAATGCAGCTTCACTGCTTCTGGCCAGATGTTGGAATGAACAATTTCTGAGGTTCTCGTGTGTGTCCGTGTGTGTCCGGGAGTGGGGAAATCCGGCTGTGCCGCTGCTGTTCTGCCTTCTCCTCCCTTCTGTTCCAGCTCTGGGTGTCATTTCCCTCTGGCAATGTCACAGTGTTTGCCCAGACTCTGTATCCCTGGATGCTGACCCAGCCACAGCAGAGCCAAACCTCTGCTCTTGTGCTGGTTGTTTTTTTCCTGAGGGTCCAGAGCTGTGTCTTTTCCCTTGGGATGTGCAGGTTCCATCTCCTTTCCTCTTTAAATCCACACAGTTGCAGGTTCTTGTTTTTGCATTGCAAAGAAATGTCAAGAACTGCAATCAGCAGGAAGTGATGGGCTCAGAACCTGCTCTCCAGTCCATTGCAGGTCTCAGCCTGTAAAAAGTCCAACCCTGTTCTTTTAAATTGCAGATTTCCACAATCAAGTGATAAAGTCATTTCTAACCCATGACAGCTCACACAAGTATCTCCTGTAGGGGCCAAGTAATAAAACAGTGATGGAAAATGACAGATGAATAATCCATGAATAATCCCAGAGTCATGCTGTGCAAGTGGCTGTGGCAAAATCCTGCTATTTTAGTGAGGAAAGCCCTTCCTTTCCCAGATGTGCACATTTTGCTGCTCTTTTCCTTGCAGCTGACTCCTGTGTGGTTTTTTTTTTCCAGCCTCAGCGAGAGCTTTTTCATGGTGAAAGGTGCAGCCCTTTTCTTACAGCAAGGAAACAGCTCCCAGGGCCAGCGAAGCCTCCAGCATCCCCACAAACATGCAGGTAATGGATTCAATCCCCTCTGGAGATTTTTCCCTCCCATCCAAAGGGACAGGCTGATAGCACAGGTGGGTGACTCCCCAGGTTGTCCTGGTGAGCCTTGTACAACCTGCTGAACAAAACCAGAGTTTTAGCCTGCATTCAAGTTACTGAGTTTTGTCTTGGGGTCACTGAGTGTTGGTTTAAACTTTTATCATTCTCTTGGAACTGTGACTGGAGTAGAAATTTATTCTCTGTGAAAACCATGGCATTTTGCATGCCTCTCTTTAGGCAGGGAAGCCTGTGCAGCCAGAAGGGCTGGGTGGAATATCTCTCCCTGTTTTCCCCAGCCACAGAGGAGGAAATGTCACTTGTGCTTCAGTCAGTTAATCTTTGCCTCTCCTTTGGCCTGTGGGGAGGAAAAGTGGCAGGGCTGAGTCACAGAGCTCAGCACCCCTGGGGCACTTGTGGATGTCCTGGACTTTTCTCCAGGGGCTCTCCCAGCCTCCAGTAATCTCGGGACTTTTTGCTTTGAAACTTCCTGTTGCTGGTTTTGTTTGGATATTGCTGGTCAGAGCAAGGGATGTTTTATCAACATTTGGATATCTGGATAGATGTACATTTGTTAGCTCCTCATATCCTGGTTTCAGGAAAATCCCCTTTCCCATCAGCTCACCACAGTCTGTTGGAGTTTATCATGATTTAAGAACAGACTGCCCTGCCTGCCCCAGTCCCTTCCAGTTGCCAACTGGTGGGAAGAAATGGCAGGGAGTGGTGTGGTGAGTGTACACACAGATTTGAATGCAGATAAGGGCACCCAGGGAAGTTGATTCTGCTTTCCCAATGTTTATACCCTCTGCCTTTGGCAGTTTGGAAATAGATGGGTACTGGGGGAGAGGAACTGGGATTTTGAGGCATTTTGAGAGCAGGAGCCTGTGGCAAAGGCACAGTGTGGTACTGTGTGGTGCTGCTTAGCAAACACTCCAGCACAAAGGGGGTGTTTGAATGCCAGGCTTGGCTTTGGGTTTCTTTAACTGTCAGCAATTCCATATACCCAGCAAACAGCCTACGGAAGGAATTTTATCTCACATGGAAAGTTATGAGTGCATTACTCAGTTATTAGATGGGAACTTGGTTTGTTTTCCTGTAGATTCCTTGTTCCTTTTGTCTGCTTTCCCCAAACAGAAATGTACCCACAGGCCTGGAGCTGAAGGGACTTAGTGCAGGAGCAGAACTTGGAGACAGAAGGGCTCCACCACCCAAACCAGGCCATTCCTGCAGCCCTTCCCTCTGGAGGTCACTCATACTCAGGCACACGCTCTGGAGGGCTGGTGGGGCTGATCCCACCATGCTGGTGGTGGTTCACAGCTCAAAGTTGTTCTTTCCTCCTTCATTCCTGTTTTTTAATCAGTTTTTCCTCCTCTTCTTCCTCGCCTGTTCTCATGGCCAAACCTTTCTGTCCTCTCTAGGGTGCTGTGACAGGGAGAGAATCCTCACTTGTGCCAGGCACAGGTGGTTTCAGTTGATTTGGTGACTTCCAAATACTGTAAGGTTGGGTTCTCACCCATCCAGGGAATGCCCACCCAAGAATCTCATTGCTCTTAGTGCTCTCTGGGACAGCAAAGTCAATTGACCTCACTTAATTAGTATTTTTTGACTTAGAAACATCCAATTTCTTTAAAGGTCAAGACTCTGTTGATTCCTAGTGCAGCAAGAGCCCCTTTCTGATGATTGCTCTGCTTTCTGTGCAGGTGACTTGCCCCAGCACCTCCAGGTGATGATCAACCTCCTACGCTGCGAGGACAGGATCAAACTGGTAAGGACAGGTGCATTTTCCTACTTTCATTTCTGTTGAATTCAGACCTGGAGAGGAGCAGGAAAAGCATTGGCCTATCCTAGATTTCAGAGCTGCCTTAAATCTGTGCTGGTTTCCAGCCCTATCCCATTTTCCTGTCCACTCCTTTTGCCCTGGTCCTTGTGTCCAGGTGTGAACTGGGTCAGGGAACTGTTCTGCTTGAAATGTGTTGTTTTGTTAGATTTCATTTTCCATCTAGCTGGCAAAACACTAATACAGGAGGAGAGACAGGACCTTGCTGATTCTCCTGGACACTTTTAAGTCAGCCTTGGAATTGCATCAGCTGGGCTGGGCTTTCTTTTGAAGAAATCTGCAGATAAAAATCTGCTGTAAAAGTCACTTCTCTGCAGAGAAGTCGATGCCAGTTGTGCCTCCTGCAGGACTGAGCTATTTCAGTGAAGGTTTGGGGGTAGGAGAATCCTCTGAGCCTGCCTGTTTTTAACTGAAACATAACCAATGTTTTTTACACTTCCTGCTTGAAACTTCAGAACAAACCTTTGGGTTACATTTGTAGCGTTTCCCCAAACCGGAGCGGGGTAATCTCAGCTAATCTCCCCCTCACCAAAACAGCAACAAGCCTTGCTGTATCTTCCATACTGCACTGAATAAAGCTTTGGGGCATCCTCAGAACTTTGGAAGCCTTGTGCAGCAGTGGCAGCACTAACGAGGCAGGGGTGGTTTGCAGGCCGTGCGTTTGGAGAGCGTGTGGAGCGACCGCGTGCGCTACATGGTGGTGGTGTACAGCAACGGGCGGCAGGACACCGAGGAGAACATCCTGCTGGGAGTGGACTTCTCCAGCAAGGAGAGGTAGGTCTGAGCTGCCAACCAGGGCAGGATGGGCTCTCTGGCAGCACCAAACTGTCCCCCAGCAGTTGGGTTACCTGCATCTGCAGATTCCAGCAAGAGAAAGGACACCAGGCTGAGTTTTGTGATGTTTTTATTCAAGAAAGTTTTCAGTTTCTGTGGAATCAAAGGCTGTGGCATCCACCTCACCAGTGGGAGTTTGCTGCCTGCTCCCTGCAAAATGCTCTTGCAGACACATTCACAAAACCGGGACTCATTCTCTCCCCCAGACTCCAGTGTGTTGATGGAATGATGCAATGGAGCTGCTTTTGGGGAGTAGCTTTGTTGCCAAATAACGTCAAAAAACAATACTGCAGAAGTAGCTCCAAAACCAACAAACAACTGTGTCAGCAACGAGCTGTTCCTTTTGTCTGACTGATAAGAGCACACAGTATTTGGAAAAGCAAGTGAAATATTTTGTTATCGCAGCCCCTCTCAGATTATTCCAGTTCTGGTGAGTAAACCGAGGCAGAAAAGTTCTTGGCTCAGGGAGAAGGGGCTGGTTTGGCAGAGCTGGAGTCAGAGGCTGGAGCTGCCAGGCTCTTGTGTGTGTTCTCCCAGGATTTAACCAGCTGCCCTGTCCTTGTGGTGCAGCCTCTGTGAGCTTTGTTTAATTCTGGAAAACCTTAGTGGTGGTTTCCCCTGGAAAGTGGGAAGGGGAAGCTTTGCACAGCAGAGGGATCTGTAGGGAAGCTCCCAGCTGTGCCTTCCTTGTCAGATTGTTGTCATTGGCTTTGATGCTGCCTCTGTTCTGCTCTGAAATTCCCATGTGGCATTCCCTTGGTGTGCCACAGCAGGGGAAATTTGCCATGTCACCTCCACTCTGAGACAACCTTGCATTAATTTGCTCCTGGTGATTATTGATGTGAGGCAAGAGGAGGGATGGATTTCTGTTGCTGTCTGCATCCCAATTTCCTTTAAAACCTGAATATCTCAGTAGCTTAATTATTTACAGCTGGATGTTCCTGGCCTTTGTTATAGCAGGGTTTTCTTGCCAGATTGCCTGTCTGAACTGCAAGTGTTCTTTTGGGTCAGATAAACCCCTAAAATCCATTTTCATCTGTTCCACCTGTTAGAGTGATCCCAGGGAACAATCACCACGAGTTATCACCTTGTCAGACCTTCAGGCTCCAGCTTCCAGTTTTATTTGATGGCCTAAAATATTACAAGGGACTACTAGAGCAAGGCTTGAGGATTTTAAAAATTAAAGAGTATTAATAATTTAAGCTATTGGCATGACCACATCGTGGCCTATATTTAACTTTCTGTCTCACCCTCTCTCTTCCAGTAAAAGCTGCACTATAGGAATGGTTCTTCGCCTGTGGAGTGATACTAAAATCCATCTGGATGGGGATGGGTAAGAAACCACATTAAAAGGATAAATGTGAATGTCCTTCCCTACCTGGGGGCTGCTCTAGGAGAGATTCTCCATCACCTTGCAAATGAAGTGCCCATTTTGGGTTCATGGCTGCAGAGTCCTCTTATTCAAACAGTGAGTTCTTGTCTTGCTGCCCTCACACTGCTCCCATGGTTCCAGGGAATGCTCTGAAACCCCACTGAGGACTGGAGCTCTCATTCCTGGCAGCTTCTTGCCATTCTTACTTGGGAGGTTGGAAAACCAGGGAGAGAAATTCTCATCCTGATTATTTTGTCCTATGAGTGCCCCAGTGCAGTAGCTGTTTGTAGAGAGCAGGTTGGGGTGCAGAGAAAAGCACTTTTTGACTGGATTTTCCCTCTCTCCATCAGTGGCTTCAGCGTGAGCACTGCAGGGAGGATGCACATCTTCAAACCTGTGTCGGTGCAAGCCATGTGGTACGTGAGGGGCTCAGGGGCAGACTCTTCTTCCTGTCAGTAAATTAAAAAAAAAAAATCAGCTGCAGTTTAGCCTTTTCCACGGTGGGTATTTAGTTCAGAGCAGCTCTGTGTGCTTCAGCATGGGGGAAGTGGCACCAGGGAGATGAATAAATATGAAAGATGAGCTCGAATTCCTGGAGCTGCAGCCCAAGAATTTCCTCTCTCTGCATGTTTCTCTCACTGGCTGACAGAGGAGGTTCAGGGCCCACTGCCAGCCTGTGGCATTCCCTGTGTCCTGCCCCATTCCTGGAGTTCCTGCAGCCCCAGGTGCCCGTTCACCTTCCAGCTCCTGCCACCCCTCCCCTGTGTAGGAATTCCAAACTCCTGAAGCAGAGGTGGCTGAGCCAGCAAATTCCTCCCTGAAGAGGCTGCTCCACATGGAACTGCATCTCCCTCATTGCCTGGGCAGTGCTGTCCCCCCCTGGAGCCTGGAGAGATCCCTGTCCCTGCAGCATCTCCTAGGGAAGAGATAGAGATGTGGAGAAGGATGTTGTGCTAGGGATGGTTTGGTACAGAAACAAACAATCTGTTCCTGTCAGTTTTGAATTTGGCCCTTCCTGTTGCCACCCTTGGATGTGCTTGATGTGTTCGGTGCAACATCTTCAGAGTAGAGCCTTAAAGAAAGGAAAAATTGAGGAGGGAAGGAAGGAAAAAGTAATGTTAGGATTTGCAAAAACAAATGACCCAATCTGGGCCTTGTCCCTGGAGCCTGTCAGGGGCCAGGAATGCTGGTAAATATACATCAAGCTCCTTGCTGGAGGTGGCTGGAAAATTGTCCCTGTTCTTTATCTTTCTTTGGCTGTACAAGTTGGTTAATGATTAGATCCCAGAGCAACTTGTGCCTCCTTCTTCCCTGTTAATTAGGAGAAGATTCCAGCCCCTGCCTCAGCCCTGCTGTTAGAAGCCCCCAAGGTGCAGTTTGTGCCTCTTGGAGCTCTGACACCATAAATTTCCTGCTTTCAAAGAGCAAACTGCAACAACTAACGCTGAAAATCACTTTTCCTCTGTGAAATTCGCTCAGCTCCTGCTTTGTCTGCTCACAGCTGCCCAAATCTCTTCTCCCACCCTGCAGGTCTGCTTTACAGATCCTCCACAAAGCCTGTGAAGTTGCCAGAAGATACAACTACTTCCCAGGGGGGGTGGCCTTGGTGTGGGCCACCTACTACGAGAGCTGCATCAGCTCGGACCAGAGCTGCATCAACGAGTGGAACGCAATGCAGGACCTGGAGTCCACCCGCCCCGACTCCCCAGCCCTCTTTGTTGACAAGTCAGTGCAGCATTTTAGTTGGAAAAGTTTGCTTGGCTCATGAAGGGAATCTCCCCTTCTCCCTGTTCTTCCCGGCCTGGTTCATTTCTGGGGTTGCAAAAGCAACAAAAGAGAATTTGCGTGAAATAGTCAGACCTGAAACTTTGGCTTGTGATGTGGTGTATGAGCACCAACAAGCTGCTTTTTTTGTTGTTGTTGTTTCCCCAGTATTCTCATAAAAATTCCCTTTAACACAAGCCTCTCCCCTCACTCCTCAGTGCTGTGCATGTGCTGCCAGCCTGGAATCATCCTCTCCTGTTCCTGTTCCTTCCCAGGCCGACGGAAAGGGAACGAACCGAGCGGCTCATTAAAGCCAAGCTCCGGAGCATCATGACCAGCAAAGACCTGGAAAATGTGACTTCCAAGGAGGTAAATTTTAAAAATTCTCACCCTTATTCTTCCTGCTAGACTCCCTCTCTAGAGAGTGGTGAGCAGACACCATATGCCTGGGTGTCCCTGGCTTTGGAATGTGCATTTCAACCTTTCTGTAAAGGCTCTGCTCTGGCTTTGCTGCACCTCCCTCCTGAGAAATCAGGATAACCCCAGCATCAGAACTGTCTTTCAGGGCCTCAGTAACCACTGTGTGACTTTCAAGTTAAATTTTAAGGTTTTATTTCCTTTTTTTTTTTTTCCTGGACAAATGTCAGAAGACCTTGCAGACAGCGTTTTGCTGCTGAGTTTATGGATGGAAAATCACGAGTCAAGGCTAGAGCTCATTTGGATCCATCCCCCAGGCTGGTGTAATCCATCCACCCACAGTGCAGACGTGATCAGAGTGGGAATGGTTCTTTTTGGGGTGGGTTTTTGGTGTTTAAGGGAGGTTATTAATATGCAAGTGGTAGGAGGAAGCTGAGAACGTGTCTGTCTGTGGACGTGTTCCTCACTCCTGCTGCAGACAAGCTCTTGTGCTCCTGTTTTTTATCTCTCAAATTATTATTTTTAAGGAGCAAGTACCCCAAAATACTTTTTTTTCCCCCTCAGATGTTATCTGAAGCTTTTACAGCTTCTCAGTTTGGGGATTTAGGATACCAGGATGCCAGGGCAAGGGGTGGTGGTTTTAAACTACCAGAGGACAGGGATAGATGGGATATTGGGAAGGAATTCTTCCTAGTGCGGGGCTGGGATGAAATTCCCAGAGAAGCTGGAATCCCTGGAAGTGTCCAAGGCCAGGTTGGACAGGGCTTGTGGCAACCTGGGATAGTGGAAGGTGTGGAACGAGATGAGCTTTAAGGTCCCTTCCCACACAAACCATTCTGAGATAATTGGAGAGATGCCACATACTGAAATTCCTGGTCTCCAGAAGGCTGAGTCCCTGTTGCTGTTTTTAATGAAAAAGTGTTCTGCAGGGAAGTGCCCACAAATGTTTCTGTTGGACGCCAAGATTCCAGTGCCATCCTTTGTGTTTGCTCTGCAGATCCGAAATGAGCTGGAGAAACACATGAACTGCAACTTGAAGGAATTCAAGGAATTTATAGACAATGAAATGCTGCTGATCCTGGGTCAGATGGACAAACCATCCCTGATTTTTGATCATTTGTACCTGGTGAGTGTCAGGAGCTCCGGGAGAGCTCTGCTGTGCTGTGTCCAACTCTTTGCCACTAGATGGTACTCCAGGCAAAACCAGGCTCTGCCTCTGGAACAAAGACTTCCCAGAGATGAACAGTTCGTGCCGTTGGATCTTTTTGTTGTTGTTCTGAAGAGAGTCAGAGGAAGTGCTCGTGTTTCAGGGCAAGACCTGCCTTTTAACAGTTTAAAGCTTTCTCCTGTGAAGATTTGGGGGGAATCCAAGGTGTAACCACCCCCAGAGCTTTTAGGATTTGCCTCACTTCTCATGTGTGGCATGTCTGGGATCACAGGTGTATTCATTTTGTTTCTCTGAACTATTTCTCCCTGTGTTTAAAAATCCAGAGTGGCCAAGGGCAGTGATTTGGGATGAGCTCAGTCACACCCTGGCCTAGAACTAACTCTGTGGGTGAGTTGTGCCCTGATCCCTCCTCCAGCAGGTCCCTGCCTGCTCAGGACCGGACATCAATGCCCCCTTCCTGTCTCAGAGGCTGCTCCCAACATTCCATCAGCTCAGGAGGGTGGCTGGGGCTGGGGGATTGCAGAACCTTGGGGAAAGGGGCTGTTTTGGGAGCCCTTGGAAACGTGTGTTTGTGGCTGTTGCAGGGCTCTGAGTGGAATGCTTCCAACCTGGAGGAGCTGCAGGGCTCAGGGTGAGTACTGTTCCTCCCACGCTCCAAACCCTTCACTGTGTGCCTGCAATTCTCCCAGGACTCTGGAGAGGACATTTGTAGGCTCTGGGGATGATTTGGGGCCCATTCTCAGCTGTGGGGTAACTTCCCACCAGCAGCTCTGTGGAGAAATGTCTCCAACCTCACTTTTATCACGAGCACAGAGTGAAAATAACAAAACTTGTCATTCATGAGGTCCATCAGGATCTCCATCCCCCAGTGTTCCCAGTGCTGTGCCAGGTGTGAACTCCTGCAGGCTGCAGAGGAGCAAAGGTTGCAGCACTAAGGAAAAATCTTCATTCAGATGGAGCAGAGCTGCCTGTGGATGAGCAAACTCCTCCTCACCTGCCTGGACAGGCAGCTCCAGGTGTCTCTCCCATCCCCACGGTGCTGCTTGGCTCCATTCCCTGCCACACTTTTTGGATCAGGGAGAATTCTGCCTATAAATATTTGCTGTTCATTCAAGGCCTGCACCAACCCTGATGTGAGGAACTGAAATTCTTCACAATTTCAGCACAGCTGAAAATGTTTCATTTGGAGTCCTTGGGAGCAGATGTCTGCACATCTTGGGACAAGGAAATCAAGCAGAGTGTTAATGATTTTGTCTTGCATTGGGATACGCAGTGTCCAAAGGCAAAGCTGGACAAATTCTGAGACAAATATCCCATGTCCTTGATTTTTCTCAGTGATAGGAGGTGATAAATCAATCTGGATATTCATTCTTGAGTACATTGTTATCCCTGCTGTGATATTTGGCAGGAATCAAGAGTTAACATGTGTCTCTCATGGTTTTGGTCAGAAAGAAGGGGAAGGGATGGGATTGCAGCTAAAACCTGCAGCTGGAGATGGTGATTCCTGGGTTATGTTCCCAGATGATTCACTTCTTTCTGCATCCCCAGAGCTATGTGGCACAGTGAGGAGTTCCTGGTTGGGTTACACAGACTCAGAGACAATAAATGGGATAAAATAAACTCCTCCCTCCTGTGCCCAGGGTGTTTGGACACTTGGGATATGTTGGCAGTGAGAGGTGGCAGAACAGCCTCCTGTGTGTCCTGTGTCACCAGCTGTACCAGCGGTTTAGGATTAGGGCTGTAGGTAAAACCTTACAGCCCCTGTTGGGTTGGATTCCATGGATTCTCAGTGTCCCTCAGTGCCTGTTTGATGACCATGGCAGCTCAGGGTGTCTCTCCTGATGCCCACAGCATTGACTACATCCTGAACGTCACCCGGGAAATCGACAACTTCTTCCCAGGCCTGTTCGCGTATCACAACATCCGCGTGTACGACGAGGAGACCACGGACCTGCTGGCACACTGGAACGAGGCTTATCACTTCATCAACAAGGCCAAGTGAGTGCTGGGACCCTGGCCCTGGGGGAGGGCACAGCCCAGCTCTCTGTGTCTCATCCTGGGCCCTCACTAAGCCACACAAACTGCAGGGCCTTGGCATCATCATTCCATGTTCTTGGAGCTTCCTCGTGCTCTGTCCCTTCCTGGACTAGCATTAACCTGTTCCTAGCCCAGCAGTTTTATTACTACTTTGTTTTGCTTCTGAAAGGAAATGAGGATATTTCCTCTTCTGGAGAAGTTCTGGAGCTGCTCCAGCTGTGTCTTGTTGGACCTGTCCCAGCTGTCTCTGCAGACAGAGCCTGTCAAACCCTGCCAGGCCTCTACACTCAGCCTTTTCCCAGTGATCCCAGTATCCAAAGACTTAGACGGAGGCAGGAGGCTTCAGGGTGGTCTCTGAAATAAATGAGGCTGCTCATCTCTAACTCCCAGCTTTTCTGGAGGGGGATTCTTCTCCTGGCCCTCATAATCCCAAGCATTCCTCCCCTCCAGAGCTGTGATGTGGGGTGGCAGAGCAGGGAGCGCCATCCCTCCTCTGGTGAAGCCGTAACAGATCCATAACCAGTGACGTGGGATTTATTCTCCGGTTTGTCCTCCTGCAGGAAGAACCACTCCAAGTGCCTGGTGCACTGCAAGATGGGCGTGAGCCGCTCCGCATCCACCGTCATCGCCTACGCCATGAAGGAGTTCGGCTGGTCCCTGGAAAAGGCCTACAATTACGTGAAGCAGAAGCGCAGCATCACGCGGCCCAACGCCGGCTTCATGCGGCAGCTGCTGGAGTACGAGGGCATTCTGGATGCCAGGTAAGGCTCAGCAGGAGTGGGAAGGGAAGGAGCTGGTTGTGGATAACGTCACAAAGGATTGCTGGATCTCCCTGGGGCTCTGCCGGTGTCGTGCCCACAGATGTGTGAGGGGTGTAGCCTGAAGGGTCCCTTTAGAAGGGCACAGGCAGAATCTTGGGTCAGTCGTGCTTTTCCTGAACCTCCTCTGTGCCAGGCACCCTGCATGGAAATTAGCTGGGAGAGCTGCTCTGGTGTAATTCAGTGAGGATTTGTCCGTGCTTGGGAAGCACGTTTGGATTTCTCAGCAGTCAGTGCTGCTCAGCACAGCATTGTTCTTGTTTTATGAGGCAGAACTGAGCTCGGGCCGTTCCGGAGGCAAAGTGTTGGTGGTTCTGTGCCAACCCCAGTGCTCTGTCACTGCAAGAGCTGTAGTATTTATCTTCTAAGGATAGAGGAGAGAATTCTGTCCTCTGGTTCAGCAGGAGCTGTGCCAGGGGACGTGCAGAGGGGTCAGTTTGGGGTGTTGTGCTCTGAGGGGGCTTCTGTGCCCTGAGGGAGCTCTCAAGGTCTGATCCCACCAAGGCTGCACTCAGGGCACTGCTCAGAAATGGGCAGGTGGGGGAAAAAAATCCCAGTGCTGAAGGTGGTTTGTCCAAGTGGGATCTCAGGTCTGGGCCCAGCCCTTGGATTCTGGGCTGTGGAGACAGAAGAAAGCTCCTGGCACTGGGGAGTGCAGGGCAGTCACTCATGTCCTTGTCCTCTCCCCAGCAAGCAGCGCCACAATAAACTGTGGAAGCAGCAGGCAGAGAGCAACCTGCCCCAGAACACTGATGGCACCACGGGGTCGGGAGACTTCTTACTGGAGAGCTTGGACATCGACCTGGAGAACCGCCTGGCTGACCTGGACATGCCTTCCCAGTCAGCCTACCTGGACAACCGCGCCGGCTCCGACGGCTCCGTGGGCTTCCATTACTGCTTCCGCCGCCTCTCGGACACGCTGCTGGAGAACAAGATTCCCGGGGACAGGGAGGGCTTCTTCCACATGGAGCAGCTGGAGCGGGATGCCCTGGTGGGACAGCCTCCGTCTGCACCATCCCAGGGGAGGCTGCTGGAGATGGGAAAGGCCCCAGAGAGAGTGGAGCCGCTGGCAGAGCTGGGCGGCTTCTGTGAGAAAGAGGCAAAGAAGAAACTGGACTTCAGCCCCAGGAAGGGAAGGATGGTCCTTGGGGAGCCAGGGGAGGATGGTGTCAGGGAGGAACATCCCATGGAAAAGTGGAAGCGGCGTTTGTCCATGCACAAGGAGGAGAGCAGGCTCAATAGGGAGAACCTGAATAACAACAACAGCAAAAGGAGTTGCCCAGAGGATTTTGAGGTGCGTATGGAGGTGAGATGGAGGTGATTGGCATGGCTGACTGCTGCAAGTGAAACTGCTCTTCTCATCCTCATAGCCCAGTTTCATTTGACTTGGATAAAGCCTTTCATTCCATGATGAGCTTCTCCCCTTTCGAGGCGCCTCTGACCAGGGCTTTGCTTGCCCAAGCTGTGGATGTAGATGCCAGAGAGTGCCCAGTGAGTGCCCTGTAAAGTGCTGTGGGCAGCTCGCTTGCATGACCCTCGCTTGGCACGGTAGGTATTCCTTGGAGACACTGTCTGCTGGAAAAGCACGTGGCTTTAGTTCCTGCTGCAGGTCCTGAGGTGGAAATGGGCTTTGTTCCAGATCTGTTTGGCTGTCCCACACCTTCTGGGCTGTGCTGGTGTCTGTTCCGTGCTCGTTGATCTGTCCCTGTTTTCTCTCCTGCAGCACGATGCCGTGTTTGGGATCCTCAGCAAGGTGAAGCCTTCCTACCAGTCCTGCACTGACTGCATGTATTCCTCAGCAGGATTGGCCCCCGAGTCCTTCGGGGAGCAGTGCGAGAGGTTCGGCGCCAGCACCACACGGCGCAGCGGCACCATCTGCACCCAGCCCCCGCTCCTGTCCCACCTGCACTCCCACCTGATGGAACACCTGCCCAGCAGGGCACCCCCCGAGGAGCCAGGCAGAACTAAACATAACGAGGCTCCGCTCTCTCTGGCGCCAGGAGCCGGGACTGTGGAGGTTGGCACGTGCAGGTCACTGGATCAGCACTGCGGCCTTTTGGAGAGAGGGAAAGATGCGCCAAAAACCCCTGAGAAAACTCTGCTGCCCAGGAGAAACTCCCACTGTGACAGGAGCCTCCTTCACACAGAGGTGGTGAGGGAAGAGTCTCTGGCCAGAAAGGACCCCAGACCTACCAAGGACCTGAAGTACCTGTTGTTCAGCAAAGACTTGGAAAAGCCGAGCGCCAACAGTTACTTGATGCAGCACCAGGAGTCGCTGCTCCAGCTGCAGAAAGCAGGATTGGTCAGGAAGCACACCAAAGAGCTGGAGCGCCTCAAGAGCCTGCCCTCAGACGCCTCAGGGCTGCTCCGGGACAGCCCCCTGGGCAGGGTCGACTCCAGCATCGTGGAGGAAAGCGAGGACTTGATGTCCCATCCTGGCCTTGTGCCACTCCTGACGCCGGCCCCGCTGGTTCCCGGAGACGCCGAGAATGACGTGGAGAAGCTGGAGGTGAAGAGAGTCCTGGAGGGGATCTCCCAGAAAACCTCCACGCCGGCCGGGTGCCGCCTGGAGCACACGAGCAGCTTCACCAAGGACTTCCTGAAGACCATCTGCTACACCCCCTCCTCCTCCCGCAGCTCCAACCTGACGCGGAGCTCCAGCAGCGACAGCATCCACAGCGTGCGGGGCAAGCCCGGGCTGGTGAAGCAGCGCACGCAGGAGATCGAGACCAGGCTGCGCCTGGCCGGCCTCACCGTGTCCTCACCCCTGAAAAGGTCCAATTCCCTGGCCAAGCTGGGATGTCTGAACCTGTCCTCCGAGGACTTGTCGAGTGACGTGGATGTGTCCACCATCACGGACTCCAAGGAGGCCGTGTCCAGCGAGTGCTCCGTGCTCTGTGAGCCCCCTCTGAGGAGCACAGATGGCACCTCCAAACCGGGAGTGAAACCTCTGCCTGGGAACTTGAAGAACACGCTTTGGATGGGCAAAAGTTGATGCCTTGCAGAGGGAGGAGGGGGCTGGATTTTGGGGGTTTGCAGCATTTATTCATTGCACCGGTGCTGTTTTATCATCTGACTTGCAGCAGCTCATCTGGTGCCACCTCCTTGTCCCCTCCTTGTGCTCCAGGAGAGGAGGAAAGAACCACAATGGGTCATGGTGAAGGGCACAAGGGAAATAAAATGTGTTGCATGGTTTAGAGGAGGACTTGGTGTATGACTTGCCTGTTGTCCTTCAGGATGCTCTTCCTAGTACTGTTTGCCAAGTGTAATAACGTGGATTTGTGTGTGGTTATGGATAGATATTTGTATCTCTATCTATATCTAAAATGCTGAAATATTCTGTTTCAAAGACTCAAAATAATTATTCATGACTTTTTTTTACAGAACAAACACAAGTCTCGATTTAAACAGAGCACTTGTGGAAAATCCTTAAAATGGTGACACGCACACTACCTCTGTTCTCGCTAGCTTTTCATCCTGGTTTGTTGTTTGGGGCTTTTATCCAAAAGGTTTTTTCCAGAATTCTTGTTGTTGTTTGAAGGAATTCCTTAGCTGTAAAGGCCTGGAGGAGTGTGGACATGGAGGCTTCCCCAGGCTGTGGCTGGGAGGTGACAGAGTTCTGAGCTGTGTCCGTGGGGATGCTGTGACCCAATGTCACCCTGGCTGTGTGGCTGTCACAGGTGGTGTGTTCTTGGCGTGTTTTGCTGTCGTCGTGGTCGGTGTTGTCTCAGTGCTGACAGAGCCTGGCCAGTGGTGCCTGTGGACCCCGTGATGTGAAGCTGTTGTCAGTGTCGTGGATGCTCTGGGGACCCTCTGTCACTGGGCTGTGGGTGACGTGAGGTGGCTGAGGAGAGGTGGCTCTCCTGGAGCCCCAGTAGGTGACAGAGTGTCTTTTGTGGTTGTGCTGTTGGTTTTGTAGGACAGTCCCTGTGCCCAGGGAGCTGCTGGGGGAATCCTGGGTGTTGTTTATGGTGGGTGTCAGGAGCCTGGGTGGCCCCAGAGCCAGGCTGGGCCTGTCACAGACCTCACAGGGCTGTGTGTGAGAGCCACGTGAGTCCTGCTGGGGGGAGCAGCTGGACAGAAATGTGGACACGCTCTGAGGAGAGGGATGTTGGAGGAAAGGTGGGCAGCCAGGGGCTGTCTGTGCTCTCCGTCCTGCCAGGGCTGGTGCTTGGATCACAGCAGTGCACCCATTCCATAGGCAATGCATGTTTTCTGTGAATATTTTTTGGTCAAGAGCTGCTCCATGCGAGCCCGTGCTGAGTCCAGAGGAAAGAGCTTGGGAAGTGAGCAGGGGATGTGCTCTAAACCTCAGTGCCCCCTGATCCCATCTGAGGCCTTGTACCTTTGGGTGATATTTTGAAGTAGATTTGGGGAGTCAGACAGGTGGATTTGGTCACCCTGGCTGTGAGTGTGAGTATTCCCACGTTGTAAAATCTCCATGGAAAGGCTTTCTTGCAATTCCCCTCTTTGAGGTGGGGCAGAGCCAGGCTGCAGCAGCTGCTGTGAACTGTATTGATTGCAAATCCAGTGTCTGGAAGGGAGCTGTGTGTTTTCCTGCCCTAAATGCCTGGAGTTCCCTTTTCCCCCTTAAACAGAAGATCCT
Source organism: Illadopsis cleaveri (assembly GCA_013399915.1). Lineage (NCBI taxonomy): Eukaryota > Metazoa > Chordata > Aves > Passeriformes > Timaliidae > Illadopsis > Illadopsis cleaveri. The sequence continues at coordinate 139,053 of VXBB01009117.1, read as the reverse complement.
GCATGTTTCATTTGTGTGAGGAATTGTAGGGACAGGCAATCAGTGAATAATTGTCCCTCCTGAAAGAGTCTGACCCGGAGAGCTGGTGTGGAGCAAAAGCTGCTCTGGGAGGGAAGGAGCCGTGGGTCGTGTTCAGGGCAGGATGAAACCCCACGAGCCATGGCTGGATCCATTCCCTGTGTTTGGATCATCTTTATCCTCCTTTGCACACAGATTTGGATTTGGGAAGGGGCAAACAGGAGGCCCCGGGGCTGTTGGGTGCGGCAGCGTTGGAGCAGCACCTGGGAAACCTCCGTGTCCCCTGCCCGGGACAATTCCACCGTCACCCTCGGCTCAGCAGGGCCACCCACAGGTTACTGTTCTCTGTGTGCTGCCCGACCCTTCCTTCCCATCACTGCCTGGCTGAGGGAAGAGGTGCTGGGGACGGTTTTGAATGAATTTCAAAAATTCCGTGAACTGATACAAGCGAACATCTGCTTTCTTTGCTGTTTCTCGAGTGCCTGCCGAGTTCTGCCGCGTCCAACCCGCCGCATTCCGGGGCTCAGCTCGGCACCCTCCGCCTTCCCCTGCTGCTGCTCCCGCCTGGCTCTGGCTGGATCAGCCCCAGGCTTCGCTCGGGGCTCGGGGCTCCCTCCCTGCGTGGTCGGGATACAGACACGGCTTGGTGGGAGCTGCTCCGGAAGCTCCGCTGTGCCATTCCCGGGGGGTTGTAGCCAAACCTCCCCCGTCCCGTCGGGTTTGTTGCATGACAAGGTTGATGTGCTCGTCCTCCCCACGTGTCGTACGTGTCCTTACGATGGAGTGCCTTACTCATAGTTTACAAACACTGTGTATCTGATGAGCTGTTGGACTCTGCTGTTTGCTGTTCTCTGGGGAGTTTTTGGTGCTTTTGGTGTTTCCGGTGGCAGTGAGGCCGTCCCTCCTGTCCTGCCCTCCTGTCCCCGCCGAGCTCGGCACTGCTCACCCGCTACCGCTTCGCTCTGCTCTGGGCATGGCAGAACCGAAGGGCTCAGCCGCGGTGCCGGTGGCTGCTCCCGGTGTCCCCATTTATCCCATTTATCTATGCATCGCTGCCGGAACGCGGGCGGGGTGTGCAGGGACACATCCCATCACCGACCACACTTTGCTCGGCAGAACCAAACCCTGTCCCGTCCTGCCAGAAATCCTGAAATGCACAAACCGGCACCTTATTCCCGGGCCGGGTGGTGTCGCTCCGGCCTCCCGGGGCCCGTTCCCGTCCCGGCCGGAGCGGTGGGGACAGTCCCGGTCAGTCCCTGAGGAGGGAGGTGAGTGACGTGTAGCTGTTCCTGTGCATTGCTGTACTCCATAACAACGTTCCTTTATTCCATGGTATTTCTTATCCCAGTTTTATATGGAAATCTGCAGGATTTTTGTACTGTATGTCCGCGGGAGGGATGCATCATGCACTTTTTTTTTACTTTTGTTTGTAAAAATGTCCTGGATATTTTATGTGCTTCTTGTGAGGAAATGAAATAAAATAAACTTTTTTTTTTCCTTTTCAAATGAGTTTTGTAGCTTTGTTTGGAGGTGGGGAAGGAACAGGCACTGAAGGGGTGGAAAGAAAAGGAGGGAGTGAGACATATCCCAGGAGCCACTGCCTGCCCTGTGTTATCATTCCCCATCTATCCTGGCTCTGCTTCCCTCACTTTTGGATCCTGGCTGTTTTCTGATGCTCCTAAAGGCTGGATCCAGAGCAACAGGATGGAAAACGGTCATTCTCCACCTGGTTACTTCAGAGTGGGTTCAGGAGAGCCACTGACCTTCCAGAAAGGATGCCAGCAGTGGAGCAGTGTCACATGGAAAAGTGACACCTCCACCAGGGGACAAGGCCTCCCTGGAGTTTCCCAGATGTGCTGACACGATGGCACAGGAGGGACAACAGCGGGAGCAGGGGGTGTATGGGGCTTGTACCCCCAGGGTTAATTCTCTTCAGAGCTGGGAAGCTTGTGCTGAATTTGGAGCCCCAGAGCTCTGGAGTGGGAAGAGCAGATTCCCACTGTTGTCTGAGACCCTGGAGCACAGCCTGTCCCACAGCCAACACCATTTTGGGGTCAATGTTTGCTGTTGGCTCATTTAACTCACACATCCCTTGACTGGGTCGATGGAGACATCACTCCCTGCTCGGTTCAGCTTCCTGAAGATGGAGCCCCCACGGAGCCATTCCCAGCTCCAGAGGTGAGTGTGAGTTGGATATGGGGAACCACAAGACAGGACTGTGGAATGGCTGGATCATGCCCAGGCTGCTGGTGAGTCCCTGGCTGGTTTTTTTGTTCTTGTTAGGATTGGAAATTGGTCCTTTTCGGAGCGGTTCCTCACGGCCGAATGTTACATCCTGTTGTGATGTTGCCATGGCAAAACCAGGCAACATCTGGAGCAACACAAATTCTCTCCAGCGACCGGGAAGGGTTTATTTATAGCCTCACTGACCAAAGGAGATGCCTGAGCCTGGAGCTGCCGTGGGCAGGACCAGCCTGGCACTGGGTGCCCTCCTGGCTGGGAACTGGGGTGGTGGGAAAGTGCAGGGTCCAGCTGTGCCCCTCGTCTCTCCCCCATGGAGGAGCTGCAGGTGCTCCAAAGCTGATGTCCTCAAGGAATGTGTTCCCTGCCACATTCCCCAGTTCCATGTGGAGTTGGGGTGGTGAGCAGGTACTTTAGTGGTGGTTTTGGGTAAGAAGATGAGGTCTGGCAGGAGGGTGAGGCTGATTGTAGCACACAGAGAAGCCGTAGGAAGCACCCTGGGGGCTGTGGCTGCATTGCCACACTGGCAGAGGAGGAGCTGCTGTCTGGCAGTGGTTCTCTAGCTGCCTGCAGCCCCAGGAGGATGCCTCTCTGTCCATTCCTGCTAGGCCGTGGCTGAACAGCCACTCTGGCCTCTGGAAAGGTGGAAATGTAAATATTTTTCTCAGCAGAAGCTGTGAATTGGTGCTGCCAAGGCCAGAGGAGCCAGTTCCTGCAGCAGGCACAGGCTGAGCTGTGCTGCCGGTCAGGTTTGCTCCAGCCTCGGTGTGTATTCCCTAAAAGTCTCTTCCTCCCTGTGTTTGAAGGACGGGGAGCAGCAATGCTGCAGCAGCTGCCATTTCCTTTTATGCAGAGGGTTCAGGAGCAGAACCACGTTGGTGCTGTGTCAGAGTTCTGAGCAGCTCCCTGGAACATGGGACACAACACCCAGAGCAAGTCCCAGGACATGGCTGAGCCCCTTCCACACCAACCCTGGGCTCTGCAGTCCCCCCACAGGACAAGCCCAAGCCACCACGATATCCCCAAATCATGAGGGGTTTGGGAGAAGCCCAAAAGGAATTTGGCTTTGCCGTGAGGGCTCGAGGGGAACACCCAGAATTATTGATTGGGTCACAGTGCCAAGGTTCAATGAGTTCATCCCATGGAAGAGGTGACTTGGCTGTGAAATTCCTCACTCCTGCACCTACCAGCACATCTTGCTCATCATTTCTCTACCTGTCAGGACTGCTGCTGCCAGGTTCTCCTGCTGCTGGTGTTGGCAGGAGCAGCAGGAGCCCGGCCACCAGCCCTGATCCCGCTGGGAATTGGTTGTGTTTGCTCTGGGCAGCCTCGGCAGGGATTTAAGACTTCCAGTGGAAACAAACGGGGATTTGTCGGTGCAGAGCAGCTCTGCAATGGGCACTGATAAAGAACTGTCCCAAAGAGGGGCCTGGCTGGCTCCAGGCTGATAAGGGCTGGGATAACCCTCATCCCTCACTCCTTCCCCTCAGCAGTGGCCGGGATTCGCTCCTGACACAGGACATGGGATCAGGTGGTGGCATCATGACCGTGCTCCAGGTGTCACACACGCAGCTGCTGTGTGTCTGTGGTGCTCAGAGGCTGCCTGGGTCCTTGAGGTCTTTGGATGAGACCCTGCAGGATTTTCCAACCTCATGGAATATCAGGGGATGCCTTTGGGCTGGGGCCAGGTTCTGTTTGCCAGCTCTTTAGGTGACACTGGGGTAACTCAGCCCCGACACCTCAGAGGTGCCTGTGCAGGCACCTCTTTTGGGATGATCTAGGTGTTTTCCTGCATCCTGCCTCGGGATGCTTCCCAGCTCAGGGAACCATAAAAGGCAAAGCACAGGGGCAGCGGCTGGGCTGGGAGCTGCGGCTCGCTGCAATGCCAAGCATCCCAGCTGTGTACAAACGGATTAGAGCCCTCCAGCTCTCCGGCTCCACCGCCTTCCGGAGGGTTATCCAAAGGGAGGAACGTTCTGCTTGGGGGGTTATTTAGAGAAATGCCCAGAGGGTTAATAGGGATTTTTGATAAGTTCTGTTTCAGAGTGTCTGCAGGGGAAGTCGTGTCTGAGGCTGCTGTTGGGCTCCCGTGTTTATCTCGGGCAGCCGTTCTCTGTCACAGCAATTCCCTTTGCCATAACGTATTCCTGCAGATCATTCCAGCTGCTCCGGCTCTGCCCCGCGTGCTCTGTGCAGGCAGCATCTCTCCTCCAAACTCTGGGACACAGCCCAAGGCTGAGCGCTGCATCCAAGGAAGGAGCACTGGGGGAGCCGCTCTGCGTCTCATGGGCGCAGGGCAGGGAGGAGGGAACAGTGCCAGGGGCACGGACACGGGTTTCCATCTCTCCGTGGAACCCACAAGGAACTGGCAGAGGTGATCCTGCCCAATCAGCCTGGCAGTAAATCCCTCTGGAAGCAGCAAAACCGGAGGGAAGCCAGGATTGCTGCACAGGACTGTGGAGAGCTGTTGCTGGAGCAGGTTGAGGAAAGAAGAGAATCCCGGGAGAAGGATGCAGATGCAAGGAAGCAAGTCCTGACTGTGAAGTGCCATGGACCAGCAAATTAGCAGCTGGAGGGGGTTTTTCCAGTTATCCAGGTGGGATGTGGTTGGGTAGGGACCAGCGTGGCATCAGCTGTGCTGAGTGTGGTGTCAGGAGTGGCAGAGCACTGGCTCCGTCGTGCCAATGGGATGTTCCTCTCTGCTGGCCATGAGGCCAAGGAACGCCGGTTCACATGACCCAGGCTCTGATGCTTCCAAGTGCCGCCGTCTTCCAGAGCAGAGGGAGGAGGAGGCGGTGCCGAAAGCCTGCCGAGACCCAAGGTGGGAAAAATCTTGGCTGGCCAGCCCCAAAGCATTTGGGATCAGAAATTACGGTGACAGAGCTCCTGGCCATGGAAGCCTCCACCTGGCAGTACCGTGGATATTTACAGGATGACACAAGTAAGGCGAGGGGAAGAGACTGCCCAGCTTCCAGGGGAGACTCCCCAGGGACGTGTGAGGATTATCCACTGCTGCAGCTCAGCCAGGAGGGCCTGGGACACAACCGGGAGCGGAGGGACCTCCCTGACCTCTGGAGCGACACCACGGGCCCTGCCAAGAGGTCAGAGATGAGCAGCAGCGGGCAGAGAGGGCAGCGGGGGCCAGCAGGGGAGCTGTGCCTGGAAGAGCATCCCGTGTCCAAGGGGTGCAGGAAAAGGCGGGAGGGAGAAGCCCCTCCGAAGGTGTACGAGCTGGAGGTGGTGCCCAGGCGGGTGGGCACAGGCAGGACGGTGAGGCCGGTGGTCTACAGGCTGGAGGAGAGCGAGTACCGGCGCCTCATCCAGGAGGCAGAAACGGAACCTGAGGAGGAATGGGAAGAGATAGAGGACACGCTACCCTTGATTCAGGAGGGCTACACAGGAGATGGGAAGGTGGCAAGCCCGAGCCTCAGCAGGCTCAACTCCTTGGAAAGAGTGCTGAGGAGGCAGATGAGCCGCTCGGACTCAGAAAGCAGCGTGGAGAGCAGGCAAGTGACCAAACTGAGCCCCAAGAGCCCCTCGGAGGGGAACAAGCCGACCGTGCCCATCAGGTCCGACAGCTTTGAGCGCAACGCCATCCTCATGGATTACATCCTGCAAAGCAAGCCAGAGGCAGGCACACCTGTCTCCTACATCCCCAGGGACAGCAGCAAGGCAGCCGAGAGCCTGAGGCAGGCGCGGAGCTTCGCCCCCCAGCCCGATGGAACATTTGACCTGTGTCACAATGGCCAGGCCAGCGAGGAGGATCCGGCCAGGAAGCCTGAGCCAGACCAGCAGGTAGTGAAGAGCCTCGAGAGAATGGTCCCTGCAGACACAAATTATCCCTTGGTGGCCAGAGACACCGGGAAGCTTTCGAGACAGAGCAGCAGCCAGCTCCCAGAGAGCAGGGAGCAGCTCGGAGATGAAACTGATGAACTCGATTCCTACATCCCAAAAAAAAAACCCCCGGCCCCCCCTGTCAGGACCCACAGCAAGGAGTGTCTGGCTCTGAGTATGAGCAAGGCTGTGGCACTGACGGAGGCGCTGCTGGAGCCCCTCGGCGATGAGGCCAAGGCTGGCAGGGAGCAGTGGGCAGCGGCCGGCACGGAGCTGCTCTCTGGAGGCAGGACTGCGGGAGGAGGGGGCTCGGAGGAGCCGGAGCGGAAGGGGAGGCAGAGTCAGGAGGATGAGAATGTGCTTAAAGTTGCCGATGCCAAGAAAACCTTCGAAAAGCCCAAAGCGTCGGAGGGGACGGCAGCAGCACCAGCGCCCAAAAAAGGTGAGGAGTGAGGGGTCCAGGCTCTGCCGTGGGGCTGGGGGGTCCTGGAGGTCGCTGTTCCAGGGCAGGTGGGAACACAGCCGTGGATGGGAAATAGCTGCCGGGAATAGCCGGGTGACAGACGGGATGTGCTCAGGGCACACGGAGTCTCCTAAGGAGGCAGGATGGGAATCAGGTGTTGGTTCAAAGCCCTTGGTGCAGTGAAACTGTTTGGGAGAAAAATTTATTTTGTCAGACTCCTGTGTAGAAATAAGTACAATTTACTGCTTCTCACAGCAGCTACAGTGCAGCAGCGTCCATAGGATGTGTCCTCCTACTGTCATGTGGGAATATTTGTCTCCGTCTCTCGAGGCACTGGGTGAGCCAATGTAATTTTATTTTAGCTATTAAAAAAGCAGCATTATTTTCTCTAAGTTCTTTTTCTCCTGCACTGTGACTTCACTGAATAAGTCTTTCAGGAGAATGACAACAACTTGGAAACCCTTTCACTGAAAGAAATATGGAGAAGTGAACTCTGTTGAAATTTTCCTGGTAAAGCAGCAGCTCTGCAGAAATAGGACGGATAGAAATGAGTGTTTGTGTGAGAGTTTAGATCCCGCAAGGAGCCACCCGACCCACGCTGCTTAACTCCCATCTTCTGTTCAGTGACAATCTGCAATTGTGCATTTCCTTATAAGGGAAAATAAGTGTTTTAAGGCACAGGAAATCTGTGGTGGCTTTGAACTGAGTTTGCTTAAAAAGTAGGTGTGATCAGTTACTGTCGCGACAGAGTCGGAGCGTGAACGTGCCACAGTTTGTGCGTGTCAGGGATGACAAAATCCCTGCAGGGATGACAAACTGCTCCTGTGCTCTCAGCAAGCAGCTGAGGACACATTGCACGATGTAAAGAAATAGAGGTGGGAGGTATTTGTCACTGCAAGCCCTGCCAGGCTCAGAGCATGGCGCAGGGTGGTGGTATCTGAGTGTGATCTCCACACTCCTTGAGGGGGAGGTTGTCTGGTGGCAGTGGTACTGCTGAGCTGGAGCCTTCCCCTCACACCGGGCACTGAGATGCTTGCTCAGCCCATCCTTCCCGGGATGAAAGGAGCAGGTGGATGGAATAGGTCTTGCAGAAGAAGGGATACAAGGAATCAGCTCCCTCCCCAAGGCAATACCAGCTGCAGCCCAATCCCTCCTGACACATTTTTACCTCCTTGTTCTCCAGAAGAAACAGGGAGGGAGGGTTGAGACAATATTTCAGTGCTGAACTGTGGAAATGTTGCAGTAAAAAACATCACTGACTCAGGTTGGGAGGGACCTCAAAGCCCATCTTGTTCCACCCCCTGCATGGGCAGGGACACCTTTCACTGGAGCAGGAAGAAGAGCAGGAACAGCTTCCCATTTTGCTGTATCCATGACAGTCTGTTGGGGTTTTTAAAACTGGGTTAAACATTGATCTTCCCAAATCTCAAACAAGGGCACCTCACCTGGATTTACCCTTATGTGTTTCCTTTCTTATATCTCTGATTTGTCCAGCACCTTTGGTCCAACCTGATCCTAGACAGCAGGGAGAGAAACAGAAGGAGATGGCAAAAGAATTCCAAAGTGCTTGAATAGTGAGGCTCTGTGATCAGTGCCCAGGAACCCCAGCACCCAGCCCCGGCTCCTTCCCTGCCTGCCTGATTTTTTCCTGCTGTTCAGGATGCTAGGAATTGTCAATCCCAGGATATTAATGTTGTAAATAGAATACAAGTTGCTTTTTTTCTTTTTTTTTTTTCCTTTTCTTTTTTTTTTTTCTTTTTCAGTTCTGCTTTCTTGTCTCTCTCCTCCTCGTTAATCATCCGGAGACAGCAACAAAGGAAATCCCATCTGTTGCAAGCAATTGCTTTGGGTTTATTTGGTGGCCCAACATTTTAATTAGGGATTGGGACCTACCTTTCCTTCACTGCAGAAATAGAAGAGAAGTGAAAATATATTTCACAATCCTGTGTAATAATGGAGAAAAATACATGAGGAAATAGATTAGCTCGAAATTAGAGGTTTCTTTTTGCTGTAAAAGCTCATTTTTTGATGTCTTTCTTCNTAATGATGATAATAATAATAAATACTTCAGAAGATAAATAGATAAATAGGGAAATGAAAGTCCTTGAAAAGCTGTACAATTTGAATACCTGCAAATCCAGAGTTCAAGACTGTCCTGTCTGGCATATTTTGCTTGATTTAGAAGTTAAGCTGCAAAACAACAGGATTTTAAATTGCTGATCTCTCTAAACCTTCCCTAAGCCATTTCCCTCCATTCAGAATTGTTGAGCAATGAGGATTTGAGCAAAACTAAATGTTTGAGACACAATCATCCCTCCAGTGACCTTGCTGGTTCCTAAAACGGGGTTTGTCACCCCTTTGGGATGGCTCAGAGACACCAAACNGTGACACTGATATTGCTGCACAAAAGGTGTGAGAGTGGGGAGACGCAGTAATAGATGTGCTGGATGAAATCTATTGTAAATCATTAATAACAATAGCATCAATTATTAATGAACATCCTGGCCTAATGTTCACTCATTCCTTATCCATCTCCAGCATCCTTCAGCCCTTCCAAGCAGCACAGGAGTGATGTCAGCACAGGCCCTCACTCACCACAGTGGATTTTATTGCCCTTTGGGGAGGGGGGTTGTGAGTGCCCCCAGTTCTGGGGTCTAGAAGTCACACAGAGCTGGGAATAAAGCTCAGGGGTGCTGGCTCCCAACCCTGTCCTTTAATCCATGTTTTCCTCTTTCTCTCTTTCTTTGTCACCACACTCAGACACTTCTCCCTTCCTGGCTGCTGTTTGATGGAACATTTTCCTCTCCTTATCTTCATTCCCTAATTCTACAGCTCCCCTTTCTGGTCAAGGATTGAATAAGGCCAGTCCAAAGGGATTTTGCTCTCCCTGTCTCTCCAGACAAACCCTTTGCAGGAGCTGGGGAACACTTCCCTGGGCAGAGCACATCCTCCCAGCCAGAGACAGAATCGATTTCCCATTACCCAGAGCCCTTACATGGTGGCTCTGAGAACAATTCCATCTTGGCAGCTGCTCAACTGTTGATGATCACGGAAGTGTCTCTTAAAACTTGGTATTAGGAGTAGTTTCATAAAGCTGCCCCTGGCATTCGCTCTGTGCCCACAGACATGGAGGAATCAAGGCAGAAAAAGTAAATTAATGCTGAGAGTAAATCTAATTCCACACAGAGAAAGTGGAGTGGGGAGGGTTTGTCACTGCAATCAGTTCAGATTTCAGAGAATCCCAGAATGGTTTGGGTTGGAAGGGACTTTAGGACCATCTTATTCCAACCCCCTGCTATGGGCAGGGAGCATTTCCCTGCACGAAAAATCACTAAATTCCAACAATGTTAAGTGAAAGGTAAGATCACATTCCTGATTTCAGCAGGAGCAGTTCTTCCCAAAGCTGCTGGGCCTGGCCTTGATGGAATCCCTAAATTATGGAAGCCATAGAAGGAGAAATGTAAAAATATTCAAATTTCATGTCGGAGAACCTAGTACTTCCTGGTAAATAAATATTATTATAAAGTAACTATATTAATAATATTNAAGAAATTAACTGAAATTTCTCCTAAAAATGGTGCCTCAGGTGTTTCTTTACCTCCACTAACTATAAACATGGCCTTGGTGGGGAAGGCTGTGGGACACACCTGACGTGGTCCTTGTGAGGCACATCAGGCTCATCCCAGGAGCAAAGCAGGGGGATTTATTGCAGGGATGGAATTGATGCATATTTGCAGGGGGCTAAATTTAGCAGCTGACATAAGTTTCAGAGGTGGAGTCTGTAGCCACGGTGCTGTTTCCGTATAAAGGCTGTGAGATAGTTTGCAGCAATCCTGCAGTGATGTAGCTGAGGGGAAAATACGTGGGATGGTTAAAAGTGGATTTTAAAATAAATCCTGAATTTCTGCAAAATGTGCTAACCAGGTGCTGGTAAAATAGGGCAAATTTTGGCGTGTTGCTCCTTGTAGCTGTAAGGATTTAGTGTTTTTCCTTAAGAAAAATTAGGATTTGTGGCATATTTTGACAAGCTGTTTGGCTTTCAGCACTGTGGATAACATTTAAATTGTTTGTTAGGGTGGTTTTACTCATCTGAAGTGATGAAAATTAGTGGTTGCAGCAGAACCAAAGAGCACATGTAAAACCTGAGCTGTTTCTTCTGTTTGTTGGAGAATTCAGCCTAAAATTCCTGTAATTTCTTCATCACCTTGTGATCTAAACAGCTCGTTAATCCCAGACAGGATCTGGGTGTTTTTTGGAGTGTTTCCATCCAGCTGTTTTAGGAAGCTCTGGTAAAAATTCCACAGGTATTATTTCCACCTGAGTCCATCCTTAGCAACTCTTCCAGTGCTGTGTCAAGCAAGGAATGTCCATCTCTGCAGGGTCCACCCTTCCCAAGGCAGCTCTTGAGAGGATTAGGCTTCAATCAGATTTCTCAGGATGAATTTCACTTTGTGTCCTCTGTGTCTCACTTTCTTTTCAGCTGGAGGCCAAAAATCTTCCTTGGTTCCCCTTCTGAGCTGTTGGGCAGCGCTGGGTGCTGCTGCCTTCCATCTTGTTTTCCAGTCCAGGCTAAAGCATTGCTCGGTACATGATTAAAATATCAGTTTTATGAAATTTAACACCCTCCCCTCCACCAGGTTTGAGACTTCTAAGAAATTATTGATGGGCAGGCAGGACTCTCAGCTCTATCACTGACTCATTCTGAGACCTTCAACACGTCACGTACGTACGTGGAAAATGTGAATCACAACCTAAACTCCCTAAACTCTGGGTTACCTCCAGCGCTGCTCCAAGGCTGCTTTTGTTTTCTTCTCTTTTAGCTTTAACGAGATTGTTTGAGGGAGCAGACTGGTGCAATTGTGCTGGGCTGGCTTTCAGAAAGAAGGTATTGATTAATTTCAGGGTAATTGTTGTCATGGGCAGGGGTGCAGCCTTGCCACTCCAATCTCTGTGTGTATCATTTTTTTATCAAGGTGTTGCTCAGCAGGTAAGAGAGGCTTTCCTGCTTGTTGGATCAGCGGTTACATTTAGTGTCAAAGGTTAATAAATGCAGGATAACATTTGCTTAATCTGTAGCTTCTGATGTTTCCATCAGCCCTGACAGTCAGACCAGGACAAATGTATCTCCCTGAGGTTGTCCCTGTGTTTTAACACCAGCTATCACTCACAGGGGTAATTCGGGGTCCTGTCACAGCTCCGTGGGGGAAGAGGAGGGCTCTCAGCTCAGCTCATCACGACACATATTCCTCCAAATTCTGAAAGATTAGAAGAGGAATTAGCAGGGTGATGCTCCCCTGAAACATCACCCCCCGCTTAAGCATCAAACCACACGTAAATGACGTGCAAACGTCGGCTCAAACGGATGAGGAAGCTCGAGGAGTTTTGGTTTTGGCCATGTATGGTAACACTGAGGGCTTGTGGGCTCTGCTCGGGTGTTGTTCACCCGCCCCTCGAGCTCCCTGAGGCCGCAATGGCCCCGAGTGTGGCGGTGTCATCTGCGTGCAGTCAGGTGTGTGTGCAAAGTGCTCGCCTGACCTGTCAGAACAGCACAGACACAAACCTTATACCTCAACGTCCAGCATCCCCGAATTCTCTTTACCACGAGTGCAATGGGGAGAACCTCTGGTTTCAAACTTCTGCCCTGGGTGTCTCGTTGAAGTGTGGTTCTTAGCGGGGATTGAGCTCTGCAGTCTTTAGCAGGGGCTTTTGTCACCGTCCTTTTTTCACTACAGCCACTGTGATTTGGTGTGACAGCGTGAGGTGACGCGGTTGTTTTCTTGTGGAGCTACTGGTTCTCCTCAGCGTTACCTCTGAGGACAGCAGGCGCATCTCACCCCTCAGGGCAGACACGGCCGATCTCTCAGGGAGGACACGATGAGTCCCTCAGGGACGACACGACCAATCCCGCAGGGATGACATGACCGGTCCCTCAGGGAGGACACAATTGATCCCTCAGGGAAGAGACGATCTGTGCCTCAGGGATGACATGATCGATCCCTCAGGCTAGACACGACCGATCCCTCAGGCATGAGATGACTGATCCCCAGGGATGATATGAGCGGTCCCTCAGAGACGACAGGACTGGTCCACAGGGAAGACATGGCCGGTCCCTCAGGGAGGACACGATCGACCCCTCAGGTCCCTCATGACCTCCCGCCCCCCACCTGCCGCTGAGGGGCGGCGGGGCGGGGCCCGAGAGCGCGCGACCGCGCGTGGTGGCGAGCCCCCCGCGACCATTGGCT
>VXBB01009117.1:110418-126131 GCA_013399915.1 Illadopsis cleaveri | reverse complement strand
CCCTTTTCCGCCTGGCGATGCAGCAGCTGCTCGGTGCCACCGGCGTGTGCCGCCCCCGGAGCGCCCGTCCCCGCCGTGCACCATGGCAGAGGACAAAAGATGAGCGCCCTGATGGGGGTTTCGTTTGGGTTTATTTTCCGGAGGCTCCTGTAGAGCAGGTCGTTGTCACGCCGTTATTAGGGGCTCTGTCGAGGCTCTGCAGGAGATGTGTGGACTCCTGGGCTGTGTGACATTTCATTGAATCGCCAGGGGTTCCCAGAATGGTTTGGGCTGGAAAGGACCTTAAGGACCATCGCATCCCATCCCTTTGCCTTGGGCAGATGTCCCTGGGCTTTGTTTTCCTATACAGGAAGGCACATTGTTTAACAGTGATATGCCAAAGGCTGAAATTTAAAGGTTAGTCCATCCCTGTGCTTTATGAAATTCCCACTGATTCCATTAACAGCACGAGGGAAGGGGTTGGATATATGGGCAGGTGTCCGACACCACCACACAGAGGTTCAGCTGTAGGACATTGTGATGCCGTAACTGACTGATTGCACAGGAGACAGGTCTGAAAAAAAGAAGAAAATAAAAAAGGCAGTGAAAGGTGCCAGGAAACAAAAGTAAAGCCGATGGAAACAGTTTTATTGTTGAAGATAAGTGATGTGCGTTAGGGTTGGGGTTTTTTTAGCAGCTGGAGTTGGTCTGAGCACGTCTGTTAGTGCAGATGTGCGTGGGGATTACTGGGAGCAAGACCAAGGACGGTGGCAAAATCAGAGAGGGATGTTCTGAACACACCAGGCTGCAGTTGATTTTTTCAGTTTGCTGCTGAATTTCCCGATTTTGTTTTAATTTTAGGCCAAGCTGTTCCCAAATTACCTGCCTCCATCCTCTCCCTCTGTGTGCCTCCGTGGCAGGCACGAGGGAAGCTCTGGAGTGTGGGAAAATGGTGTGAACTGGCACAGCATGTCCTGGGAGAAGCGTGTTTGGATGTGGGGAAAGCAGCGGCTGTTGTGTGCAGGAGGCAGGAGAGGGTTTATTCCATTTTCATTTGAATAACGAGCATTGAATCATCTTTTTTGCTGAAGAGGGGGGAAAAATCCAGATGGCTGTGTGCTTGCAGGGAGGTTTTATTGCAGCTAATAGTGGTGTTTGCTAAGGACTGTGTACCCAAAGGTAGAAGATTAAATACTTTTGTGGCAATGCCTGTTTGTTTTGGGTATATGTGTATTTCTGTGTTTTTGTTAGCCCCAGTAAGACCTGACACACTCGAGGACACGTCAGGCAGCATTTGCTCGGTGTTTGTTTCAATACAGCACTTCATAATAGTAATTTTTCAATGGTCACTTGTAGCCTTTTATCCAGATTGCTTTAATCAGCATTTGTGTTCTCTGTTGGCATTGCTCTGTCTTCTCCCGAGCTGTCTTTTCAAACATCATTGGATTTTTTCAAGTGAAATCTTCATGCTTATTGCATCTGTCACTTCTGGGATTCACTCCAAGTGAAAGGCAGGGATTCAGTTTAATGGCAATGAGGAGGAATGTGCAGAAGGGGGAAATATCAGCTTTTCCCTGGGTGATGCAGCACGGGGTGTCGAGCTCTGCCCTCAGTGACATCGGTGACATCGTGGTGGCCACGTCCAACATTCAGATTTAACTCGTAAAACGGCTCATTAAACCAAAACGTTGTGTTGTGATGGGGAGGGAATTTATGGTCCTGGCTTTCATTTGGTGATTGATTCTGAGGAATATCCCTGGGATGCCAGCTTCCTTTTCTGAAGACATGAGCAAAACACTTCCTGGCCAGAGTTTGCAGCCCGGTGAGGTCATCAGTGCACCACTCCCAGGGCCAGGAATGTCCTCTTGGGCAAGCTCACAGGCACATTTTCACTTGACTTTTAAAGTCTGGGTTTGTTTGTTTTGATTTTGTTTTACTGAGGCATTTGTGATAATCTCAGCCCTTCTCCGAGGATGTGTTGGAACAGAAACTCACTGAGGATTTGAAGTGCCCCAGTTTAAGCCTTTGCAGGGCATAGGAACAAGAATTAAATGTCTGTGCTCTCTTCTAGCTCGCTCCCTGTCATCTCCCCCACTTAATATTTCTGGGCTGGTGTATTCTGGTGGGTAGCTCTGAAATTGGTATGATTAGAAAGTGCTCAGAGCTTCAGTTTAGGCAGCTCCTGGAGCCATGTGTGAAGGGTCAGGCTGCTGGTGGCCTGGGGATGACAGCATGGAAACTGCTGAGTTTTTGTCACATTCTTCACAACTGCAAATGGTGGTGAACACCAAGTTAAAATGAGGCAGATAAAGGTTTTAGGCTTTGCTGAGTGACTCAGGAAAGCAGCAGTGAAAGCCCATTTTTCTGGATGTGTTGGTTCCATCAGTATGGTTGGGAATTGTTTACTGGGCCCTTTCTTTTTATCTCTTAATAGGATTGCTTTGTTCTGCTTTTCCTCCTGTGAGTAACCGTCCAAAAAAAATGGATTATTTGTTTCTTTTTGAGGTTATAATTGTTCAGTACATGACTTTTTGTGGCTTTTCTCATGTCAAACCACACACAGACATGTGAAATACCAGCGTGACACAGAACTGCTCAGCTGCTCCCAGGTTCCACTGGCAGCTTTGCAGGGCTTGTCCTCGGAGGAACAAATTGTCTGGAGAGGATCCTAATGGAATATCCAGCCATTAGTTGTATCACTAGCCATTAGTTGTGTTCATGGGGTTGTGTAGGGAATATAAATCCAATCAGGATTAATGGCTGGAGATAATGATGTAGCTGGAAAGTAGAAGGTGGCTGTTGGGCAAGTGGATAATTTTACTTTACCCCCCTCCCATGGAATTCCTGATGCCAGTAAGACAGGGGGGATCCCTTGGAGCAGACACTTTCCTAAGGGGTCACAAAGTGCTCCTCAAATGGAAGAGGATTTTGTGATGGAACATCCTGAAAACTTTAAAATCCTGCTCTGTAGGCCAGGAACTTGACAGAGAAATATTGAAAATGGCATCTGCTGCTGCTTCCAAAGGGGAAAATGTGGTTTTTGAAGGCTGCTGATGTGCCCATGGTGGATAGAAGAGATCTCCTTGGTCTGGAAGTGACAAAATGTGGCCTTTTGGACCATTTCTCCTCTGTGGTGATGACTTAGAGGCAGAAGCATCTAACAGTAGGGAAAGGACAATTTCTTCAGCATGTCCACTTTGCTTCTTCAACACCCCTGGCTTTGTCTCAGTCCATGTTTTGTTGGTGATAACAATAAGTGATCTCTAATCTGCTTTTTGCTGAGCCTGTGATGACGTCTGAGCTCTGGCTCTTGGTGGGAGCAGTTGCAGTGACTCTGACATTGAGGGGGGCCTCTCAGCCCAGCATAATTAGGTTTGTCTTGTTTTCCTTTTTTAATAATTGAATTTGAAAGAGCAATGGAAATAAACCAGTGGTGGGCTTTGACTTAAAGTGATTAAGGCTCAGTCTGATGCTGAGATGAGCTCACAGCTCTCCCTGGAGTGTTGCTGAGCTCTGCTTGAGGCCAAGTGTTCCCTTTAGGAAGGACCAGGGTTTCCCTGTGGTTTTCCAGATTTTGGCTGCCATCTATGTAGGAACAAGCACATGGGTAATAATTCTTCTGAGCTGAATATTAAGGCAGCCATTTCTGCATTTTTAGCAGCTGTGTCTGAGCAGGATTTCCTAAAACTCCCTGGGAATGGTGTGCCTGAAACTACTCCTTGTTTGCATCCCAGCATGAACCTGGGCAGTGCACTGCACCTGCAGTTCCTGGTTTAACTAATCCCTGGGAAATGGACTTCAAATCACTCACTTCTGAGTGTTTGGAAACATGGGAACTTCCTCCCCGTGGTTCTGCATATAGTTGCCATAGAGACCGTGTTCCGGAGTCCTTGAAAATCCATTGTTTCTCCCAAATAAACATTAAAATCTGCAGTATTAACACAGCACATTTTGCAGTGTCCCATTCCTGAGCATTCCTTCATCAAAAACTGTTTTGACAGGACAAGGAGCAATGGACTCAAACTGAAAGAGGAGGTGTTGGACTTAGATTTAAGGAAGAATTTCTTCCCTGTGAGGGTGGTGAGGCCCTGGCACAAGGTGCCCAGAGCAGCTGTGGCTGCCCCTGGATCCCTGGAAGTGTCCAAGGTCAGGTTGGATGGGGCTTGGAGCCACCTGGGATAGTGGAAGGTGTCCCTGTCTATGGCAGGAGGTGGAATGGGATGAGCTTTAAGGTCCCTGCTCACCCAAACCAGTCTGTAAACCTGATGAGGACTTGACATCCTACAGCATGCCAGACCTGGATGCTGGACAAACTGATAATGGGTGTAATTAGCAGCTCCAGGGATTAGCAGGCTGTAACAAATTCAATCCATAGTAAGCAGCATGTCCCTTGGGAACTGGGCAAACTGGTCATGCTGGGCAGATGATGGCTTGATAGGGAAGATTGTCACCAGCAAAGGCTCAGTGCTCAGGCACCTGCTCAGGGCTGGAATTAACTCCTGGAGTTGCTTTCCCCCCCCCACCCCTTTTTCACTTTAAATACTTAAAAAGCCCTCATGGTTTGTTGCTTCCTGCTGGAATCTGGATCCTCCAGCTGACTCAGGGTGTCTGCTTGGCATTTCCTTGGCATTTTTCATCATACCTATGTGAAACAGATTGGTATCCTTCTTTCCAAGCTGGGAATGTGAGGAGACACGTTTTACTCAGGGTCTGGCAAGTCCCAGGCTGGGAATACTTCTAGCACATACTACTTGTAGCATGTGCTACTAAGTGGAGTTGTTGTTTTACACATGGTTCAGGTATTTGCCCCAGCACATGTGGTTGGGATGTGTACATGTGGATAAATGACCACTGTTACACTTTTAAACTCTTAATTTCTTACTGAGTTCCCTTCTGCAGTACTTATATTAATGATACTGTGTCTTGGAGGCTGGAGACCCAAAGCTGTCTCATTCAGAACAGGAGGTGCATTGCATTTTTTTAAAGCTTTCAGTGATACTTTTTAAGGTTTATTTGAATTTTTGGATCTGCTGAGATCAATTTGCAAGGCAGGAGAGAATCCTGAGCTAGCTTAGGCAAACACAAATTGCCAGACATTCCTCTGCAATATATTCTGCTTTAGCACAGCCTGAAGGGTGGGCACAAAACTCCTCTAGCTCAGTGTTGCTGTGCTTCCAGCATCTTTTTCCTGGCCACTACCAGGAAAATTGCTGCTTTCTGGAACAACTAGTTCTGTGTGGTGTTTTAAGGTGCTGCTGTTAAAGGTGGGTGCCCCTGGTTAGGGTCAGGCTACCCTGGGGTTATCTCTCCGTTCTTCCCTTGGCTCCCTGATGTTTCTTTGGTGGTAAAGGTTATCTTTTTGTCTTTTGAATCTTCTGCTCTACTCAGGGAATTCTAAAGTGCTCTGAAAGCTCCCATAAAAACCAGCTGGGCTTATCTGGGTGTAATTCTGTTGTTTTGGCCGGGCTCCTGTGGAGCTGCTGGAAATGCCACAGGGATTCCCAAAGGACTGGAAGTGTGGCTTGCACGTGCAGCAACGTGACTGTCAAGCCAACAGGTAAGTAAAGCTTAAAGGTCATCAAGGTACAGGCTGTAATTCTACACTGGGAACCAGTTCTCCAGCTGAGGGCAGCCAGCTGAAGGCCCAAGAATTCCTCAAGGAATCAGCCTTTGCCCAGTGTTGGGGTGGGTGTGATTCTCCCTGTCAGGGAAGCTCAGAGGTGGAGGTGGTGCTGTGGAGGTGTCAAGGACATGGGTAGGAAAATGTTTTTCCTTCATGGATCTGATATCTGTCTTCACAGCCTAGAATGTTTATTAAAGCTCCTTAATAGACTAAACCTATTTCCCTAAGTTAATTTTTGGTTTCTTGCCTGCCCAGCAAAGTGGGGAAGGTGCTTTGTGTCCCCCTCATTGTCATCCCACGACAGGTCAGTGACAAAGAACATCTGTAGGACAGAGGAAATGTGTTTGAACTTGGAAGCCTCTGCTAAAACAGATGTTTGGGGGGCTGGAATTGGCACCATGAGACAGGGATTTAAAATCAAGTTAGCAGATTGAACTATCTGGATTTGAGTTTCAGCCTCCTCTGGCCCCGTCCTCCCTCCCCCAGCCCTGATTTCAAATTGCACGTTACGGAAACAGGACGGAATGACAATGGTGCTCTTGGAATTATAGGCTGCTTGGCCAGAAGAGCTGGCAGGACAGCAAATGGAAATGTGGAGAAACACACGCCAGTTCCAACTGGGAGCACTGAGATTCATTTTGCAGCTTGTTTGTACTGCATTAAAATCTCAGATGTTGGTGTTGTCCAGCCCGAACCTCCCACGTCCTGGGGTGAGGATGTTGTCTTGTCTTTAACAATTCACTGTTGTTGGGGTTATTTTGAGAGCATTAAAAGCAGTTCAGTGTGGGGACCTCACCTGTTGGGTGGGTGTTGTTGAGAAGTGGAAGAAGGTTGTGCCAGCCAAGCTCATTGTCACTTTTTGGAGCAGAGTGTATCCCACTCGAAATTCCAGAGTGATGGACCACACTGTTCTGTGCTGTTCCTCCAATCTACCTGAGATGTTCTCCAGGACTCCAACCCATCCTGTTTGCTGTTACAGCAGGAGATGTGTGGCTGTGGTGTTAATCCACGAGGGGCTGCCATTGCACTTGGTCATCCTGCTGCTCCCAGGTCACATTCCCCGAGGCAGCTGCGGCTTCTCCGCAGGCTCCGGGCCGCTCTGGGAGCTGTGCTCGGTCCAGCAGAGCTTGGAGCCGCTGTGGTCAGGCAGGGTCATGTGGAGAACGCTGCTCCTCGCCTGGTCAGTCTGACTCACTCTTGGCCAGGCTCTTTGGGATCCTTGGTTGTGCTGATCTCTTGTTTCTGCCTTATTCCGGAGCTGGGAGGAATTTGTGTCCCGGTTAATTTGGTGTTTGGAGCAGAGGGTTCTGCAGGTCCTGGTTCCCTGATGGTGCAATGCTCTGGGAGAACTGGGACCTGCAACCTTTTATCTGTGGGATTGTTGATCTCTTATAACACCTTTAATGTTTAGAATTTCTTCCTATGGATGCCATGGGGTGTTGCAATTGAGGAATAAAAACCAGCTTGTGTATTCCTTTGAGATTGGGCTGGAGCTCCTCTGCCATAGAGTTGGGCTAGGAGAGCTGGGGGTGTTCACCTGGAGAAGAGAAGGTTCCAGAGAGACCTTAGAGCCCCTTCCAGTGCCTAAAGGGGCTCCAGAAGAGCTGGAGAGGGACCTTGGATAAAGGATGGAGTGACAGTACAAGGGGGAATGGCAGGGGTAGATGGGATATTGGAATTCTTGTTGGTGAAGGTGGTGAGGCCCTGGCACAGGGTGCCCAGAGAAGCTGCCCCTGGATCCCTGGAAGTGTCCAAGGCCAGGTTGGACAGGGCTTAGAGCAACCTGGGATAGTGGAAGGTGTCCCTGCCCATGGCAGGGGGAGAAACTGGATGAACTTTAAGGTCCTTTCCAATCTAAACCATTCTGGAATTTCTACTTTCACTAAATCCTTTGGTAATTTTTTTAAGGAATGATCCAATTAAGTAAGCAAGGAGAAGCAGGGAAATGTTCCCAGTAACGGCCACTGGAGTTTACCAGGAATCATGCTTGGAAAACACAGTGTTAATGGAGTTCCCTTCATGTCTGCACCTCTTCTTGACTCCAGCAGAATGGGAAATCCTGCAGGTGTTGTTCTTTCCATGCTTTAGTGTCACAGCACCTGGGAGCTGCTGTGTGCTTGACTTCTCCTTAAATCCACCATTGGAGAGGACAGATAAATCCTGTGCATGAGCTGAGTGTCAGGTCCAGTGCTACTGGTGAGCTCCTCTATCACACACATAGAAATTCATGAAAAATTATTTCATTTAGGCAGATTTGATTGCTTTGAGCTGTAGAAAATAGAGGGGAAAATACATCATTTTTCTGCTGTGAGCACTGTTAGAAAAAGGTGCTTGGTCAGTTGGGAATGCTGGGGTCTGGTGGTGATTTGGTGAGAATTTCATAAAGCTGTGCTGAGGAAGAGCTCCTTTTCTGTTCATAACCACCAACCTTTGCCCAAAAATAAAGAAAAGCCTCCAGTGTATCTGAGGAATATGATCTGGAAAACGCTGGCATGTAACCTTTGAGTGAGAGAGGAATCCAGCGGGTTGGGGCAGCAGCTCTCACCAGATTGCTACTTCCCTATGAGCTCTGATAAGAGAACTAGGTCAGTGCTGGGGAGAAGCATTTTATCACTGACTTCCCTTTGCTGGAATCCTGGCAGAGCCGTGTGCTCCTCCTTGTGTTTCCCTTGGGATCTCGGTGTGGTCTGAGCCCTGTTCTTCCCTCTCCCAGTGGCTGCTCAGCTGGGTGTGAGGAGCATCCCTGGGGCTGCTGTGATGTCTGTCTGCAGCTCCCAGGGCTGTTGTTCAGGATATTGCTCTGTCTCTTGGCAGTGGATGGGATACAGAGTGCAAAGAAGCTTCTCTGGTGTTTATTGCAGTAGAAAAGAAAAAGAAGGATTTTTGGAGAGGGTCATGTGAAAGGCCACGGCCTTCTGTGGTCAGCTGCTGGAACAGTGGTGTCGGAGGTGGGAGTGTGTGGGAGGTTTCCCTTTCCTTATCCAGTAAAAAGCTTCTGTGGTGTCCAACCACTGTGCAACTGTCTCTGCTGGCAGCAAAAGGGGAAGCTGAAATGCAGGGGTCACGGAATCCCAGACTGGTTTGGGATGGAAGGGACCTTAAAGCTCATCTCATTCCACCCCCTGCCATGGGCAGGGACACCTTCCGTGCTCCAGCCTGGGTTGCAATGCACTGAGGCACCTGGAATGTTCAATCCCTGCTCTTAGCCCTGTATTTTGTATATTACTTGCCTTTATGAGGTTTCATTCTGAGTTTCAGTCCTTTATTTTTATCTCCACTTTGCTTTCCTCTTTTCATTTTAATGCCCTTTTTTGCCCAGCCTGTGGTAACATCCCCTAAAACATCCCCCACCACCTATGTGGTGAGGGCAGCTTTAGTGCCAGCTGACAGAGGATGCTCTAAAAGATATAAACCCAAAAAAAGAGGCTTTTTGGAGGCTGCTGCTCTAGTACAGCAGAACTCCCATTCCTACTGGTGTCTCCCTTTGCTGGTTCCCCATCCTGCTATGGCTCCTGCTGACTTATTTTGTGTAATGATTTTTGTGTGCATTCATTGCTCTGCCTTTCTGGTAGATGACACAGATTAAATGAAGCCAGACAACGCTCTCAGTTCGGGGTAATGACTTTAACTGTGGCGTCCTTTTGTCACTGCAAATTATGGTCAGTGATGTAATGCTGGATGTGGAGATCCAGTGACAAAGTGTGGGAGTGGTAAGATCATCCCAGAAGGGTTTGGCTTGGAAGGGAGCTTCAAGCTCATCTCATTCCACCTCTCTGCCACAGGCAGGGACACCTTCCACAACCAGGTGATTCCCCAAGAAGATGAATTGTATCCCTGGAAATCTTGAAGTGAAAATAGCCCTGGGGGAGAGATGTGAGACGAGTACACACAGGTAAACCCTCAGGAAATAACGAGTCCTTCTTGGTGATCCTGGGAGATTTGAGCTCTACAGGCACTTCTGACTTAAGGGTTCTTCATATTGTAAAGGTTTTCATACAATCATTTCAGGTTACAGCTCTGAAATCCACAGTTGTATCAAGTGTTTTGCAGGTTGCAGCCAACACCTTGCACTTTGTCCAGAATAGAAATTTCAGCTTATTCAAAGTTTGGGTTGTGTTACATTTTTGAATGTGCTGGGCTCCCCAGTTGAGATATAATCAAATTCCCTGGTAGTTTGTGGTTTAGGTTCCCATCCCAAAATAGAATCTTGCCAGTGGTACAACAGCTGGAAATTTCAGTATTAAGTTCATATTCCAGCTTTTTGTCTTTAAAATGAAGTGAAATCAGATGGCAGGGTTTTGCTCAAGTAACCAAAGACTGAAAATAATCTGCACACAAATATGATGTGTTTTGGAATTGTGGCCATCTGTAGTAGTGTTCACCTTTGTTTTAAATAACTCTGAACAGCTGAAAACAACAGTTCTGTCAGCAATGGACTGGATATGGATTGATTGGAAAAGGGAAACACAGAGGGAATAGAATTGTGTTTAAAAGCACAGAAACTGCACCAAGGCATTTGTGGCTGTTCCCTTTTTCTGCTGAGCTTTCATGTGAAGTTGTGGGGTGAGCTGAACTTTTTCTGGCCACGTGACTTTTTTTTTCCCCCCACTTCCTTCTCTGCCCAAGTCTTGCAAGACTTCTTATCACGAGACTGAGTTCTTTGATTCCATAGTTACTTGGAGAGGGAGATGAAGTTTTCCAAGAGCATGCAGTGACAGGACAAGGGGGAATGGGTTCAAACTGAGCAAGGGTAGGTTTAGATGAGATATTAGGAGAAATTTCTTCCCTGTGAGGGTGGTGAGGCCCAGGGTGCCCAGAGAAGCTGTGGCTGCCCCATCCCTGGAAATATCCAAGGCCAGGTTTGATGGGGCTTGGAGCAACCTGGGATAGT
This sequence comes from Illadopsis cleaveri, assembly GCA_013399915.1. Taxonomy (NCBI): domain Eukaryota; kingdom Metazoa; phylum Chordata; class Aves; order Passeriformes; family Timaliidae; genus Illadopsis; species Illadopsis cleaveri. Next base: position 115,638 of record VXBB01009117.1, on the reverse strand, counting down.
GGAAGGTGTCCCTGCCCATGGCAGGGGGTGGAACTGGGTGAGCTTTAATGCCTTTTCCAACACAAACCATTCTGGGATTCTATTATACTAATTCCTCCTCCAGCCTTACTGGTGACAGTGGTGGCAAGATTTCCCTGGAATAGGTGTCCAGCTGGACCAAGCCCAGGACAGTGTGTGTCCCTGCCCCTGTGGCTGGGCATGGCCCTGGGTCACCCAGAACCCCAGAGCTTGCACAACCAAGGCTGTGGAGTGAAGAAATGCCAGAAGGGAGCGATTAGGAAATAACCTGGAGGTCTCTGTGCCTTTTCTCACTGGGGTGCAGCTGTTGGCTCAGCCCCTGCTCCCTTGGGCCCACAGCAGTGGGATGGAGCCATCCATGAGGGGATGGTGGTGCTTAAATGGCCTCAAACCCTCTGAATTCCTCTGTCCTCCCTCCCATGTGTAGCTCTGTACCTTATCTTCCACAGGATGTTCAAAGTGCTCCCAGGAGGGAATTAGCAGATTCCTTGTGGGCTTTTCTCCAGTGCTTATCTCCATGATGGCCAACTGCTCTGCAGATGTGGCTCAGCCCTGCTCCCAGAGGGTGTTCTCCCCATGCCAGGGGCAGGTTGGAACATCCATGGCCTGCTTTGGGTTTAGGATTGTAACATACTTCATAGTTTTTTTTGATACCACCTCTGAGGGGAGAGCTGGTTTGCTGATGAGGTTTTGCTGCTGAGGCCCAAGTGGCTCAGCCCAGCTCAGCTGTTCAGAAAGACCTTGGGCCTCACAGTTGGTACTTGGGAATCCTCTGGGCTTTCCCATGTTGCAGTTTCACCAATGGGACCATCCATCCCCTGTCCCTGCTGACCCCAGCACCTCATCTATCCCATAATATCATTCATAACCACTGCTGGTGCATTGCCTATTGAATTATTGAGGTTGGAAAAGACCTTTAAGATCATCAAGTTCAACCACTGATCCCTTAACTTGTATTTTCCTTTATCTGCTTCTCATTTTTAAACAATTAAGACTGGACCTTTATTCCAAAGCTCCTCAGCAAGGCTCAGACTGGGAGTTTGGGGATTCACCATCAACAGCTGCAACTTGACTTTCTCCACTTAAGGAAGAGCCTTTCCAGACCCAAGTACCAACCTTTTATAAATGCTGTTCTCCCTATCCACTGGATTTGTATCTCCTCACCCCCCCTTAACAGCAGCCTCGGGCTGTCTGACTTCAACTGGCCTTTTATTCCAAAGCCTCCCTTTCCAGAAGGGATCACAATCACATGGGCTGAGCAGGATTTTGCCATTAGTGGGGGGTTTTCCTGTAAGTGTTCCCTAGCAGGATGCGTTTCCTCTTGCATAAGCAGGCCACAAAACCCTCCGAAGCCACAGAAATCCCATCTGTTGGATTCTTGAGACAGATAAATCCTTTATAAACAGGAAAATGGGCAAACTCATGGTAGCTCTTGTGACACATCGTGATGGGGGATCAGAAAGGAGTGGAATGAAAAGCATCCCTGTGCGAGCGCGGCCGGCAGCATCCAGCCTTCTCAGGGTCCTTTTTAAAAGCTGCCACAAGGCCTGGGCTGTTCAGAGGGCACAGACTGGCAGATGAACCCGAAGTTTTGGTAAAATTCAGCTGGAAGTAACTCAGGGAAGGAACAAATAAGAGATTTGAAGGCTTGTTCCTCTGTCCCCACCAAGATGCTGTGTGTGGCTGAGCGGGATCCAGGAGCTCAGCAGCCGTAGATCTGTCAGCACTTCTATTGTGGAGGCCTTTGCAGGGTGTCCAACGCTTCTGTTTTAATTTTGCTGAGGGTTGTAACTCTGGCAAAATTTAAAGGCCTTTCAGCTCCCAGTCAGGAGGTTTTAAATCCTCTAAATTTGCACTTTACCCCCCAAAAATATATTCTGTCTAGCAAGTGGATGGAAATGGTTCCTCAGCCAAGGCTTAACAGCATAGATAATGATCTAATTAACTTCTTTTTTTAATGCTCATGTTCCAAGTCTACTTCCTAAGAGAAAATCCCCAGCACAGCCCTGTTAGCCATGGATACACTTCCTTACCCACTTGGGTATTTCCAAAGTCACTTCCCAAGGTTCCCTGAACCGCCCAGGTCATCCTTTTGCAAGTGTGATAGAGGCTGAATCAGCCTTTCCTTAGGGTGAATCATCTCAGGTGTTGGTGTCTCACCTGATAGTCCTAAAAGTGGCACAAAAAAGACATGGACCTGTTAGAGCAGGTCCAGAGGAGGCCACAGAGCTGCTCTGAGGGCTGGAGCCCCTCTGCTCTGAAGCCAGGCTGGGGGAGCTGGGGGTGTTCACCTGGAGAAGAGAAGGCTCCAGGGAGACCTCAGAGCCCTTTCCAGTGCCTAAAGGGGCTCCAGGAGAGCTGGAGAGGGACCTTGGATAAAGGATGGAGATACAGGACAAGAGGGAATGGCTTTAAGACCAAAGAGGGTAGATTTAGATGGATATTGGAAAGAAATTCCTGGCTGTGAGGGTGGTGATGCCCTGGCACAGGTTGTCCAGAGAAGCTGTGACTGCCCTTGGATCCCTGGAAGTGTCCAAGGCCAGGCTGGGAGGTGTCCCTGCCCATGACAGGGAGTGGAACTGGATGAGCTTTAAGATTCCTTCCAAACCAAACCATTCCATTAACTGGCCAAGCCTGGAGCTCCTGCCTGTGACTCTGCTGAGAGAACCTGTGGCAACCAAACTGAGCTGTGGATTTTCTTGGAGATGGATGGGGAGGAAGAGGAGAAGGGAGGGGATCCTTTGCACGGCAGGATTGAGAAGCAAAGAGAAGACTAAACACTCTTCCCATTTAGGGACAGTCTGTGGCAGGGCTAGGACTCTTTTGGGGTGCTCAGGCTCCCACTCCCCCCGTTGGGTTTTTCACCTGCTCTCCCTGGTGAGCTGAAAGAGCTGCAGTCGCTGCTCCTTCCAACCACAACCAGCACATTCCCCCCTCCTTCTCCTTGGAGAGCAGCCAGATCAAAATGGCTCTGATCCAACGCCAAGAATCACTCCCTTTGCTATGGAAATGAGCACTTGGAGGCTGCTCACCATGTGTTCATCAGAGAGTTCCTGCTAAGGATGATGAGCTGTAGGTGGGGAAGAGGGCAGGGAAGGTGTGTTCCAACAGATCCCTTTGGAACAAATAAGGATATTTTTGGAGGCATCTGAACTCTCTGCATTTTTTAAGAGTAATTTATAGAAAACCGAATGATTACCCTTTGCATCATAGGGTGAAAATGAGGGAAATAAAATAGTAGGATTTCACCATGGGGTAAAGGGAGTTTCTCTTCTGAGAAAGTGGAAGGGGTGACAGATACACAGGATCTGATATTTGAAATGAACTTTTTTTTTCCTGCTGTTCTGATATTGATCAAGTGAAGAAGTGATACAATTATCCAGGTGATACAAATAATCCTTTGTAACCATCACACCTGAATTCCCAGCATTGGGGCAGTCACATTCCCAGCCCCCTGGCTCTGTGGGATGTGATTCCAGGCAATTTGCTGTGCTGGCTCAGCACGACAAGTTCAAACCTTCGCTCTACCTTCTTCCCAACAATCTGATTTTAATCTGGATTCACAGCAGGGTGGGAATGTTGCCAGGGAGTGAGCACTCCTGGAAATCCACCGTGCACAAAGCAGGAGCCTTTTCCCTGCTCCTGGGTGGGTTATGCTGGGTTTGCTGCAAGGGGTGTTCCCAGGTGGGAAAGGGCTGAGCTGGGTGTGAGTTCCAGTGGGAGAACATTCCCAATATCCTGGAGGTGGCCTGGGGTCACCTGGAATGGTGGGAAGATGCTGCTCTTGCATTGTGCTCACTGCCAGACCTGTGACCATGGACACACAGGTTCAGCTGAGCCCTCCCAGCTCTGGGAGGAGCCCTTGGGATGGAATTGTGTGACAGGGCTCAGAATGAGTCGACACAAATCAGTAACTGGGTGTGGAACTGCATTTTTTATGATGTGTTTTAATTGAACCTTGAGACTTCAGCGTTTCTTGTCATTTGGGCATCTTGGAATTGAAATTCACCTTTTCTTTGTGCATGATGTGGTTAAGGCTGGGATCGTGCTGGAAGTGTCCAAAGCCAGATTGGATAGGAAGGTGGAAGGTGTCCCTGCCCATGGCATGGGGTGAAATGAGATGAGTTTTAAGGTCCTTTCCAACCTAAACTCTTCCATGATTTTATTTAATGCTCTCACCTGCTGGCTGGAGCTGGAGAGCAGCTCCTGGTTTATGACTTCCCATCACACTCTGGTGTTCTGGGGTGTGTCCAGCATGGAACAGGCCTTTGATTTGTGCTCTGAGGGAAAGAGTTGTCAGAAAGGGCATTACACAATTCCAGTAACTGATGGAAGTAAGGAGGGAGCCTAAGTTCATCTTTAATAGGATAGAAATTGTTAAAAATTTCCATATACCTCTTTTCCATATACATCTTCAACACCTCTGTTCTTCCCAAAATTTCACATTTGAAACCTATTTTTCCTTAAACATTCTTAATCCTCTTTAAAATATCAGTATGGAAAAGGTGCTGTGGGGAACCCCTACCTGCTCTCTGTGGCTGGGAATGACTGTGGAGCACTTGGTTCTGTCACCAGCACGTGGGGCTCAGCGTGAAGGTGTTCGGTGGCCCCCACCCCACACCTGGGACAGGTGTCTCCATCACAAAACTGACCCCAAATCCGTGTGGACTGGGCACACTGGTGGCTCCATTGGCACAGGTCCCAGCAGCTGAGCTGCCATGGAAGGGACCAGTGCCAGTTCCCAAATGGGCTCTGGTGGAAAAAATGCTCTGCTTCTTCTCCCTTATCTCTGCGGAACTGGAGAGTTTCACTGCAGAGCTGTCTGTTTCGTTAATTGGAACATTTTCCTCCTCTTCAAACACATTCCGTGGCATTTCCCGGCTCTGATGAGCTCTTCCCTGCAGTTATCCTGCTTTTTGTCGTTGTTAATTTTTTATTTAACCTCTCAGACTACAAAACAGCCATCAACGCTCGGCGCTTCCCTGCAAAGCCTTTGCAGTCACAGACAGCCCTCCGAGCTTTCATCACGTTTGCAGCAGCCAGCCTGGGAGCAGGGATTTGGGATAGAACCACATTCCCAGTCTCTCACTCTGGAGCGAGGAGCTCCAGGGACTGAGCAGTTTTTCCCAGCCTCTCCATGTGCTTAGGGACCTTCTGGGAGGCGAGATAGGAGGTGGACTCTGCTTATTTTTATTTTCTCCC
>VXBB01009117.1:85811-110372 GCA_013399915.1 Illadopsis cleaveri | reverse complement strand
TTTTTTTTTTTTTTTTTTTTTTTTTTGCTATCCCTAGAGACTGGGACAGAAGTTTTTTTCCCATATGTAAAAGCAAGATGCTGTATGCAGGCTCCTCTTCTGCTCCCTCTTCTCTGACAGAGAAAGTCTAGGATGATGGGAAAACCCTTTCCAGATGTGAGGGCTCTGTAGGTTGTATCCCTAGTCCAAGGTTGGTGTTGTGCCTGTGTCTTCTCCCAGGTACTGGAATTTTCCACACCAATTCCCTTTCCCTCTATTCTAACTCCAGCATTCTTGAAAATAATTTTTCTCAAGAAATGCTACAGACACACCAAGTTAATTGGAGTCATTAACTTGTTTCCATTACTCCTTTCTTCCTAGGAAACTAATTTTTTTAGGGTGATTTTGGAGTTAGAAGAAAGAACTGGAAGCTAGGGAACATGTGGAACCACTTCACAGGAACACCGGATTTTGAGAGCTTGCATTTTTATTTACATCTTCTGGACCCTGTCTGACTTGAAAGTAAACAAGTTCAATCCAAGACTAGATTTATCCCTGAAAATATGTGAAGACTTGTCTAAAAACTGCTTTTGGGATTAGGAACTTCCTTTATTGCAGTCAGGGAACACATTTACAGTGGGGAAATTAATGCTTAACTGGCAAATTTGTAAAAACCCCCTGGAAGTACAGTTGGGTTGGGCTGGGTGCAAAATAACCTGAAATTTTAGTTAATAAAAGAAGGAAAAGGCAAATCTGGCTGAGAATTTGGCAGGTCTTAAGTGGAGATGAAAGTCTCCAAGGCCAGGTTGGATGGGGCTTGGAACAACCTGGGATAGTGGCACGTGTCCCTGCCCATGGCAGGAGGTGGAATGGGATGAGTTTTGAGGTCTTTGGTTCCAAGAGGGTGGTGCCAGACCCTTTCCAGCAGTGCCCAACAACAGGATGAGGAGCAATAGCCATAAACTAAACCATGTGGAATTCCACCTCAACATGAGGAAAAACCTCTTTCCCATGGAGCGTGGCTGAGCACTGGAACTGCCCAGGGAGGGCGTGGATTCTCCCTGTCTGGAGACATCTCAAACCCACCTGAATGCATTCCTGTGTCACCTGCTCTGGGTGACCCTGCCGTGGCAGGGGGCTGGACTGGGTGATCTCCAGAGATCCCTTCCCACCCCAACCATTCTGGGATTCTGCCCCTTCCAACCCAAACCATTCCATAATTCTACAAACAGCGAGCGAATCTGTGTTTCTGCCTTGCTGAAAGTGTGGCCATGGAGCTGATGAGAGGATCCAATGCTGATCCTTGTCCAGGAATCTCCTGGACAATCAGGACATCCTTTCCCTGGGAGTGACCCTCTCCTTTCTCATGCCTGTGCAGACACGATGAGGCGGGTGGTACGGCAGAGCAAATTCCGGCACGTCTTCGGCCAGGCGGTGAAGAACGACCAGTGCTACGACGACATCCGCGTGTCCCGCGTCACCTGGGACAGCTCCTTCTGCGCCGTCAACCCTCGCTTCGTGGCCATCATCGTGGATGCCAGCGGTGGGGGAGCCTTCCTGGTGCTGCCTCTGCACAAGGTAAGTGCTGCTGGGATGTTGCTTTGAGCTACCTGTGGCTGTCATCCCGGCGTTTCTTTGGGAATAACGAAGGCTGGGAAGTGTCGGCTGTGGTGACAGCGGCTGCTGTATGAACGTGTTTAATGTCTGTAATCAGTCTGATGCTTCCTGTACATTAAACACAACAAACAAGCTGTTTGCTTGACTCATCTGAGCCGATTCTGGCAGAACTTTCCATGTGGAATCATATTTTAGAAGCCTCTTTATGATCAAGTCAGGTTTTTCTACTGTCAGGGATTCAGCACTTTTTTTTTGTCACTTTGCTCAGGAACCATCTGAGCCCAATTGCTCCTTGAGAGTTAAACCAGGAACTATCTGAATCCAGCTGCTCCTTTCAGAATTCATTCAGGAATGCACCTGAGCCCAACTACTTCTTGCAGATTTAATTCAGGAATGCACCTAAGCCAAATTGCTCCTTGCAGCCCCACACTGGAGGGATGCAAAGGAATGAGCTGGTTCCAAGAAGGGCATTCCTGTTGCCCCTGGTCCTGCATGGAAAAGTCACATCCATCTTCTGGAGGAGAATCTTTGCATCTTTTCTGATGCTTAACCAGCAAATTCTTGTGATCAAAAGTCTTTTTTTACAACATCCTTTTCTCTATGACCCTCAGACTCCTCTCTTAAGCCTGTGATTAAGTTGTCCTCAGTCTGTCATCAGCCCTGAGCTGCTTTCCCAGCTCCACTTCCAGATCTGCCTGTGGAATACAGAATTAGTGCCCAGGATTCAGCACAACTTCCCACCCAGCCAGGGCAGAGCAGAGGCAGCGACATCTCCATCGTGTTAAGCAAAGCCAAACCCCAACCTCCCAAAATAGCTCAGTTTGCTGCTCTGATGAGCAGCCCTTCCCTGCTTAGGGCTCATCCTCGGGCCACGTGTCCTCCTCCTGCCTGGACCACTCGTGGTGGCACAGCCCTGGATTAGGAATTCCTCGTTCAGCTGCATCACAGCACAGATGCTGATGGCAGGGGATGTGCATCCCTCTTTTCCTCTCTTATATCCCAATGTTTGGAGCACAGATCTGATGAGGGAGAGTAGGGGCTCAGCCTGGGGAAGAGGAGGGACCTTCTAGTTCTCCACAACTCTCTGACAGGAGGGGGCAGCCAGGGGGGTCAGGCTCTGATCCCAGGGAACAAGGGACAGACCCAGAGGGAATTGGCTTCAAGTTGTGCAAAGGGAGATTTAGATTGGATATTGCAGAAAATTTCTTCATAGAAAGGGTAGTCAGGCATTGGAACAGGCTGCCCTGAGCAGTGATGGGGTCCCCATCTCTGGAAAAATTTAAAAGCCTTGGTGATGTGGCACTTGGGGACACGATGGCCTTGGCAGTGCTGGGAGAACAGTTGGACTCAATGGTCTCAGAGGGCTTTTCCAATGTTAATGATTCTATGATTCTGTGTTTTCTCAGTCCNCATCCCTCTTTTCCTCTCTTATATCCCAATGTTTGGAGCACAGATCTGATGAGGGAGAGTAGGGGCTCAGCCTGGGGAAGAGGAGGGACCTTCTAGTTCTCCACAACTCTCTGACAGGAGGGGGCAGCCAGGGGGGTCAGGCTCTGATCCCAGGGAACAAGGGACAGACCCAGAGGGAATTGGCTTCAAGTTGTGCAAAGGGAGATTTAGATTGGATATTGTAGAAAATTTCTTCATGGAAAGGGTTGTCAGGCATTGGAACAGGCTGCCCTGAGCAGTGATGGGGTCCCCATCTCTGGAAAAATTTAAAAGCCTTGGTGATGTGGCACTTGGGGACACGATGGCCTTGGCAGTGCTGGGAGAACAGTTGGACTCAATGGTCTCAGAGGGCTTTTCCAATGTTAATGATTCTATGATTCTGTGTTTTCTCAGTCCCTGGCAGAAATTCCTGCTAATGCTGGGTGCCCTTTTGTATTTTTAAGTGCCATCTTTGGTGTTATTTTCACATCCATTCTGTTCTTCCTCCCACTCTCTTATTTATCACTGCCTTGGTGCCCTCAGCTCCATTCCTGCCTTCCACAGCCATTTAATATCCACATCTGAGGAGGTTCCATGGGAAGCTGGAGGAGCTGTGTCCCTCACCCCCAGCCTGACACGTTCTTTTGCAATGCAGTGCTTTGCTGGCTCTGCTCTAACCAGTTCCTGTGTTCCGCATTTATTTTTATAGCCTGGGCTGATGAAATTGTTCCTTCAGTTCCTTCAACACCCTAAATAACATTTGGATTTCTCTTTGAGCCTGTTTAGCACAGATACTTATTAAGGTCCCTGCAGCAAAATTCTTGTTGTTATATTCAAGGGAAAAAAAAGGGTAATTTTCAGCCATGGGTTTGGGCCGATTTTAAAACTGAGCCATAAAAATACACTTGCTGCATTTCTGCTGGGGAAAATATCCCATAACCACATCGTGGCTGCTCAAACCCAGCGCTTTGCAGCTCACTGGGAATTACCTGGGACGCGCCTGACCCTTGGTGCGGGGTGAGCACAGAAAAAGGGGAGATTTTACTCGTTTTAATGCGCTTTTCTTGCCAATCCTCAATGATATTACAGGGTTTTGTTACGGCCGGGCTTTGTCGCTGGCGGGATGGTGCCTCCCGACGCTGAGCGGGAAGTCTGGGGGTGTTTTTGGGGCGGGATGAGCCCGCCCGGGACCCCTCTCCCTACACCCATGTGCCCGGGGTAGCGCGGGGGGGGGTGACGAACACCGGAGGGATGGGAAGCCCCGCCCCTTCCCTCAAGCCCCGCCCCTCCGCGCGCGCGCACCCGCGCCCTCCGCAGCGGCACTGCGGCGGCCGCGGCTTTTTACCTTATATGGTCATGGCAGCGCTCGCGGCCGCCGCGCTGATTGGCGGGGGCGGGGGCGCGGCGCGGCAAGTGCTCTCGGAGTAGCCGCAGCCAGTGCTTTGCTGGCTGTGGAAACGCTTTGTCTGAACTTCCTGTTTTCTTGCACGCACATGTGCAGGGGCTTTGCCAGGAGCTCGCCATTCCCATGCTCCGGCAGCAGCCGCTGAGCATCAGACAATCTAATTCCCACAGGTTGCTCGGTCTGGAGGGTTGGCCTCTGTTGGAATGAGCCACATAGTTTGGAAAAGCTGTAATTCCTCTCGGTCAGGGTTGTGTAGGTGATAAGAGCTGGAGTAATCGGCGTTAACTCTGCTCACCAGGGAAAGACTGGAAACTTCCCTGCTTGTTCTGGGCTGTGGTTGTAGGGTTGGTTTTCTCAGAGTTTTATCCCAGGGAAAGCTCTGGGTACACAGGGAAGGTACCAGATAAAAATTCTCTGGGTTTCCTGATACATTGAGCAGAATTATTTGAAAACAGCTGGATTCAGGGGGTGGTTCTGATGCTGGATCTGTGCTCCAGCAGAACTGGAGAAAAAAAATTTTTCCCTCTCCTCAAACACTCTGCAGCTTTTATCTGCACAGAAAAACCTGCTGCAAATGTTCCTTTTTGTTTGAGTTCATGCAGAATGATCCGTTCAGCCGCGAGTTGTGTTATGTAAGGCCTTTACCAGAGATTTATTCTGTCCCCTTTGGATATAGCTTTTATTAGATTTTCCATTTTCCTGATCCTTTCCTGCACCCCCTTCACACCAGCAGCATTCCTGCAGGATCTGGAATCAGATGGTGCCCTGAGAGGCAATTAGCATGTGGGTGGGGGCGTGCACACCTCGGGAATGATCTTCTACAAGGAATATGTTGTTCTGCAAGTGACAAGCCTTGGTGTTCATCCATGGCATATGAGAGTTGTTAAGCAGCTCTTCCCAATTCCTATTCCACCAAGAAGGATTTGGGGGAAAGAAAATCATCCTTTTCTGAACTGTGTGTAAAATAAAATCAGGGAGTTTTTGCTGTGATGGGTTTATTGAGCCTTTCCAGACATTTTAGGGGGAGTGTGATGGATTTCATCATTTTATTTCACCTTGGATTTTTCTCTATAAAAAGAAGTTTATATTTATCACTGTCAGCTTGATTCCAATGGATCATCAGGTTCTAATGTGGTAGGGAAGAGAGGGCAGCAGAGGGGCTAATGCATCTCATTCCTCCAGGGAAAAAAGCAGCAAATTCCATCCCCTGTCTTACAGTCAGAGGTTTGTACAAGTATCTCTGCAATTTTAAGGCTTTGTCCAATAATGAAAATGGAAGTTGTACTTGGTGGAGCCATGGATCATCTGTTCCCAGCTCATGGGGATGATCCCTGTGGATCCCTGTGTCCTTGCCCAGCAGCTCTGCTCTCTCTGGGTAGATGCTCATCCTCTGAACAGCAGCAGGGTTTTACCACTTTATCCAGAGCCCTCAGCTTCTGGGATACCCATTGGCTTTCCTGCAGTTGGGAAGGAGCAGGGGGATGAACTGCTTTGGAAATCAAATTTTAGAGAGGAGACAGTGACTCTGTCTCTTTTTAATTGTAATGTCATTTCTGGGACAGACATCCATGGAAATGGTGGAGTTGTGCTGCACTCCCAGCTCTGGTTGATGGGATTTTGCAAGGTTGGGTTGGCTGTGAGGACTGTTTGTGCTGGGTTTGTTGTTTTTTTTTTCCTTTTTAAAGCCAGCATGTGCCCATTCTGTGACAGCCTGGGATGGAATCATTGAATCATGGAGTCCTTAAGGTTGGAAAAGACCTCCAAGCTCATCAAATCCAACCTTTGACCCAGTGCCCCCATTCCCACTAAACCACATCACAAAATGCCCCAACTGCTTGTGTTTTAACACTCCCAGGCATGGTGACTCCCCCACTTCCCTGGGGAGTCTCTTCCATGCTTGACCACCCTTCCAGTGAAGAAATTTCCCCCAATATCCAATGTCACAGCCCTGCAGCTGCCAAGGTGACAAAGAGAATGGAAGCACTGCTGAGGGATTCTTGGAGAGCACAGTGATCTCTTACTGCCTGACTTTCCAGTGGATCTTTTGGGAATAACACTTCTAATCTTCCAGATTCGTTCTGGATGCCTGGATTGGGCTGTGTGGTGGCTGATGGCTGTTGGGTTTGGGCAGGAGCTTCCATTCCAACCCAGTTTTGTGCCAAGTGACTCCTCCAGGCTCAGCTGCTGCAGCCAGAGATGGGGGGTCAGCACTCAGAAGTTCAACTTCCCTGGATGAAATTTAGGAGGTTTTTTTTTAAGGAAAATCCACAATTTAAAGAAAAGAGGAGTATTTTCTCTAGCAGAGAAAAGGTGCAGTCGGTTGGGGTTTCAAACTTTGCAGTTGTGACCTGATTTCCTTCCTCAAACTTGTGCAGAGTGAGGAGGGAGCTGCTTTGGCTTGTGCAACTCGATGCCACTTCCCTAATTTAAATGGAGATTTCAAGGAGCACAGCCATGGGCTGGGGAAGCAGCTGTTCTCCCTGATATTTTTACCATAATCCATGAGCTGTTTCCTGCCACCAAATGCCCTTTTCTGGCAGAGAAGCGATCACAAGACACTCAAATTAATTTGTAAAACTCCCACTTTTAGGAACAGTTTTCTTGTGTTGCTTTTCCATCCCTTTTGGATTTAATCATATTTTTTCTTCTCATCTATCACTTTGTTCTGATCTGGGTTTAATATTTCTGATGATTTAACTTGTTTTTTTTTTCTGATCTGGAATACATGAAATACATTAAGATTTAATTTTAATAATTAAAATTAATTTAATAAGGCCAAGTTGCCCCTTGCTGAAACACCTGAATATTGAGCGTGTGTTCAGTCAACACCAACTTTATTGAAAATCCTCAGATTCACCTTTTTGACCAACATTTTATAAAACACAACTCCAAATTTCAAAAATTATCAGGAATGTGTCGAACAGCAGCCCCAGTGGATTATGAGAAAGATTTAATTTCTTGAAGTTAACTTTAAGCTGTGTATCAGCACTTGAGATTTATTTTAAATCCTCTCCTAATTATAAGATTACTTTTTACAAATAAATAAATAAATCCCCAAACCTGGGAGCATTAGAGTAGCATGGAAACACACCCAGCTGCCAACCACGTTGCCAAACCTCGTGGTGTTCTGGTGGCATTGGAAAGAAATCGTGTTTAAAACCATGAGATTTGGTGATGTTGCAGCCTGGTGGGTTTTTATAGCCCTACTGCAGCTTTCCTGGGCTTTCCCTTTTGGCAAATCCTCTGCAATACTGATTTTTCAAGCTTTTCTGAGCACAGTGCAATGCCAGGAATTGGGATTCCTGCTCCAGGAGGCGGAACACTGCCGGTGGAGGAGCCCAGTGGATGGAACTTGCAAAAGCGGTTCTGAGAGGTGCTAAAATAACAGCCCTGGGTTCAAAGCTGCCCATTCCTCCCCCTGAGGGGTCAGCCCTGGGGTGGTGCTGTGGTGGCTGTCCTGTGCTGTCCCCACAGCGCCTTGGGAGGGTCTCTGGTGAAGGTGTTGGTGACGAGGGGCGGATGCGGCGCCTTCGGAAGCGCAGCTGAGCCGAGCTCTCTGGATGTGCTCAGGAAGACACCGTGGTTTCCTCTGCTCTGCAGAAACCGTTTGGCGCCTCTGACCACAAAGCAGGAGCTTCTCTCAAAGAGGTGGGGCTCGTGCTGGCCTCACTGGGGCCTCCAGCAGCACCTTTATGTCCTTATTTAGACTCGTTTTGATGTTTGATGCTCGTTTTTGTACATCCCCAGAGGTGGCCAAGGAAGGACCGGATGTGGCACTCAAGGCTCTGGGCTGGGTGACAAGATGGGGACTGGTCACAGGTTGGATCATCTTGGGGGTCTTTTCCAACCTGAATGATTCTGGGATTATTCCTGGAGCTTGGTGAGCAGCAGAGTCTCTCCTCTCATGCCCAAGGGAAGATGTTGATGCCCCTGGGCTCTTCATCTCCCTGGGATTGACCTCCTCTGCCAGATCCCAGGGAGCTGCTGTGTGGGACATCTCCTGCTCTGCTTTGTCCTCTCTTCCTTGGTTTGATAATTCTTTGTGGGTAAACAAGCTTGAGGTTGCTGCCTCTCCCACACTGCTGCTAAATAACATCTCCTTTCCCCATCCTGCCTGTTGGAAACGGGGTTTGGTGTCACTCTCCAGGTGCGGGGACACAGTGGGATGTTTGTAGGTGATGCACAGGGAATTCTGCCCCTCTGCCCTGCTCAGGTGAGACCCCACCTGCAGAGCTGCCTCCAGCTCTGGAATCCCAGCACAGGAAGGACATGGAGCTGTTGGAGAGAGTCCAGAGGCCACAGAGATGCTCTGAGGGCTGGAGCCAGGCTGGCGGAGCTGGGGGTGTTCACCTGGAGAAAAGAAGGCTCCAGGGAGACTTTAGAGCCCCTTCCAGTGCCTAAAAGAGCTCTGGGAGAGCTGGAGAGGGACTTGGGACAAGGGATGGAGATACAGGACATGGGGGAATGGCTGTAAGATAAAAGAGGGTAGACTTAGATGGGATACTGGGAAGAAACTCCTGATTATGAAGGTGGTGAGGCCCTGGTAGAGGTTTCCCAGAGAAGCTGTGGCTGCCCTGGATCCCTGGAAATGCCCAAGGCCAGGTTGGACAGGGCTTGGAGCAACCTGGGGTAGTGGAAGGTGTCCCTGGACATGGCAGGGGATGGCACTGGATAATCTTTAAGGTCCTTCCAACCCACCCCATCCCATCCCATGATTCTGGAAGCTCTGCTCCTTATGGAAGTGCAGGATCCTGGTTTAAGAGCTGAGCTCCATCACAGGTAGTGGGAAGCAGCTCCTGTGTGTCACTGCTGTCACAGGCTCTTGGCTGCTCCTGCTCAGGCTGTGCAGGTTCATCGTGATCAAAACTGAAAGGTGAAGTTCGGGGTTTAATTTGCTCAAATTAAATTTTCTTCAGCCTCCCCACAGTAATAAATTACTGTAAAAGCCCAAAACTGAACTGACAAGTGCTTGTGCAGCCTGGAAATAGTTACCAGGGGCTCCTCCTGGAGGATCCCACTGATTCCTGCCAGGAAGCCAGAACAGGCAGTCCCTGACATTTTGCATTATTATTCCTATTTTTCCTTTTTAGTTCAAGTCTGTATTTGTCTGTGGCCTGTCATGTGCCTTCTGCAGTTCGTGTGCTCTGCATGGTTCTCCTTTTAATTGGGTAAATTAAAATGGATGAATTCTACATGGCAGTTGGGTGTATTAATTTTTTAAATCCTATTTCACATTATGGCATCCAAGAGGGATTACACAGGCTTTAATTTTTGAATGGCAGGTTTATGGCTTTTCATCCACAACTCTTCCTCTTTTAATAATTCCAAAAGCAGCTGAATCACTGAGACTTTTTTTCCTTTTGAAGCCTAAATTTGGCCATTTAGGAGCTAGTGGGATCTTTTGGGATCAATATCTCGTTTTGCTGTTTGTGGAGGGCTCCAGGTCAGTCATCCTCAAAAGCCAATGTCCAGCATTATTCTGGTTACCAACCTTGAATAGGAGCAGCCTCCCACATGGAGCGGGGTGGGAGGCATAAATTAAGGAATGTCACCTCCAAGGTTGGGGAATGTCACCATCCAATGGCACAAGTGAAATTCCAACCATTTCTTCTGCATGTTTAAACACAAAAGAAGACGACCCCATCCCAGACCTCTCCCTTCCATGTCTCTTCTCCCATCGCTCATCATGAAAAGGTCATTCCCTGGAAACAAAACCCCATGGAGCAGGACCAGGGGTGTGGCTGTGGAAGTGGAGGAGTCTCCTCCTCATCCTGCTGCTACTGCTTTGCATTTTCAGTATTGCAAATGTTGCTTCCCTTGTGTGAAAGGCTTAGCCAGGAGAGAGAAGGGTGATGAGAGTGATTTTCCTTTTCCTTCTTCTTTGTGGAATCAGCTGTTGTAGGGGATCAGGTGCTTCAGGATCCTCAGGGGCTCCTCAGCAAAATGTAGACCCTGGGGCAGAATTGGTGTCTCAGCATCAGCTTGGTTGGCATCACTGGATTTGTCCCAGTTCAGGTTTAAGTGGCTCGTTGGCTCTGTTTTTTGGAAATGTTATCCCTGTAGGGAGCTTGGCATTGGTGGCCTCGGTCCTCTGGCCATGGAGAGAGAGATGTGGAGCAGGTGTGGCCGTCACAGTCCTTGTTGGCAACATTTATTCCTCAAAACACTATTTTCCTCTGCACAACTGCATCCTGAAATCTTCCTGTCCAAGCAAAATCCTTCTGTTTTAAGAAAGCGAGGAGACCTGGTAAATTCAGTGACCAGCAACACCCTCCAATGACATTTTTAGCTTGGTTGTCTTCAGCTGTCTCTGTTGGGAAGCACAGATGAAAGGGGAGCTTTGCTCTTCCCTAAAAGTTGGGATGGAAAAAGGGATGGTGTGGCAGCAGGTGCCGAGATGTGGGATCACAACCCTGCTGTGCTGGATCTCTGAGCCCTTTCCTTGCTCCATGGGGAGTTTCCAGCTTGCTGGAGAAGAGCTGCTGGTCTGTTCCCTCTGCTGATCCATGAGTTCAAATCTCATGGAACTGTGGATGTGAAAGAGCAAACGGAGGGTTGGGAAGCACCTTCCTTTGGGATATCACAGCTCTCTTTCTTCTTCTTCTTCCCTCCAGACAGGCAGGATTGACAAGTCCTACCCCACAGTGTGTGGCCACACGGGGCCGGTGCTGGACATCGATTGGTGTCCCCACAATGACCAGGTCATCGCCAGCGGCTCCGAGGACTGCACTGTCATGGTGAGTGTTCCCTGTGGGGTGGGCTTTGTCCAAGGGACACTGGAATTCCTGGAGGTGTCTCCAGGAACCTCCTGTTCCGAGGTGAAGTGAGGGCAGAGTCCTCATGGAAGGGTTTGGGTTGGAAGGGACTTAAAGCTCGTCCCATTCCAACCCCTGCCATGGGCAGGGAAACCTTCCATAGACCAGGTTGCACCAAGTCCCATCCAACCTGGCCTTGGATACTTCCAGGGATGGCCAACCTCTGCCAGCACCTCCCCACTCTCACAGGGAAGAATTTCTTACATTTTTTTCCTTTCCCTGGGCGTTTGTTTGATGTTTGGGAAGAGGAATGAGAGTGCCAGTCTGTGGTGAGGTGTTCTGATTTGTTGAGCTTTGAGAAGACAGGTGGTTCCTTACCTCAAATATCCCAATGGATGTAGAAATGTGTGTTGAGAAGAGGTAGGGATTGGAAGGGAAGGAGCCCAGCAGGTTCCAGGATTCATTCAACCCTTGATTTAAGGGAATAGCTTGAAATTTTCCCTCCAAGTTTTAAGCAAGTGTGAAAAGGTCTTTTTTTAATTAATAAATAAAAATAATCCCAAATTCTGCACCTGCCAACCTTGGGTTGAGACCTGTTTTAACTCAGTGATAGCCCAGCCGGGCTCGCTCCGTGACGGATGTGGAATCCCGTGCATGCAAACACAGCAGAATAAGTGAAAGAAAATCCTTGGAAGATGAAATAATGCCAAATAACTCCAGGGATCTTTGGCCATATTTAGAAATGCTGTAGGCTGAATGTTATATTGAAATCTTATTATAGATCATGTCAGATAAATTCCTTTGCTTCTGTTCATCGTTAAAATGTTTGGGAGGGGATTCATCCCAAGAGGCTTTTCCTGGGACAGCTCTTGCCTGTGATCTCTCAGTCTTGGAAGCTGAAGCATGTTAACAAAATGGGCTATATTTAATATTAAACAAAACAACAACTTCTGTGTTTGCAAGGCTCACTACTGGGCTGGAACTGAGCTTTGGAAGGATGTGGGAATGTTCCTCCGACCGGGATGTAGAAGGGCTGAGCATTGGGAATGTTTCTGAAATGTGAGCATCAGTGAAGGCCCAGAGCTGCCTCCTTGGAGGCAAAATAAGTCTGTAATCCAAGTGCAATGAGAAATATGTTGGGAGGCTCCAGAGGGACTGAACTGTGGAGAAAAACTGAGTTCAGTTATGAGTTGTCCAAATGCTTGTCCAAGTGGACAAGCTCTCTCCCTCACACCATCCCAAATCCACGCTCTCTCCCTCAGAACATCCTGATGTGGACACAAACTGCAGGAATCTGCACTTCCCACTGGCCTCTGGGGGTTCTCCACACTTCCCAAGGTGGGGATGAGCTTCCTGTCCATCCCTGGAGGCAGCACCCATGTGGGAAGGGCTTAGGGTGGAGCTGCCTGGGGGTTTGCACCCTCGTGGTCGTGTTTGGTGTGACCTGTCTGGAGTGGAAGGGGAAATAGGTGAGTCCTTGCTGCACTTCCAGGATCGGGGCTGTGCAGGGTTTGGAAGATGCTGGGAGTGTGTTAGCTGGAGGTTTGGAATGGGAAATGAGTCATTTGGGACAGTTGGGAACTGCACTGGTGTGTAAAGAACACCCCTGGCTTGGACTTTGGGAATGAGCTAATGAGCTTTCCCAATTTAAATTGCTTTTCTGGCCTGGCATGGATGGTTCAGTGTCCTGTTTTCCTTGACAAAGGGTTTGGGTCCTGCTTCCTGAGCAACCTGAACAGAATAAACCCAGGGAACTCTCCAGGACACGTGGCTGTTCATGGGCTCCAAGCTCTACTGGGGGAGACAAGGAAAAGTGACGTGGGGGATTCTGTGGCAATTCCAGCCGCTGGAGAAAAGACCTTGTTCTTAAAGACCAGCTGTGCCCTGGCACTCAGGGATTTAGGATCTCACCCTCTGCTACAGGAGATCTCAGCTACGTCAGCCAGACATGTATTGAGGGAGAGAGCCTGGATTTGGGATGGTGTAAAGGAGAGTGTGTGGATTTGAGAGTGTATTCAGGGAGAGAACATGAATTTGGGATGGTATTGAGGGAGAGAACATGGATTTGAGGTGATTTGATTCCACTCAGGTGGAAAGGGCTGATTCCCTGCAGACATAACTCTGCAGCCCCCGTGTGGCACAAGGAAGCTTCACTTGGCCCTATCCAAAGCCAGAAACCTTTTCCTCCAAAGAAATTCCCAGATTTTTACAATACCTGCACATAAACCTTGAATGGGTTCAGTGTTGGGAATACCAGACATAGCATTGGAGAGAGGACTGGGAAAGAGGAGAGGACCTGACATCCCTCTCCAAAGGCTTCCTTTAGAGCCCTTGCAAATGCCTTCTGTGGCCTCTTCCCTTGGAGGAATTGTTTCTTTGTGCCAGCAAATGAGGAATTACTTAAATATTCCTGCTTGATGTTGTGCTGAATGGCTCTGATGTACTGCAGGCTTTTCGTTCAGCTGGAAAATGTTTTAGTGGATAAAGATTTTTAGATGGTATCGAGGCCGTTCCTCAGATATGGAAAATTCCCTCCATCAGAAGGTGGATTTTAAGGAATTTGTGTGAAAAAGCCAGAGCAGAGCTTATGTAGTGGAGCAAATTCCTTTAAAAATCAAAGAGAGCCCTTGCAGTGACCTCAGCCACCAGCCAGGACAGGGAGAATGAGGAGAAGGTCTGACCCTACAAAAATGATGCACCAAGAGCCTCTTCCTGCAGGGATATGGGAGCAGGGCCATGGATAAATCCAGGCCTCAAGTTCAGATGCTTCCTTAATTAGAGTGATAAAAATTGATACATATGATGTAGGAAGTGATGTTTTTTATAGACATGGATTTAATCTTCTTTGCAACTTTCAGAGCCAGAGGAGGCCATTTTTGCTTCTCTTTAAAAGGAGTGAAAGAAAAGTTTTCTTTGTTTTCTTTCTCACATGCTGTTTGTGCAAAACCTTCCCCTCCTGCCCTTCCTGCAGCCCCAGACCTCTCCCTCAGCTGTGCCACAGCTCCACTTCCTCCTGCATAAACAAACAGCCTTGATACCATCAAACCCCCCCAAAAAACACCCAGACACTCACGGGAGGCAGAGCTGACAAACACTCCTAAAGCCCAGACAATCCTGCAGCATTTTAAGGTCTCCATGGAGTCATCCTGAGGCCTCCCCCTTGGCAGGGTAAGTCCTGCATCCAAAATTCTGTAATTTCCCTGTGAACCTGATTTGATCCCAGGCTGAGGCCAGACCCCCACCCTGTGCAGGAACGAGGAGTTGGGCCAGTTGGGACCATGCCCTGACCTTTCACACTCATTTCTTTATTATTTTTGGGAATAGCAGGCAGGATTATTGGGTCAGTAGTCTGAAATCTGCCCAGCACTACACTGCTCTGCAGCTGCTCCCAGCTACCAGGGCTTTACCTGACAGAAAATTCCATCTGTCCTCCAGAGGCCTTTTAAAAGAAAACCCTTTTCACTGGGATTTTGCCTCCCTTCCCTTTCCCATCCCCTGCACTTGCTGTCTTGTTTAAATTTGGTTCTGGAGTTTTCTGACTCCTCTGCACTTGCTCAGAGGGGTCTCAGGATCCTTCCTGGCTGAGATGGTGCAGAACAGAACTGAGTTCTCCCCTTTGGCAGTCCTGCATCCAGAGTTCTGTAATTTCCCTGGTTTGATCCTGGCTCTGCACAGACATCCCAACAATCCCACCCTGTCCGAGAGCCTTGTCCAAAGGCTCCTGGAGCTCTGGCAGCCTTGGGGATGTGCCCATTTTCACCCCTTGCAGAGGAATCATCTCCTGGGGAAGAGTTCCCATTGTGGTCATTCCTCCTGGGGTGCTGAGGGTACTGGGAAGGATGGCACTGGGAGCTGTGTCCATGAAAAGCTAAATCAGTTTTGGGTTATTTAGAGGTGAGCTGGTACCCACTGAGAATCTCTGCTGGGTTTTTTTGCAGTGCCAGTCATTCCTTGGAGAAGGGAAAAACTGGGATTAGTACAGAAATCCCCATGTCCATCTCTTCCTAAATCCACTCCCTCACATCCCACAGCTTGTTGGGCATCGTGGGCAGGGTCTGGCAAGCCCTGTTCTCCCAACTCCAGGAAAAGCCAGCAATGGGAAGCAAAGCAAACGTGCTCTAATGCTGCCACCTACCTACAGCAATTCCAATTGCTCCCCCAGGGACTCTCCCGGGAATTCCATGTCATTTTTTAATACATTCTATGTAGGTCAAATTCAATTCCAAGATGATTGTCCAGTGCTGAATTGCAGGAATGGTTTTGGTGAGGCTGATCCTGCCCTGGGGCTTTGGGGTGATGAGTTTGTCTGTCCCATTCCTGGTCACTGCCAGCTGCAAAAGTCACCTCCCTCCTGCTGGAATTCCAGGGCTCTGGCATCATTGGGGGGCTGTTCTTCCTCCTGGTGGCCTTTCCCTGAGGGAGTTTGCAACAGAAGGGTTGTGTAACCAGGCAAGAAGTGAACAGGCAGTGCTGATTTGGGCTGCTCTGGCTTCCTCCAGGAGCAAACCACTCTTCCCTGATTAAATGGGATTTGAAAGGATCTTGAATCCAATGGGAAAACAAACTGCTGGTGTTCCTAAATAAGTGAAAAGTAGGCAGTGGTAAAGCTGCAGCATCATCCCTCTGAGGGACAAGCATAGTTTGGAAAGACTGAGCACAGTTTGGAAAGACAACAGCATGTTCCCATGGAATTGGAGCTGCAGGGGAGATTTTTCACACTCCTTGGGGAACAGGAGCGGAGTGGGTCCATGGACATGGAAATAAAGGGATTGCACCATGAGGAGCTGTGGGTTTGTGCTGGCACATGAGTGAGGAAGGATGTTCCTCATGGATCAGCCAAGGGTTTATTGACAGCTGGGAATGATTCCCTCCCCGATTCCCTTCCTGTTTACAGGGAGAAGTGACAGCTCCAGCGGCTGCGGGACGCGGGAAGCAGCCGAGCCACGTGCTCTTCGGAGGGGCTGCCCTTGGCTGAAGTTTTCCTTTTCTTTCCCTTCCAGGTGTGGCAGATTCCTGAGAATGGGCTCACCCTGTCCCTGACAGAGCCTGTGGTAGTGCTAGAAGGCCATTCCAAGAGAGTTGGCATCGTGGCCTGGCATCCGACGGCACGGAATGTGCTGCTCAGCGCAGGTACGGAGCACAGGAATGGGGAACAGCCACCTCGGCCTGCTTTCCTTCCTCTCCAGCTTCTTCTTTTCCTTCTTCCCTCTCCCAGCTGCACAGATCCCTGTGAATCACAAGACCTGTGGCAGTAGCTGGGAACACTAGGACACGTGGCTCATAGCCCCCTCTGTATTGCAGCCTTTTTTATCTTCAGTTTACAGGGATAAACACCAAGGAATTGTCTGGAATTGGAGTAGGAAAGTCATTCCAGGCTTTATTTGATCTGCAATAACAATTTACGTCTGCATTCCCCACATCCCTGTTCTCATATACTTTTAGAACAGGCCCGAGTGTTTCTCCTTTTCCTTGATCCCTGCAAAGTATCCCAGAGTCCAGCTGTTCCTCCCACAAGCTTTCATGGTCAGCATTTTCCAAATTGTCTCCTTGGCCAGTACAGTCCATGGAATGAGATTCTTTTGACCACTGAAAATCAGTCACATCATTGTGGAAATAAATTGGATAATTCACTGTCCATTGGCACGATCTGAGGCTTCCATGGATTGTGTCCCAAGGAAAGAAGTGAGTCCTGTCAGCTGGATTGTTGGATGAGCTGGGTGTTTTCCATTGATAAAAATCCCTCCTGAACTCCCATTCTGGGTTTTGGTTTCCCTAAAAAACCTTTGGAACTGCAGGGGCTTTATCCCTTCTTCCTCACCTCTGGCTTTGCTCCTGTGTACCCCAATGCTGTGACTTGAGCTGTTACTTCCCATTTTAGGCTGTGATAATGCCATCATCATCTGGAATGTGGGAACAGGAGAAGCCCTCATCAACCTGGATGACATGCATGTGGATATGATCTACAACGTGAGCTGGAATCGCAACGGCAGCCTCATCTGCACAGCTTCCAAAGACAAGAAAGTCCGAGTCATCGACCCCAGGAAACAAGAAATTGTTGCTGTAAGTTTGCTTAATCATTAAAGAAACAACTGGATTCACTCCAGCAGGGAATGAGCAAGAAAATACGGAAGAAAGCATCTTCTTGCTCAGTTTACACACCACGTTCAGTCGCTTTCTTCAGAAATTACAGGAGGAATAGTAGGGGTTGGAGGATTTGTCTGGGTTTATTGGGATTAGTGTTTGAACTGGGATTTTAGGGCTCAGTTTTAAACCTGCAGGAGTGTAATTCCACATCTAATCCTTTTGTATAATTACAGTTCCAGAGTTGTGCATGCAAAGCAGAGCTTTAGTTGTAGCTTGCAAAGAGGTTTTCCTTCAGCCTTGCAAGAGGCCGATTGGCAAAGCTGGAATGAGCCAGGAATGTCTCCTCCTCTTGTGGTTCAATGATTGGGTTCTTCCCTCACGCAGCAGGGAAGGAGAGTTGGATGTTGCTCCTTGCATCTCTTCCTGCATGGAGGAGCCACCACTCCAAGAGTTTTCTGTTCACTGCTAATCCTGACCTGCTCCTCTCTTCCAGGAGAAAGAGAAGACCCACGAGGGAGCCCGGCCCATGCGAGCCATTTTCCTGGCAGACGGGAACATCTTCACCACCGGCTTCAGCCGCATGAGCGAGCGGCAGCTGGCCCTGTGGAACCCGGTACGAGCCCAGGCTGGATCCGTGTGCTCCTCACATCCATGGAGTCACCAACCCAGCCCTGCAGCCTGGAGTCATGGAATGGGTTGGATGGGACGTTAAAGCTCATCCCATTCCAAACCCCTGCCGTGGGCAGGGACATCTTCCACTAGCCGAGGTTGTTCCAAGCCTGATCCAGCTTGGCCTTGAGTACTTCCAGGGACAGCTTCTCTGGCACCCTGTGCCAGGGCCTCACCACCCTCACAGGGAAGAATTCCTTCCTAAATTCATAGTTTATATACTTGAGGTTATTCCCTCTCCATCTTGCTGCCTGCTCCTGCTTCCATGATTTTGGCTGTGTGGTCACTCAGTGAAGGAACTGAGCAGGAGCTGCAGGTTGTAAGTGCCTGGGAAGATGCACAGGGAGCAGAGGGGCTGTGGGAAGGTCACTTCTCTCTGTGCATTGTGCAGAGCAGGACAGCAACAATCCCAGGAGGGTTCAGGGTGGAAGGGACCACCTGGATTGTATCCAGGTGGCTTTTGAGTGTCTCCAGGGAAGGAGGCTCCATCCCATCATCCATCATACATCCCATCCCACTGACACTAACTCACTGTGTCACATATTTCCCTTGACTTGGTGAATTTTCCTGGCTCCTGTTTTTATTTAATTTAATGATTAAAATGCCCTTGGGGAATGAATCAGCTCGTGAACATTCCCAGCATTTGTTGTAACACACGGATGCTTCTGGGTGGTGCAGACACCACTGGGAACTCACTGCCTACAGAGTGTTAATAATTTAGACCCTCACTCCATGAACAGAAGCCTTTCCATTCTTTATTAACATCCCTGGCATTTTTATTTCCAGAAAAACATGGAGGAGCCAATAGCCCTTCACGAGATGGACACCAGCAACGGGGTCCTGCTGCCCTTCTACGACCCAGACACCAACATCATTTACCTGTGTGGGAAGGTAAGGGAGAGGCTTTGGAGGCACCTGGAGGGAGTGGTGCCTGTGGAATGTTCCCCAAAAAAATCAGTGCTGCAGCAAATGTGGGGCTATAGAGAGACCAGGCTGCTCTGGAATGGGTTTGATCCTCACCCTGCAGAACCTGGGAAAGACCTGGATGTTTCTTTGAGATGGATTGGTAAAGCTGCTCCTAATGCAACAAGTTCCACACTGTTGGCAAAGCAGTGGTGTTGACCTAGATGATTTTACACTGGTATGGGAGGAAGGTACATTTTGGGTGTTGCCCTCCTTGTCCATGGAGATGCTGGAGCATGTGGTGATTGTCTCTGTAATTTTGTGGGGTTAAATAATAGAAAACTGGAATTAGGTGCTCCTTTCTAAAAGCAATTTGTAGGAATTTGTTGCCCACTTGTGATGGACTCCTACAAATAGGAGCCAAAGCCAAGATGAGCAAGGAATTACAAAGGAGGATCCATACAAGTATGTTCATGAATCCCATCTTTGTAGCAGCTGATGAGGAATATTTGGTTTCTATCTGCCATCCCTCCTGAAGTTTCAGAGACAGTGGTGTGGTAAAATTGCTTGGAATTAAGGATAAACTGGTTTATAGCCTTTCTGCCTGATTGTGGCAGGAGGTGAGGTGAGGAAGGGGCCACTCCCAGCTCAGTCCCTGTCCCACAGTGTTTGCAACAGGACGTGGAGGAATTGTTCAGTTGATGGACTCGGATTGTGGAGGGGATCAGCCTTGCTTCCAAATCAGCTGTGAGCTGTCCATGGCAGCATTCCTGGAAGGAAAGGCTGTTGGGAGCAGCAGTGNCCAGGGTAGGGGTGGAGTCCCCATCCTGAAGGGATTTAATGGCCATGGGGGTGTGGCACCTGGGGACATGGGTTATGGTGCACTGTCCCTTGGCAGTGCTGGGGGAACAGTTGGACTTGATGGTCTCAGGGATTACTGTGGTTCCTTGGGTAGCTCCTTTCCCATGTCCTTGATCCTCACTCCCTGTCCCACCTCTCCTTTTCCACGGCAGGTTCTTCAAGCTCCACGAGAGGAAGTGTGAGCCCATCATCATGACGGTTCCCCGCAAGGTGAGCACTGCCCTGGGGCCGGGCTTTGGAGCCAGCTCCTGCTTCCCAAAGCTCCTGACTGATCCATGTCTCCTGCCTTGCAGTCTGACCTCTTCCAGGACGACCTGTACCCCGACACAGCTGGCCCAGAAGCAGCTCTGGAGGCAGAGGAGTGGTTTGAGGGGAAGAACGCTGATCCTCTCCTCATCTCCTTGAAGCACGGGTACATTCCAGGCAAAAACAGGGATCTCAAGGTGGTCAAGAAGAACATACTGGACAACAAACCTGCCGGGAACAAGAAGAGTGATCTCATAAATGCTCCAAAGAAAGCAGCGGATGCCTCAAACTCCGTGAGTAGATTCCAGGAATTTTGGGGGTGATGGCCTCAGATGGGAATGCCAGGGTGGGGCCAGTGACAGGACCTGAGGGAATGGCTGGAGCTGTGTCAGGACAGGGTTAGGTCGGGTATCAGGAAAAGGTTCTTCCCCTAGAGGCTGCTGGGGCACTGCCCAGGCTCCTCAAGGGATGTCACAGCCCTGGACAACATTCTCAGGCACAGGGTGGGATTGCTGGGGTGTCCTGGGAAGGGCCAAGAGCTGGACTGGATGATCCCTGTGGGTCCCTTCCAGCTTGGGATATTCCATGATTCTGTGGTTCTAATTCTTCTGTAGATACAGAAGATTACTCGGAATTGTTTTTTCTAAATCACAGAACCATTAAGGTTGGAAAAGACTTTCAAGATCCCCAAGTCCAACCCTAACCCAGCACCAGCACTTTGTTCACCACTAATCCCTGTCCTCAAACTGTGTCTTTTGGGACACAAAGTGTGGCTTAAAG
Source organism: Illadopsis cleaveri (assembly GCA_013399915.1). Taxonomy (NCBI): domain Eukaryota; kingdom Metazoa; phylum Chordata; class Aves; order Passeriformes; family Timaliidae; genus Illadopsis; species Illadopsis cleaveri. Next base: position 89,645 of record VXBB01009117.1, on the reverse strand, counting down.
AGCAGGTACTGGTTCTGGATGGGTGCAGTGGAGATGCTGCTCCATGCCCTGAGCATCCCAGCTGCTCCAGAGTCTGTCACGCCCTCATCCCTCCAACAATCCCACTGGGAGGAGCCCTTCCCTTGGAAAACCCCAGAGCTCTCCTCACTCGTCCATCCTTCCTTGTCTTCCAGCAAAATGACGCCAAATTGGACGAGATTTTGAAGGAGCTGAAATCCATCAAGGACATGATCTCCAACCAGGACGAGCGCATCTCCAAGCTGGAGCAGCAGATTGCCAAGATCGCGGACTGACGGGGCCGCCAGCCCAGGCACATCCCAGCTCCCAGTTCAGCCAGCAGCAGCCTGCAGCATTCCAGTACGAGCTTTCCTGTTCTCCTAAATCCACGTCAACAAGAGCCGATGATTTCAAGCCAAGCTTTTTAGTGAAAGATTTTTTTTTTGTTTGTTTCCCGGTGTTCCGATGAATTCCTGTGACTGTGTCAAAAACAAGGCGAAAACGAGAAGTGCTACTTTTACAGTTTTTTTGGGGGAGTTTTCCAGATGTTATTATGAATCCTTGAGAAATGAATCCATTCTTGACTTCCAGTTTCATGCCCAAATATCTTTTTCTAGATTTAGGGACCAACGTCACATTGTTCTTAACCTTTTTTTTTTTTTTTAGAGTTGCCAGAAATACAAAAAAAAATCGCTTTTATTTTTCTTATTTGCCACTGTTGCAGTATTTGTGTTTCCATTCCAAGGGACAGGAGGTGTGGGGGGTGTTTACACTGTGCAGAGAACAAAGCTGAAGCTATTTTGTATAAATCCTCCATTTGGAACAATCAGGTGGGTTCCTTTCCCTGCTCTTCCCTGTGGAATCCCCTTGGAGATGGGATCAGCTGCCTTTCCTGCTCCACAACATGTCCCCAGCCCTGCTGGCTGACAGAAAAATACAAATATATCATTCTGAACGAGGGGATTTATTTCCTACTGAAGTTTTAAGCCAGCACTATGTTCCCATTTTCCTGCAATCCCAAGGTTTGATTCCATGACCAAACTCACACGTTTTACTTGCTCAATTTTATTTCCGTTTCAAGGCAGAAGTGACTTCCATGCAGGAATGTTTTTATCCATGGAGCATGGAGTTCCAGATGAGCTGTGGGATGCCAGCAGTTGTTGCTGTAAATCCTGAGCTCATGGATTTTAAGGAACTTTTGGAATCCATCAGCCCCTCACACCAGTGCTGATGATAGGAATTTTCTGTGCTTCCAAGGCAGCATTAGCAGCAGAAAGGTGATTTTTCCATGATAATTCTCCACCAACAAAATGCCTCTGTTGTTATTTTTTTTATCATTTGTTTTCTCCTGTCCATCATTCCCATTCCTGCCTCCCACCCTGCCATGCTGCAAAGCTTTGCAGGAAAGGATTTGTTCCCGGATCAGATGAGCGACCTCCAACCCCAATCCCCCCTGCACTCCCAGCCCTTCAGAGCAGAAGGGACTGGGAGGATGGATTTGATCCCAGTTTGGAGAACTGGTTTCTCACACAGCTCCTTTGGGATTCTGCAGGGAGAGGCCCTGTGAGTGCTCTGGGCTGGCAAGCGAGCTCCCCCTGGAATTCCATGGACGCTCAGCTCAGCAAAGCTCTGCTCAGGCAGGGTCTCCCCTGTGAAGGAGCTGTCAGGGATGGGGCAGGCTGGCTCCCTGCTCCCAGGCTGTGTCCTTGTGCTGGGAATGGGATCCAGGACACCCTGGAAAGCTGTGCCAAGCAGGATTGGTGCTGCCATTCGTGGCACAGCCCATCCCTGCAGTGCCAGGGAGTGCTGATAACCCATCCTGAATCCAAAGGTGGGCAGAGACCATCAGGTGTCCAAGAGCTCTGGATCCCTCTCCCAGCTGGACTCTGTCCCTATGGCAGCTCCGTGTGCTCCCACCTGGAGCATCCCAGGACACGAGTCCCTTCATCCAGGCTGAAGTGATTGATTTTTTTATTTTCCATTAGTTTAGCTAGGAATTCTCCGATTTTCCATTTTTCCCCAGTGTTTGCATGTTCAGAACTTCCAGGTTAAGGATTCCCTGTTGTGGAGGGATGTGTGTGTGGAGGCGGAATCGGCCGGGGGACGTAGCTGGAGAGGCACGAGGACGGGATGGAGGAGACAGAGGATGTGGTGGGATTGCAGAGCAGGAAAGCTTCAGAAAAGTGGGATTTCTGTGTTTTAGGGACAAGTGGCATCCCCTGCCCTGTGCCCGTGGATCCACAATCCGGCCGCTCCGGGTTCTTTGGCTGTTTGGTGACGTTTCTGTATTGCAGTAAATGCCTGAGATGTGTATTTTTATGGATTTTTTATTTTTTTTTCTTTTGGAACCCAAGCCCGAAGGTCGTTCTCCCCACAGTGGTGATTTCTGTGTTGATCTGTACGTGTGACTTCAGGGTTGTGTGCTCGGGGACCTCGGGTTTGTTCCTACCATTGGAGGGAAATCAGTTTTGGGAGCCGCTGGATTGAGGTGCCCCGGGGTGGGGGTGTGGGAGATTTTAGTTCCTAGCCTGTATTTTATTTAAATGAACTGATGCCTCGCCAGGCTCAACCGGAGTCAGTGCCTGAAGCTTTTTGTAGCCGTGATATCCCGGGAGAGAACCAGCCCAGTCCGGAAAGACGCGCTCTTATAGAGCGACTAGAGTATCTGTCCAAATATTTGCTTCCATTTTCAAAAGATAAAAGTCATTGATTATAAACTGCCTCTGCTTGGCTTTTCCTTTGGCTCTCGGCATCCTGCACCCACCCCCGGCATTCCAGGTCTGATTGATAACGGGGATATGGAATGATGGACACTCGAGTGGGGGGCTGTGGCCGAGGGGGTTCTTGGGGACCTTCTGCTCTTGTCCCAGGAGAGCCAGGGCCCATTCCTGGGCTCATCCTCACTGGTGATTCCCAGTGATGAACCCAAGAGCTTGGCTGGATGTGGGATGTGATGGCACAGATGGGTTGGGGGATCTCGGGGGAGGTGGAGGTGATGTGTTCTCAGGAAGGAACAGCCCTGCTTGGGAACTACCCTGGATCCGGGGGTGCTCACTCTGCTCTTCCCCAGTTAAAATTTGTTTCCAGGCTGCAGGAGGACAGGAAGGACTCAGAGCCTGGGCTGGAAACAGCATCAATTACTCCGCCCAGGTTTGAGCTTTCTCAGGGCTGCGGCGTTTCAGGGGATGTTGCACAATCACCTCTGGAACACCCCGACCCCGGCACCACGCCGAACCGGGCAGGGATGCTCCCAGAGAGTCAACGCTCCCTGGGCGCCATGGATCCATCTGGATCCATCCTAGGGATGCTCATCCCACAGGCATGAGCCCCATTCCTTCCCTCTCCCAGCCCCCAGGGCAGGTGTTTCGGAGCAGGCACGGGCTGAGGTTTCCGAGGGTGGGGGGGTTGTTGACACCCCGAGCCCGTTCCTGCGGATGTGCCTCTTGCAGCACCTTCCTGCGGCTGCGGCTGCGCCTCCCTCCCTGGAGCCTGCGGTTGGGGCGGGGGGTTTCCTGTCGTGACAATGCCACGAGGCCAGGACAACACCCAGGACAACACCCAGCTGCCCCCGCAGCCCCNCCACTGTCGCCGTGACGTGCTTCCCCCCCGGGCTCTGGAAACCGCAGGCGCTTTTCCCGCCCCCTCCCTTCCCCGCCCGGCCAGAGGTGCTGGCGGAGGGTGGCCCACGACGCCCCGCGGGTGCCGGTGCCAGGGCTGCCCTCGCCCCCCGTGCCAGGCCCTCGCCGGTGAGTCCTGCAGTTGGGATCCAGTTCATCAGCACAGGTGAGCCTTGGTGGGAAGGTGCTGGATCAGGGCTCAGCCCCAGGGATGCTCTGG
>VXBB01009117.1:54956-80667 GCA_013399915.1 Illadopsis cleaveri | reverse complement strand
TATTTCGGGGAGCCGCGACGCCGGCGGAGACGCAGGAGAAACCCCGGCGGCGCCAGCTCCCCTCCGGCCGAGGGGACAGAATCCCTGCCCCCACCCCGCGGGGGTCACGGTCCCCTGGCGCTGGCCGTGGCTTTTTGGGGGGTCTGGCAGGTCCCCAGAGAGGAGCAGAGGAAAATAGCAACAGGATGAGGTCACGCAGCGGCTGCAGCCTCTTGAGCAACCTCAGACCAGGCCGAGGGGACCAGGGCAGGGGGAGACAGAGCTTTCAGGGGGAGGCACAAGAGATGCCCCCAGACCCCCAAACTGGAGACCAGGACCTGGGGAGCTGAGCAGCTGCTGTGTTTGTCTGGGGAACCCGAGGACCCCTGCCTGTGTCCCTGCCTGCACCCCAAAGCAGAGGTGCTCAGGCCAGAGCATTTCCACGCAGGGATTTTTAGGAAATGTTCTCCTGACATTAAGGAGATGGTCCCAAACCATGTCTGTCTCACTGCCTCAATAATGCCAGGGCACTGAGCCCACACCCCTCATTGTCCCCCTTGGACCCTCGGATGGGCTTTACCCCCACCTTCGTGGATAAAAACAACATTAAAAACAACCCCGTGTGACCCCCATCCCCACTTGCACCCCAAAATGTGGCCCCTTCTGGGGTTGATGATGGGGAGCACCGTGGCTCCTTTGCTGATGGGATAAGCCAGGAAACACCCCCAGCCCCAGCTGGAGTTCATCTGGGAGGGGGCTGAGGGCTGCCTGCCTTTCCCTGGCCTCCCACACCCCCTCCCCATCCCGGCTGTAATGAGAACAAGCTGGTCCCGGGCCGCGACGCAGGAGGAGGAGGAGGAGAAAGGAGGAGGAGAAGAGGGAGAAGGAGGAGGCTCCATCCCACAGGCTGCAGAAAGGGGCTCGAGGTGTGTGGGACAGATCCCGTCTTTCCGGCTCCCTCCTGCCGGCTGCGGGCGAGGTGAGGATCCTACTGGATGTGCCAAGCTGCTCCCCAATTTTCGGGTGGCTCTGGAGCAGGGCACAGGCTGTCCCAGAGCCGGGGGTGCTGTGGTGAGGGCTGGGCATGGTCCCCACGGCGGGACACAGGATGGAGTCGGCCACATGGCTGCATTCCCAGGCAGGAATCGGAGCGGGCTGCATCTGGACAACACCAAAACCGTGAATTTCTGGAGAGGTTGGGAAACGGAGCTGGGAACAAGCTGTGGGTCTGGGGGTGGGTGAGGACAGGGCTGGGATGGGGGTGGAGGGCTGGCCATGCCCGTGGTGCCAGGCCCTGCTCTTGGCACTGCTTTGGGCTTTGCTCAGCCCCTCCATGGCCGCGGCTGCTCCTCAGCTCCAATCGCTGCTGGGGAATTGATGCCATCCCCATCCCAGGACCCCTTTCCTGCCGAGGGGCCCCTGTCTGGGGTGAAGAGGAGGATGAAGGGGCTCATCTCAGCCCCTCAAACCCTTCATTCTCCCAGTGCTGGTCAGTGCTGTGACCCCATGGCCGCAGCAGTGCCTGTGGGGAGCCAGGAGGGTTGGGGGTCAGGGGCACCTCCCACCTCCGCTGCCTTTTTTTGCACTGGATTAATGGAAACCAGATTGTGCAGCCAGGAAAGAGCCTGGAAGCGAAATCCCGCTGCTGGAGTCCCTCTCTGTCTGTAGAGCTGCTGCCTTGGGTTTGTTTGGGGGAAAAATGAGATGTGGATTGGGATTTGGGGAGCCTGAGGTTGGAGAATTGTCACTGCGGGGGGGTCCCTGCTGCTGGACCTTGGGAGCTGCTTCCTGAGACCTCCCCATGGAGCCGTGTGGAGGGGAAGAGCCCTGGGAATGGCTCGATGGCGTTACGTGGCGTGGCACGCGTTGATGTCCCTCGGGAATGTCTCGCGACGTGGTGGAGACGGTCATGTCCCTCTCCCAAATCCCGTGGGGTGCAGGGGCTCACCCTGGTCATCGCTCCAGGGAGGGAAGTGCGTGTCCTGTGTCCTACAGCATGCTGTGTGCTGTGGAATGGGGCAGATCCAGCCCCATCTGGGTGAGGGGCATGGAACAGGGACAGAGCCAGCCTTCCCCCCCATCACCAGGGACACTCAGGCAGTTGGGACCCCCATTCCCTGCACCTCAGCTCTGGGGTTGCCCCTTTGTCCCGCACCCCATCCCAGCTCCACTTAACCACCCTGGTGGCACCGGGGTGAAATCCTGCCCCAACCTATTTTTAGCTGTGCTCCAGCTGGGAATTAACGGTCCGGGACGGCGGTTGGGAAATGCCTCTTGCTCCCGGCCCAGCCCCTTTGTAGCGTCGCCTGTGTCAAAGTTTCCACTGCAAACCTCAGTTTTTTCAGGAATTCTCTAATCAGCCAAATGACCGTTGTCTGGAGCTGGGTGCTGGCAGCAGCCCCAGTCCCCTGGCCTTGAGCAATCCCACCCAGCTGGCTTCCAGCTGCGCCCTTGGAAAACAAACGGAGCCCCTCGCTCTGTCAGGGTGAGAAAACCAGAGCTGCCGTTCTACCTCCATAAGGAAATTCAGGCGGGTGAGGGCTGGCTTGGTGGGCTCACTCTGTTGGGGTACTAACATATGTCCCTCCCCGCCTCCCCCTGCATCCAACAGGTCTCCTGCACGAATCCTGGGAATGGGCTCAGCCATGGGCACGTGGTTGCTGCTCTTGGTGCTGCTGGTGGCGGCCCCGGCACAGGCGGCAGCACCCCGGCAGCGCCCGGTGCTGCCGGACACCGTGGGCAGCGGGGACGGGGATGAGGCATCGGCCACTCTGCCCGCCCAGCCCGTGACCCCCCAGATCAGCCCCACGGTGGGGGACACACCAGGGACCACGGTGACCAACAGCTCGGCACCGGGCGTGCTGGACGGGCTGGTGGACTTCTTCAAGGAGTACCTGCTGCTAGTGGTGGTGGTGGGCTCGCTGTCCTTCGTCCTCCTCTTCATCATCTGCGCCGCCGTCATCGTCAGGCAGAAGCACAAGGCCTCCGCCTACTATCCCTCCTCCTTTCCCAAGAAGAAATACGTGGATGAGCGGGACAAGTCGGGGGGAGCGCGGGCATTCAGCGAGGTGCCCGACAAAGCCCCCGAGGCCGGCGCGGAGGAGCCGCTGGATGGCAGCCGGCAGCTCCAGGCGGACATCCTGGCTGCTGCCCAGAACCTCAAATCCCCCCACAAGGCGCCGCTGGCCAACGGGGCCCAGGGCGAGCAGAATTCCCCTCAGGAGGACGAAGAGGAGGAAAAGGAGGAAGGAAAGAAGTTGGGGGATGAGCAACCCAAGGCTCCTGCCCAAAACCCAGGTGCGGAGGAAGCAGAGAGTGCAGGAAGCAAGGAGAGCCCTGATGCATCCCAGGATGGCTCCCAGGCTCCCTCTGGGATCTGAGGCAGGGACACAGTCCTGGGCAAGCCTGAGGAGCTGCTGGCTTGGGACGCACAATGGACATGGTGGATCAGGCTCCCTACGTACGTGGTGGCTCAAGGAAGTCCCGATGAAGATCCCATTCCCCCCCAGCTCCCCCGACCTTCATGCTGATGGGATGCTCGTGGGGGGGATTTGCCAGCTGGTGGTTTTCCCCAGCACTGGAATGCTGTCAGCCCCAGCTCCTGCTGCCCAAGGGGCTTCTCCCACCCCAGGCACTGGGTGAGTCTCCCCAGCTCCAGCTCTGCCCCCACTGTGCCACCAGCTTGCTCCCAAATGTTATTTTAATCAGCAGCAGCAGGCTGGTCTGTGCCGGGCTCCTGGCTGGAAGTTGTGTTCCTCTGGGAAGAGGGATGGGACCAGGGCTGGAGGTCTGTAGGACATGGGTCAGCTTTGCCCATGGCCACCCAAGGAAAAGAGGGATGAGGATTTAGGGGCAAGGACCCTCCTTTCCTTTTCCCACCCCAGAGCCCAGCTGGATTTTTGTCTCACTTCCTGAATCCCTTCAGCTAGAAATAAATGTTTCTTCCGCACAGCTCCTCTCCCGTGTGTCTCTGCAGCCGTGGGGTGGCCAGGGCACAGCCCCCAGGTCCCTGTGCTCCTCCAGGGGCAGTGGAGCCCTGGGCAGGGTGTTATCAGCCCCCACATCAGCACATCACATGCTCTTCCAAGAAACCTTTATCTTGTACCCACAGCTGTGGGGCCGAGGGGGGGCTGTGGGGGACACAGCCATGGCACTGGAGTGCAGCTGCTGCAGTGGGGACAGCAGGGAAAGCTGGAAGGTCAGACAGGCTGTTCTGCCTCAAAAGCAGCACATTCCCCACATCCCTGTATCCCTGCAACCTCCTGTATCCCTGTGTTTTGTCCCATTATGTCCCTGCCTCAGGACAACCTTCCCTTGGGAACAGTGTGCCACCACAAAGAGCTGATTTTGCCCCAAAGAAGATGTGAGCCTGTGAAGTTTCCCTGATTTTCTTTTAAACTGGGAAACAGCAGGATTATTCCATGAGGGAGAGGCATGTTCCTCACTGCTGGAGGGTGCCAGGAGCTGAGGAACACAAGAGGGACCTTGTGAGTGGCAAACTCGGAGCAACGTGTGACCTCTGTGTTGAAAACTACAAATATTGCACCCAGATGGAGCAGAATGAGACAACTATTTTTTTTTAAATGTGGTTTTAAATTTTTAACAACACCCTCAGTATGAAAAAAGGAGAGTGAGGTGTCTTGTAGGGGGTTAGAAGGTCATTAAGTGAAGCTGGTCAGTGTGTTGTCTGCTTGGCTTGGAAATGCTCTCCTGGAAAAGAGGAACTTTGGGAGCTCCTCCTCAGCTCTGCTATTCCCCACCAGGGTTCCAGTCTGAGGCTGTATTTTAGAGAATCGTGGAGTGGTTTGGATTGGAAGGGGCCTTAAAGGTCATCCAGCTGCAAACCCCTTCCTTGGGCAGGGGCACCTTCCTCTAGCCCAGGATTTACAGCTGTAAGAGCGTACCTGGTGAGTGAAAAAGTGAAATTCTTAACAGAAAACACCCCAGAATTCAGGCTGTTCCTCAAATAAAAGCTTCAAAAATTAAGCAGTGACAGGATGGGAGCAGAAACCACCACTGTTTCCTAGCCACTTTTCCCTTTGGCACCTGCAAAGGGTCCGAGAACTCCAAGAGCAGGAATTTGCCCCCGGATTGCGAAACCAACCCTGACGCAGCCAGAGCCAAGGCCGGCCCCAGAGCTCTCACACACACATCCAAACCAGGGCAACAATTCCCACCAAATTCCATAAAATATTAGGCAAAACTAGACATCTTCCCAAAAATAAAAATAAAAGTGCAGCCCTTCCAGTACCGGACAGCGAGGTTTTCTCTCCGGAGCAGAGTCTTCCTGTGGCATTCCCGAGGGAGCAGGAGCCCCCATCCATGTGAGCACTACAGAGTGGTTGGACACCACAGGGACACTTTGTGCATAATTTGTGCGTATCTTACAGCTTGAGTAGTGCACGGGGTCCTACTACAGCTCGGGAATTGCACTGCAGAGTGAGGAGGGAGGAGGGGAAGCTGAGCAGGCAGTTCAGGCATTGTCGGCTTTTTTGTCGGATTCTCTGTTTGACTCCTGCTTCAGTTTGTAATCAGCCAAGGCAGCCTTGATGGCATCTTCAGCCAGCACTGCAAAGCCAAAAAAAAAGGATTTTAAGGAAAATTCAAGGGCTTTTAGGACAAAAGATGAGGTAAAAACAAAAGCAGGCAGCAGTGAGCTAACAAGCCCAGCAGACTGATCTTAGGAGTAGAATCTGAACGGAATTCCTGAAATACCAAATTCCTATAGTGCTGACTTAATGTAATATAACTTCACCTAATAATATAATTCAGAATCTTATCATTTATTATCAGTCTGCTGAGCCACAGGCTCCAAAACACTGAAGTGATCCGAAAATTATTGAATTAACCCTGAAATCTGAATAAGTTTTCTCTTAAGGACAACGTTGTGCAGAAACTGTTTGGAAAACAGCATCCAGAAGCATCTGTGCTATTCCCAGAGTATCTGAGATCCAGGGTTTTTACTTACTGGAGCAGTGCAGTTTGACAGGGGGAAGGCAGAGTTCCTTGGCAATATCTGTGTTCTTGATTTTCAGCGCTTCGTCAACCTGAAACACAGGCAGAGATGGTCACAGGCCCTGCTGTTTGTGTTTGCTAAGAAGGTTTAGTGCTCCAGAGCCAGCAGAATCCACAGGGGAGATCAGCTCAGCTGCCCAAGGCAGTGAGGGATGTGGGAATTAAGGAATGTCTGACTGACGTATCAGTGTCACAGACTGGCCCCACTTGGGCTGCTCCAAGTCTGTTCATCCCCTATCACAACACTGAGGTGCATTTACTGCTGATAGAAAAGCCAGTCTAAATGATCTAAAGACTCTCTATAACTAAAATTTCTGCCACCAGCCTGGTTTTGCTCATTGCATGAGACACAAAGTAATTTCCAGGTGCAATTGTTCAAAAACACATGGATGTGGCACTTGGGGACATGGCCAGTGGTGGAGCTGCCAGTGCTGAGAGAACAGTTGGACTTGATATTCTTAGAGGGCTTTAACTTAATGATTCCCTGATGGTGTTGAAAAAGACAATTATTGCCCTACAATAACTGAAACCCTGACTGCACTGGCAGTCGCTTCTACAGCACAAAGTAGTGCAGGGACTCCCTGGAGAGCACCTCCTACATGATTTCTACAGAGAACACAGGCAGGTGGGAAGCTCTGAAGCCTTCCCGGAGCTCCCTCACCGTTTTCCCTTTGACCCACTCCGTGGCCAGCGAGCTGGAGGCGATGGCCGAACCGCAGCCGAAGGTTTTGAAGCGAGCGTCCACGATCTTGCCGTTCTCATCCACTTCCACCTGCGGGAGCATTTTGGGGACATTTCAGCGCCCGGTTCAGCTCAGCCAGGTCTCTCCAGCCGGGCCCCCCGGGAGAGAGACTGGCCCTGCCGCGGGCACAGGGCACGGGCAGGGCGGGCATGAGGGAAGCCCGTGTTGTCCCCTGAGGGGACACAGGAGGTTTGACCCCCGCAACAGCCCCATGTGACCCCACCCAGCTGCCAGCGGCTCCCCAAGGTCACCTGCAGCTTCATGACATCGCCGCAGGCCGGAGCGCCCACCAGGCCGGTGCCCACGTTCTTGGCATTGCGGTCGAGGGAGCCGACGTTGCGCGGGTTTTCGTAGTGATCCACCACCTGCCAAGACACAGCGTCAGCGACTGTCAGCGAGTGCCACCCCGCTCCCCCTCGTCCCTCCCCGTGTCCTGCTCGCCTATCACCTTCTTGTGGTAGCCCAGTGCGGCCGGGGCCGGCCCGGGCCGGGGCCGCAGCAGCGCCGCCCCCGCCACCCTCAGCGCCGCCATCTTAACTGAGGGGAGGGGCGGTGTCCGACTCCCTTTTATAACCTCGGGCGGGTTGGCCACGCCCAGACCACGCCCTAACCACGCCCCTTCGCCTCCGGAGTCCTGTTCTCTCTCCGGTCATACGTTCGGTGCGCAGCGCGAATGCTGGAGGCCATCTGTGGGAAGGGCCTGGCGCTGTGGCTCAAACGATTAGTAAATAAATAAACGATGGAAACGGCCTTTCAATCTCGCCATATCGCGACAGCCGGTGGTCGTGCGGCATGCGGTGCCACTCTCAATATGGCGGGAGAGCGGCGCCGCGCACGCCACGGACCCTCTCGCAGGCCCCCTGATGGCCACACAGCGGGGTGCCCGCTGTGCTGCCTGCGCCACGGACCAGAACACAAAGGGTCGCGCCGCGGCCGCACTCGGCGCTGCCCGGTCCTGGTGCGCGGGCGAGCTCAGGGCGGGGCGGGCTGAGGATCCCGGTTCTTTCCGCCCGGTTCGGCCAGCGGTGGGGCGGGGCAGCGGGACGGGCGGCGCGGGGGCAGCCACGGTGGCCGGCGGAGCGCGGCGGCCGGTGAGCGAAGCTGCATAAGATGGCGGCGGCGGGGGCTGAGGGAGCGGGCGAGGAGGAGAAGCGGCTGCCGGAGGGTGACCCCGAGTCTGGCGGGGATTCGGATGATGAGGACGACTCGGACTCGTCTGGGGACGGCGAGGATGAGGAGAAGGAGAACGAGGCCGAGATCCAGCGGCTGGAGGAGCAGGTGGGCCCGGCGGGGCAGCGGGTGTGGCGGGAACGGAGGATAATCCGTGTATGCCCCAGTATTTGGTGTCACAGCTCTCACGATGTGAATTTCTATGGTCCTCGTGAGTTTCTTCCAACTCGGGATATTCCGTGATTTTATGCCGTGAATGTTTGGAGTCTGAGATGAAAATTGACCAGCTTGGGAATTTTTAAGAGGGAAATAAGAGGGAAGTCCTAGTAGGCAGTTTGTGTTCATTGAGAGTGCTGAGCGGGCTGCCCGCGGCTTTTTATTGCCTTTAAAGAAATTAAAACACAATTCTCTCTGTGACCGGTGGCGGGACCCAGGGGAACGGCCGGAGCTGTGTCAAGGGATTAGGTTAAATCTGTGGAAACTCTGTTCTGTATTGCCTCTGTGGTCATACGATGAGAGTTGTGCCATTTGCTTTCTGGCTTCTTTGCATCCATCGCTCAACAGGGCTTTTAAAATCGATTTTTATTTTTTCTTAAAGCTTTCCATCAATGCTTTTGACTACAACTGTCACTTGGATCTGATCAAGCTGCTCCGGCAGGAGGGAGAGCTGGTGAAGCTCCGCAGAGCTCGGCAGAAGATGAGTGAGCTCTTCCCCCTCACTGAAGGTACGGAGCATCCTCTGCTCTCCACCTGTGCAAGGTGCTTCAGTAGTGAAATAACACATTTGGGCCAGTTTTCATCCCCCTCAGTCAGGGAATGTGATCCAGAGCTCGGCAAACTCCAGCTAAAAATGACATTTCGCAGACAGGCAGCAAAGGGAGTTCCCTGTTGGCGGAAACTGTGGATGCTTGAAGTGGGGATTTCTCTTTTTACTCATACCTCAGAGGCAATGGAAATATTGCAGAGGCTGCTCAGTGTGGGATTTTATTCTTGGAAGGGGATGGGGAGGCCCTGGCAGAGGTTTCCCAGAGAAGCTGTGGCTGCCCCTGGATCCCTGAAAGTGTCCAAGGCCAGGTTGGACGGGGCGTGGAGCAACCTGGGCTAGTGGAAGGTGTCCCTACCCATGGCAGGAAGTGGAATAGGAGTGATTTTCAAAGTCCTAAGAAATTCCAGCTTCTCTCTTTAGTAAAAAGGTGCTTCTTGAGCACCAATTTAAAAGGTGCCAACTTATTTGGAATTAATTAGGAATTGTGGAGGATAAAATTCCTCTCTTTGCCTTGCTCCCTCTCCTTGGTGTAAGTCTGTTGCTAAAAACTCACCAAGTGGGCATAACTTACTATTTCTGAATATTAATGATGTGCTCTAAATTTTTTTCTTTCAGAAATTTGGCTGGACTGGTTGAAGGATGAGATAAAAATGGCTTCAGAGATCTCTGAGAGAGAGAAGGTTTATGAGCTCTTCGAAAGAGCTGTCAAAGATTACATCTGTAAGTCATTCAAAAATGCTCTAAAATGGGTTTTGTTGCATCCAGATTTTTTTTTTTTTTAATAATAGGAAAGTCTCTTCTTTTGGTTATCATGCAGAGTGTGACATCTCTGTGGTCCCAGCTCAGGAAACAGGAATTTGCTGTTCAGGCATCTTGGTGTATCCCTGCTGTGGTTTTTGTGGCAGAGGTGACAGGCAGGGCCAGTCCCTGTCAGCAAAACCACAGGAGTGACACCATTCAGAAGGAAACTCTGCCTGCTGCTGCTGAGCCAACAGCAGAAATACAATTCCCAAATATTTTAACTTTTCTGGATAAAAAAGAACATCGCCACGTGTTTTTATATGCAGCACATGAGGCATTTGGGGAAGCAGAGCTCCATTTCCTTGTTAATATCCTTGAAAAGATCAAATCACCTGTTTCTCCTGACCTTGTTTAGGTCCTGAAATTTGGCTGGAATATGCCCAGTATTCCATTGGAGGCATTGGTCAGGAAGGAGGCATCGAGAAGGTCCGGTCCATCTTCGAGCGGGCTCTGACAGCTGTGGGGCTGCACGTGACCAAGGGCACGGCCCTGTGGGAAGCCTACAGGGAATTTGAGAATGCCATCCTGGAAACAGCACAGGTGAGCCTGTTCCCCTGGGTTGCCATCCCAAAAAAGCTGTGGTGCAGCTCCTGGAGTCACCTGGAGCTGTCTCGTCCCTGTCACGTCTCAGTTGTTTCTTCCCAGCTGTAAAAGCCAAGCCTGTGATCTGGGAAAACCATTCTGTAGATTTGGCTGATAAAGTAATGGGTTTGTGTTTCAGTAAAATCCTAAAATCTTCTCAAATCCAGGAGCAAAGTTTGGCTGTGCTGCTGACTGAGATGCCAAGAACAGTTTTAAGTTGAAATGTTCCATTATTAAACAATGTTCTGTGGCTGTTCCTGCACAGAGTCAATCAAGTTTAAATTTCTTCAGCTTTTAACTCACTCATTATTCCACAATCTGTGGATGAGGGTATTTTATCCACAGACTTTTTGATGAGGGTGTTTTATCCCTGGATTGTACAGTTTGGTATCTGCAAAAGTGACCTCTCCACGATGGCCAAAATGGGAATATTTCCTTATTTTTGATAATTTGCAACGTAAGAGATGGAAGTTAAAAGCTGTCCCTGCTCATGGTGGCAGTGGGAATTATTTGATCTTTAAAGGTCCTTTTCAACCCCTAACAAAGGAGTAACAGGAGGATGTTCTTTCATTCCCAAACACAATTAAGGCTGGAAGTTTTAGATCATCTCCCCACACCCCAGGGATTTACTGAAACCCTTTTTGGCAGCATGATGGGGTTGTGAAATGTCACATTCACCTGCTGTTTCCTTGTTCTCAGGTGATCATTTCCCTGTGCTTGTGTCAGCTTTCAGTCAGCAATGCTCTTCCCATTCATCCACCTTCCAAGGGGAGCAATTCCCAAGTTTTAGCTTTCCCAGCAGTGACCGAAATGCAGGCTGGCCCTGTGTGCCCTTCAAGGATCATGTACTCACTTGGATCTCAGCTCCCTCAGCTCATAAACAATTCCCTCTCATGTCCATCAGCTGGGGATGGATTGAATTTCCCTGGTTTTTTTTTTGCTTGCAGCCAGCCCCTGGCAGCATTCCATCCCCGGAGCAGCAGCAGGTGCTGTGCAGCCAGCTCGAGAAGATCCACACGCTGTTCCGGCGCCAGCTGGGGATCCCACTGCTGGGTAAGGGCTGGAATGCTGGGACACAGGGCCTGGAGCAGCTGGGTGATGCTCCAGGCATCAGGATTCTCCTGGCACAGCCACGCCAAGTGCAGCTGGAGATCTTGTGCTCTCTTGGATGAGGGACAGATCCGTCTGGATCAAGAATGTTCTGAGTTGTTGGAACTTGGGTCACCTGGTTGAGAATTTGAGGATGTTCAAAGTGCAAGTGAGGAGCACAAAATGTGACTTAAGAATGAGGAATTCTGCTGATTGCTGCCTAAAACCCTTTGTAGGGAGTATCTGGCAGCTGGATTGTCGGAATTCTGCCTTCTCTAGCTCCATGAGTCCCTTTTCTTGCTCGTGGGAGAAAGTTAAGCACAGTTCTTTTGATTTCATTTCCATCTGGAAAGCATTTGGGTCCTCTTTTCTCTAAAGCCTTGGGGAAAATTTTGCCACTTTGGTTTTCTAATTCCAAATGAGCAGCTTTAATACAGCTTGCCCTGAGTTTGTTGTAGGACATTGTGTGAGATGAAATGTCTGAATCCTTTAAGAATACAGCAGTGTGATAGTAAGGACCAAAACAGGATAACAATTTGAATATTTATTATAATTAAATTATAAATGTTATATAGATAGGAATTTATCTTAGAACCAAACATAGGTTGAAATCTGAATTTTTAGTTTCGTGAGTTCATTATTGATGGGATTTCATGTTTTAATAGACATGGAGGCTTCATATGCTGAATATGAGGAGTGGTCAGAAGAGCCCATTCCAGAAACAACAATAAAGAACTACAAAAAAGCTCTACAGCAGCTGGAGAAGTGCAAACCCTACGAAGAGGCACTGGTAATGCTGACACTTACACCTTCCTTTAAAACTAAGAGGGAATTGCTTTGGGGTGCTGATATAGAGACAAATTTTTTGTGTGAAATCTTGCACAAGAGCTGCTCTGAGGAACAGCTGAACTGTTGGAGTCTTGCTTTGTTGAAGAGTTTGATGTTGTGTCTCCCTGGTTGTTTTCCAGCTGGGTGCTGAAACCCCAAAGCTGGCAGAATACCAAGCTTACATTGATTTTGAAATGAAAGCAGGTGACCCAGCACGGATTCAATTGATCTATGAGAGAGCTTTGGCTGAGAACTGCCTTGTCCCAGACCTCTGGGCACGCTACAACCAGTATTTGGTAAGGAAATGAACCCACGAATGTTTGCAGATTTGTTTTCCTGCCTTTACTTTGGTTTGTTTCTTTTTAATCTCAGTTGCTGATAAACAGCCAGTAAGTTCTACCTCAGTCCTGTCCTTTAGTCTGTAAATCTTCCAGAGACTGATTTTCACCTCACCTTTGGTTTCCTCCTGTTTTCAGGGATGTGTTTATTGTTCTTGTGAGCATTTCTCACATTTCTGTACTCTCTAGGAGTGTTTTCTCTGCAGAATTACAGGGTGTGGGCACAGCAGCAAACCCAAATGTTCAGTCCCTGTTTCCAGGGAGGTTTGTTAGTGCAGTTTGAAGCTGATGCTGAGCTCCAGAGGCAGGACAGAAGGTGGCTGGATTAAGGGATCAGGGTGACTCCCTGCAGGAGCTTATCCAGGCTCAGTTTTTCCATCACCTCTTTCTCTTCCCAGCTGGACACAGCAGGTTGCAGGTGGAACAACACCTCCACAAATAGGCTGGGTGTGCTCCCTCTTGGTATCCTTGACATTCTAGGAACTGTTGGGAATTAACTCAGTGCCTTTATTATATTTATTTCTTTGGCAGAAAACAGCTCACTGGCCTGGTAGTTCTCTCCTGAGCACATTCTTCCTCACTGGAGGGGGTTCGCTGGGTTTTTAGGAATACAGACATTAAAATACCCACCTGAGCTTTTTCAATATAAAATAAAAGCACTGGGTTTTAGGTGCTGGCTCTTTATAAGATGTGGTTTGGCTCAGGTGGTCTCTCTGACTGACAGGAACTTCACTTTTCTTTGTGTGATTCTTTCAGGACAGGCAGCTGAAGGTGAAGGAATTGGTTTTATCCGCTCACGACCGCGCTGTCAGGAACTGCCCCTGGACTGTTGGGCTGTGGATTAGGTACCTGCTGGCCATGGAGAGGCACAGGGTTGAGCACAGCATCATCTCTGGTGAGGAAAGAACCAGCAAATGCAGTTCAGGGCTGATCTCTGCACTCCAAACAGCCTGGGACAAATGGGACTTGCAGGATCTGTTCTCATCTTGCTGCTGTGGTGCAAGGGAAAAGCTGCTTTGGTTGAGCAGCTTCACCCTGAGCTGCAAGCAGAGAACAGCTTGGAATGAACATTCCTGAGTTCAGCTGCCTTTCAATTCACTTCCTAAATCAATTTATTCTGTAGCATTTCTTTTCCTGTTTTCTTAGAAACCAGTGGTGCTTGTGTAGATATTTCTTTGTGCTATCACTGCAACTTGCTAATTTTGACAGTATATGGAAAGTAACTGTGTTTTCTCCATTTTTCTTTCAGAAATGTTTGAAAAAGCTTTGAATGCAGGTTTTATTCAAGCAACAGACTATGTAGAGATCTGGCAGGCCTACCTGGATTACCTGAGGAGAAGGGTGGATTTTACACAAGGTTTGTATGATAAATACAGAATAAATATCTAAACTATTTTCTTTGTACTTCTTGGATATCACTTTTTTAAAGAAAATTAACAGCATTTTTATCTTTCACAAAAATTATTATCTGGCCAGTTAATGTCTATAAACCCTAGGAATTTGGTTGGTTTGCTATTGCAAAAATTCCCTGCCTTATATTTTTGATATAATATGATTTTTTTATGATTCATGTAGTAAGTTTTACTAATAATAAAATCATAAATTTAAGCAATAATAAAAACAACAAGAAGTAATAAATTTAATCTCCCTCTGCTACCCAATAAAATCATTGTGGATGTTAAGGAGAAAGTTTTATTGGGTGGGAAATGAAAACTAAATTACTATTTTAAGGCAGTTCATTCTTTTTTTTTCCTGCAGACTCCAGTAAGGAGCTGGAGGAGCTGCGCTCTGCATTTGCACGAGCTGTGGAGTACTTGAAACAAGAAGTAGAAGAAAGTAAGTGGAATCATCCCAAGTATTGTTTTCTCCTTTTCAAAATCATTTTCATAAGACCAGTTCTCCACACGATGTTTGTCTTCGAGAATCTTGAACGTTTCAGAAAACTGCAGATAAAGATTTCATCTCCATGTGGGACTTGTTTAATAAACATTTTATTTCCAAGAGCCAAGTGCAACAAACAGTCCTTGTTTTTCTTTCTAGGGTTCAGTGAAAGTGGAGATCCATCCTGCACCATCATGCAGAACTGGGCAAGAGTTGAGGTGATGTTTCTCTCTGCTGTATTTAAGTTGCTGAACCTAATCAAATGGATTTAAAATAGAATGTTTTTAACATTCCAGCCATGGAATGCAGTCCCTTCCCAATCCATTTCCCCTCTTCCCCTGCTCCTCTTCCTAAACACAAACCAAGTTCTCAGTCTGAGAAGTTACTAGGTACATTCATCAACAACAAAAGGAAAAATTCAGAAACACCTCTCTAACTTTTATAATGACCAAAATCAAATGGATGTGGGAGCCAGAACCAAGACTAAAGGGAGAGGTGGGCAGGGAAGGATTAGTCAGTAGTAGGATTGTGTCAGGTGTTTATTCTGATCACTGTAAGGCTCAGATGTATCTTTCTGGGTCTGTCTGCAGCATCTGCGGGATTTTTTTGGGTTTGGGGATAATGATGGTGAACAAATAATCCTGAAGGATATTTTGGATGCTCCATTGCAGGCCCGCTTGTGTAACAACATGCAGAAAGCCAGGGAGCTCTGGGACAACATCATGACTAAAGGAAATGCCAAATATGCCAACATGTGGCTGGAATATTACAACCTGGAAAGGTAGGAGCTTGGCTAATTCAATTTTTAGTTTCCTCATCTGTGGGAGAAAAGAGCTTAGAACGAGTGTGTTTCATTTGGGTTTACAAAACACTTTTGATGTTCTTGCGACGGCTCTGCTGTGGCTTCCAGAAGCGCTGCAGCAACTGGGACAGGAGGGGGAATGTTTGCATGGCTGGAATTCTGTGTGGTTGGTGCCCTCAGTGTCCTGTCCCTCCTGCAGGGCCCATGGGGACACCCAGCACTGCAGGAAGGCCCTGCACCGAGCAGTGCAGTGCACCAGCGACTACCCTGAGCACGTCTGCGAGGTGCTGCTCACACTCGAGAGGATAGAAGGTACCTGGGTACTGGCAGGGGGTGACTAAGTGACTAAAGGTCACTGAGTGACAGGCAGGAGGTGATTAATTAACAGAAAGTAACTAAATGACTGGCAGAAGGTAATTAATTACTGCACCTCTTAGCCTGGTTAGGCAGAGGTGACATGCAGGCTTTTGAGCCCGTGTTTTGTGCTTCACTGAAGTCTCACTTCCTTTTCGCTGCACTTAAATCCACAGACAGCTCTTTTCTTCCTTGCTTTTCTGAACTCACTGGATTTTTCCATGCCTTTTTGGAGTTTTGCATTATTAATGAGAGGTTTCTGCTCTGCTTGGCTCTTGGGTTTTTTTTTTACCTTGCAGGCCAGTTGTCATAATTAGAATTTTCATGTGTAATGTTTAATACGAACAGCAAGTGCCATGAACTCAGCGACTCTTCCAGAATTGTATCTTTGAATTATGAGAAAGCTAAATAAAAGGCTTGTAAAAATTATTTTAATTTTATCCTTTAGGAACACTGGAAGACTGGGATGCAGCTGTTCAGAAAACTGAGAACAGATTGGCTCGAGTGAATGAACAAAGAGCAAAGGTCAGAACTTTCTGTGAGCTACCAAAGCATTTTATACACCTAAATGAAGTCCATGCTTCTCTGAACGTCACATTTTTAATGTGGCTTCCCCCCAGATAAGCCTGAAATGCCTTCAAGCCCTAGAACTATTGATTTTTACTTTAAAACTATGATTAACAACCTCTTGCTGCTTTTTATCTTTGTCCTTTTGCCCCTTGGATGGCCACAAGAGTGATGTGCCCTCCAGGAAAGCTCTGAGAGCAAAGAATTGGCATGTACTTTAAATGATGTCCCCTTTAGTGCTGGGGTTAGGAGAAAACCCTCTGGGCTTCAGTGCTCTGGAAAGTGCTCTGCAATCTGCAGCCAGTGGGGGGAAAAAAAGAATCTTCTGTGTTTTAGGCTGCTGAGAAAGAAGCTGCTCTGGCAAAGCAGGAGGAGGAGAGAGCTGAGCAGAGAAAGCAGGCAAGGGCAGAGAAGAAAGCTTCCAAAAAAGCCAAAAAAACCAGGATTGGAGACAAGCGCAGAGCGGATGAGGATGACGAGGGTGAATGGGGACAAGAAGAAGGTAAAAATAAATTAAAACTGCAGGGCTCTGGCAACAGGGTTGTTGGTTGTCTTGTGGTAGAAGGAGCTGAGGAATTGCCAGCACTGATGTCTTTCCAGGGCTGCTTTCTCGTGGGAAGTCTTCAGTGTGGGAGTGAAATGCAAACAAGGCTAAATGGTTTTTTACCAAGGGTAAATGGTTTTGTACCAAGAGAAAAACAGGTTTATAAGAACTTCCAGAGTTTCCTTGGGGTTTCTTATTTTGGATAGTGTGATTTTTTTGTTTTCTCTCCATTAATTTTCCTTTAAAGTGATTTTTCTGACTCATCCTATGATACTGAGCTATGTGTCTAAACTGGGTTATTCAGGATTGTAGCAGCCTCTTGGAAGGTGGGAACAGAAGACTTTAATAGGTTGTTGCCCCTGGGAGTTTTTTGAGCTTTTACATTTATGTTTTTTTAAAAAAGAACCATTAGACAAAGAAAAAGAACATGAATCAGCAACTGTCAGTTATGACTGGCTGAAAAAAGGAACAAATATTCCAGTTGCTTTCATCTAAAGCTGCCTTGGTGGAATAATCTGTTGTTATTCTTTAAAACCTGAGGGAGGTTTTTATTTGGTGTCTTTAAGACCTGTCATTGTATTTGTGCCATTTCCAAGCTCCGCAGTGGGAATGGAGGGCAGAGGAGTTCCAATGGGGAAGGAAATGGGGTAATTTTTTTCTTTCAATTCCCTCAATCAGAGCTGCCCAGCAAGAGGCACAGGGGAGAGGGTGATGGAGTGCTCCCTGAAGAGGACATGGAAGTGGAGACTGGGCTCTTTGGGAGAAGTGAAAAGCCCGATGGCCCAGCAATCCCAAAGGAAAAGGCGTCCACCAGCCGCAAGGACATCCCCAAAGTTCTCCACGACAGCAGCAAGGATAAAGTCACCGTGTTTGTCAGCAACCTCTCCTACACCATGGCAGAGCCCGAGGCCAAGCTGAGGGAGCTCTTTGGGAGCTGTGGGGAGGTCGTGGAGATCCGAGCAGTGTTCAACAACAAGGGCACCTTCCGGGGTTACTGCTACGTGCAGTTCAAGGAGGAGGAGGCAGCTCGGCAGGCGCTGGCCTTGGATCGCACGGCTGTGGAGGGCAGGCCCATGTTTGTGTCTCCTTGTGTGGACAAGAACAAGAATCCTGACTTTAAGGTGAAGTTTTGTTGGTTCCTCTTGGACAGTGGATCTGGGGAAGGGAGTTGGTGGAATCCAGGGTGCTCAAATCCAATCAGTTCGTGTTGTGCTTCTTTAAACTCTTTTTCGGGACTTTTTGCATCTTCTGTTACTTTGCCAGACACCAGGATTGACATAATTTACTCAAGATTTGTAGAAATCTGCTGATCTGAGCAGTTTAATGGTGGGACCTATCTAGGTTCAACCTCTGAAGAGCTTTCTTGGTCAGCATTTGTTACCCAATCCCCTGGCTGGGGATGTTCTGTACCAGAGCTCAGTTGTGCAATCAGGACATTTCTTCGTTCTGAAGTTCCTGCACAGAAAAATTCAATGTTCCCGTAGTGACAGCTGAGTAAGAAGACAATATTATAAATACATTATTATAGGAATTGAGCTCTAATCCTTCTGGATCTCTTCCAGCTCAGGATATTCTGTGATTCTCAGTGTCTGTCCTTCTTGGGAAAGGGCTTAGTAGCATGTAGTTGCAAGTCCTTGGTGTTTATATGCAAATATCTTCCAAAACACTACTCAGGGCTTTGAGGCAGTTTTGGACCCCACAAACAGGAGCTACTTTTGGAATTTATCCTTGGAATTTCTGCCTGGTTTGTGAACCAACATTCTTTTTGTTCCTCCAGGTGTTCAGGTACAGCACTACCCTGGAGAAACATAAACTCTTTATATCTGGTTTGCCATTTTCCTGCACTAAGGAGGAGCTGGAGGAGGTGTGTAAAGCCCATGGGAATGTGAAGGACATTCGACTGGTCACCAACAGAGCTGGAAAACCCAAGGTAGGCATCCTTAACACACTCCTGGTTTTAAGGAATCCTTCAAAAAGAAGCTTGTCTTGGAGTCTGGAGACAAAGTTGGGTTCATGAAGTTGCCAGTGTGGTTTTGTATTAATACTTGTAGAAGAGCTTGGATTTATACAGCCCAATGTGCCTTTGTGCAGAAAACCAGAAGGAATTTTTCCAAAATACTTCTTAAATTGCACAAGAAAAATGGGATGAAGGGGGAAGTGTTTACAGCACTCTCAGTACAGTAAAAACAGGCAAAGTAATCCTGTAAAGGATTGGTTTTTAAATAACTGGCTAAATAGAGTTTTCCTGGTGCAACCAAGTCCCATCCTCCTTTCCTCAGTTTCCTGAGGCTTTTGTTCCTACCATCTGCTGCAGGGAGGGATTTGCCAGTGAGAAATGAGCCCCCTCTCTGACAGGGCTCATTATTTCCAACCCTGAATAAATGGCTCCTTGTTAAATAAGGGATTCTGAACCAGTTGCTGCTCTGCCAAAACTTTATCTGATACCTGGGCTGTGTCTGTGTGATGGGTCCTGTCTACAGGGACATCCTGGGAATGATGGACATGGATTTAAATTGAATTTGCTTGCCCTTTGCACCACCTCAGGTGCAGTTCCTGTTGTGTGCACACCTTGTAATGAGTGCTCTTGGGAACCCCAGGTCTTGTTCTGAGCTTAGTTTGAGCTGGGATTATGTTTAAACCACAAATAAATGTATTTTGGGAAAATTATGTAAAACCTGATGCCTCTCCTGTGAAACTGGATAATCCAAAAAATGCAGCTTAAGGCTTTGAATGTCATTTAAAAGAGTAACAGCAGGGAGAGGTGATGCCCTTCTCTGTGTGAGCCTGCCGTGGCACTTCATTAGATTTACTTTATTATTTATTTTATTTATAAGTAATATATTTACTTATGTTATTTACTTTAATAGCATTTTTGCGGTGGTTCTTTCCTTTTTTAATATTTTTTCCCCACATGAGGGCATCAGGAGTGAGAGACAAGAAATACAGGTTGTAAGGAGAATGATGATTGGGAGTGATGAACATTGGGACTGAGTTTCCTTCATTTATAAATTCCTTATGTGTTGCCCTAGGTTTTCTTGCTTGCAAATGTTTGGACTTTGCAGTCCTGCTTTCTCACACAGCTCAACAAAGCACATTGTATATTTTTAGACAGTTTACATATTTCTAGATAGTTTACATATTTGTTCTCTGGGAGGAGAATTGTGATTGATGGTGATGTTCACCATCCAGGTGAAAGAGGTGGCGACCCTTGTAGCCAATCTCTTAACCTTTGTACAGATGTATAAATATTGGAGTCAGATTTTGAATAAAGTGGTAGAGGTTCCTTGACTTCTGCTGTGCCTGCCTCGTCCTTTGTGTGTCTGAAACAGCGACACTTATGAGCTGTGACAGAAGCACTAAAACCTAATGTAGCTTTCTTTCTTCCCTTAATTTAGGGCCTGGCTTATGTGGAATATGAGAATGAAGCCCAGGCCTCCCAGGCTGTGCTGAAGATGGATGGGCTGACAGTGAAGGACCATGTCATCAAGGTGATGATCAGCAACCCCCCGCTCCGCAAGCTTCCGGAGCGGCCCGAGTCCGGCTGGACTTCCCTGCCCCTGGTACCACGGCAGAGTTATGGAGCGTGAGTCAGGGAAGGGCTGAGGGAGGGCTGCCTGGCACTGCCTGCAGAGGAAATGCTGTGTTTCTTTATGTGCTGAAGTTGAGGAATCTTAGCTGGAATATGCGGGCTTAGGAAAAGGAGGGAGAGGGTTTTTTTATATGGGTGAGGGGGATGGCTTCCCACTGCCAGAGGGCAGGGTTAGATGGGATATTAGGAAGGAATCCTTCCCTGTGAGGGTGAGGAGGCCCTGGTACAGCTGTGGATCCCTGGAAGTGTCCAAGGTCAGGTTGGACGGGGCTTGGAGCAACCTGGGCTAGTGGAAGGTGTCCCTGCCCATGGCAGTGGGTGGAACTGGGTGATCTTCAAGGCCTCTTCCAACTCAAATCAGTGTAGGATTGTGTGAATCTGAAAGAACATTTATTCTGAACCATTAAAAAATGGGTTGTTGGATTGATGAGGAAAAGGAGATTCTTCCTCTTTATCAACAGAAACAGCTCTGTAGTGATGAGAGGATCAGGCATTGGCTGTCCCTTTGGATCTGATGTTGGCACTGATTCCTAATAACCTCCACGTCCTCAGACATTGTTCCTAGTGAGCACTAAGGCTGCTCCTTCATCTTTCAGTATTCCTGTATTGGATGAGCCCCTGTGGATAAACAGAGCTTCAGTCCTGGAGACTGTGGGGCAGTTGTTGTCTGCCAGAACTCAGGGGTGTTTCAAAGACACCCATGGAAAGCTTTATCCCTGAAACAAATGACAGGAATAATACTGAACTGTGCATTCCTCATAGCAAACAAGTCCTTGTTGTTCCCCCAAACTAAAAGAGTGTGCTTTAATGGGATTTTTTTCCCTTCCAGGCGAGGGAAGGGAAGGACACAGCTCTCCATGATACCCCGGGCGCTGCAGCGTCAGAGCAACCCCGTGGCCAAGGCTGAGAATGGGATGGTCCAGAACTCACCAGCAGCGTCCTCTGACCCCCCTGCAGAGCCTAAAAAGATGTCCAATGCTGATTTTGCCAAGATGCTCCTGAAAAAGTGAGCAAGGAGTGTGCACTCAGCGGGTCTGGTCCAATGTGAAATGCCTTTCTGGAAGCCATGTTGTGTCCTTAAGCTTTGCCAGGAGAGAATGCCTGTCCCAATCCCGTGTAAATACTGGACTGCTGCATTCCTTGGGATCAGTGGAGGATGGCACAAATCCAGGTGGTGGTTTTGTGTTTGTTTTTTTTTTTCCTCTAAGAGCAAAGAGTTACACTTTTGTTCTGGTGAAACGGCGTTAATGCGATCCCTCATATTGAGGGTAACGAGGGGGGAAACCTTTCCTGCACTGCTCGGATGCCACATGGAGTTTTTGGAGTACTTTCCAACGATTTTCTCTTTCATTAACGAATGAGATGCCATGGGAGGACCTCAGCAAGCTCCACTGGTCAGCTCAGACTGGGATTGCAGACAATTCTCTCTGCCAACAGCCCCATTCTCCACCCAAGCCCACGCACGCAGGGACTGTCATCTCCTTCCATGCAGAATCCAACAGCAGATGCTCCAACTTCACCACAATGGCCTCTTTTAGTATTGGGAGAGTTTCTATACATATGTGTGTATATGTAGATACACAGATATACATATATATGTATCCAGTTCCTGTTCTGTTCCAGTTGACCTGTTTTTTATATGGTGTATTTGTAAAGGACATTGAGATGATTATTTTCAAGTGTCAGGAGCTGATCCTTAGGTGGTAATTTTTGTTTCCCATGAAGCTGGACGTGCTGTTGCTGAGGACCAGGTTTTTGGTTGTTTTTGGTTATTTTTCCTAGCTAGCTCATGTCTTTTTGCAGGTGGTTTCTGTATGGTTTTGTACAACTGTGAAGTGCAAGCTGACGTTTTCTTGGTTTATTAAACTCAAGTTCTCAAAGGTTTTCTATAAATACTGTTGCTTTTGTTTAAATGTGGGTGTTGGAACTGCACTTCTCTGGCAGCTGGGTGTTAGTGATGTACCTCACCTCCCAGGTGTGCTCAGTGTCCCTCAGGCCTTGAAGCAGCTCATTCCATCTGCTCTGAATATCCTGAAATCACTTCAGTCATCACCTCAGACTTTCCAACAGTGGTGTGATCCTGGATAGAAACATTCCTGCTTGTCAGCTACCTTGGGAAGTCACCAGGCAGAGGGGTGGATGTGAGAGGAGACCCCAGTGCTGAGTTCACTTGGACCACATGAACACTGCTGCAAATAAACACTATTTTCTGTGCTGATTTCACTTGGCTTTACTTTGAAATGATGGTTCTGCTCATGTTGTCACGTGGCTGAGGGAACCAAGATCTCTCCCATGGCCTTTCCTCCTCCACAACCACTTCGTTCACTGCAGCCAAGTGTGCTCTGAGAACAGCCTCTTCCAAACCAAGACTTTCATATTAAAATAGTTTATTAATCTGTTACTAAA
The DNA here is from genome assembly GCA_013399915.1 of Illadopsis cleaveri. Classification (NCBI taxonomy): domain Eukaryota; kingdom Metazoa; phylum Chordata; class Aves; order Passeriformes; family Timaliidae; genus Illadopsis; species Illadopsis cleaveri. The sequence goes on along the minus strand of VXBB01009117.1, from coordinate 58,214 downwards.
ATAACATTTCCCCCCCCCCGCCCCACAGAGCTCTAAAGTGCATTATTTATACTCATGTTGCACTACAAAAATAACATGCTTTGTAAGGACAGGACACCTTTCCTCCTGTATTGTCTGCTTTCCCTGGCAGCAGTGCTCAGAGAACTCCCAGTCTCATCCTGGTTTCTGCTTCTCGAAACCAGGTCCTAAACTCCCTGTCAGGTAAGAGAGAGTTAAAAGGGAAGAAAACTAAGCTTGGGACAGCCTGGCAGCTTTTGGCAAGGGGTTAAATGCTCTAAACTGGGATTTTAAATGGAAGTTTTGTTAGCTTGGAGGTGGTGGGATCAATTGATGCTGTTACACACCTGGCAGGTTTGGGGTAAGGGAGATCTGTGAGTACTTTTACCTTAAAAACCAAGGAAAAAGTGATTCTTTGAACTGCTCAGCAGCTCCAGGCACTGCACTGCCCCTGCAGCACACAGAGGCCTTGAGTGATTCTTGACACATTTATCAGAGTAATAACATGACCAGTGATTAACTGTGAAAGTTCCCTTACCTAGAATAAAGAAACTGAAGTTTTTGGCAAACTTCCTGTACACATTCTTCCCAAATTGGCACAACTGGTGTCTCCTGGCTCTGCCTGATGACCTTTTCTGCCCATAGTTCTGCAGACAAGCTCCTTCCAACCCCTCCACTGAAATGTCTAAGGACAGTTGTGCTTTCCCAGGGCTTCTGTTGGCTGAGGTGTTTTCTGAATCCTTCTCCCTCAAGTAAGCTTTTCTCTTGTTCCACTTCTCTGACCTGTAGTCCCAAACCAAACACTTCCCACTTGTACAAAACTCACCCCAGGAAAGGCAGCCGAAAGTAAACATGCAAAGTGCCATAGAAACATGAGGGGAGAGATGCCTTAGGGCTTGAGTTCAGCCTCCTTCCTGCTCAGTACCTGTGTGACTGACACCAAAGTGTCTGATAGATACAGCTGGGAGAGTGCTGTTCCTTCAGGGATGTGTTTTGGAGCTACAGGGAAGAGGCAACACAAAACCAACTCAGTTTAGACTTTGCTGAGGTCAGACAGTAGAGTTGACTGCCTGGGCGAAGGCTTGTGATTGAAGCAGCTCCTCAAAGCTTAATTTGAAGGAGAAATTGAATTTTAGTTCATCTTTCTGAGCCCTCTGACATCTCTTCCCCACCTCCTTCCAGTGCACAGCCACCATCCCCAGCTCCTTTTGGCATCATGTCTATAAATAAATTACATTAATTTAGTCAAACATAAGACACTTTAAATAAAACGCTCAAGTGACGCCTCCTGTCCAGTCATCCCCCAGCAGGAACAACTGAGTGGCTTGGAATTCTGCTCTTCACCAGCTCCCGAGTTGCCCAAAAACCACCCTCAAGTCTTGACAGGGATGGTTTGTTTGCAGCCAGCAGCACCTCCCGCCTCGGGCAGGCCCACGGAGTACTCCGTGGTGGCGATGAGCAGCATGTCCAGCGTGGTCTCGGTGCACTTGGCGATGAAGCGGATGAAGGGCCGCACGTCGCCCTCGTTGGCCACCTCCAGGGCGTGGTAATACTCGGCGCGCTGCTCCTTGCGGATGGTGATGGGCGGGTACCCCGCCTGCATCAGGATCAGGTTCATCAGCAGCCGTGAGGTGCGGCCGTTGCCGTCCACGAAGGGGTGGATGTAAACCAGCTTGTAGTGCGCCAGCGCCGCGAACTCCACGGGGTGCAGGCTCATGGCGTCCTCCGAGTTCATCCACTGCACGAACTCCTCCATCTGCTTCTCCACGTCCTGCGGGTGGGGCGGGATGTGGTGGCCCACGAAGACCTGCGTGGCTCGGAACCGCCCGGCCTCCACAGGGTCGGCGTAGCCCAGCACGCGCCGGTGGATGTCCAGGATGTCCCTGCTGGTGACGGAGCCGATGCGCGACACCAGCGTGGTGTTGACGAACTTGAGGGCGGCGTGCATCCCGATCACCTCGTTCTGCTCCGCCAGGCTCTTCCCGGGAACGGCGTACCTGGTCTCGATGATGTGCCGGATCTCCGACAGCGTCAGCGTGTTCCCCTCGATGGCCACCGTGTGGTAGATGTGGTGGTAGTAGGATTCCTCCATCACCCGGCGCAGGGCGGAATTCCCCTTGGGAATGGCCATCACCTTCTTGACCTTGCTGTCGATGATGCTGAAATACCTCTGGTCGATCTCCTCCACCAAGGGCAGTGTCCGGCCCCGGTTGCTCAGAGCCTTCTCGTTGTGGGGGGAGATGGTCAGAGCTTTGGAGTACAGGTAGTCGGCCTGGAGGATGTCTTTTTCCTCCTCAGAAAAGATCCCGAACTCGTTCAGGGCATCCACGTAATCCGGGTCCATTTTGAGGGCGTACAGGAAGAGTTTGTGGGCCTTCTCCCGCTTCCCTTGGCGCTTCATCTCCAGGGCTTGATTCAGAGCTGCTCTTTCTTCCAACTTCACCTCTGGAACGAAATGGTAACAGATAAAGGGCAGTGAGTCTTACTGAAAACTACTGGAATTCCATGATCCTCATGCCTCCTTCCTGTAGCCCTGGTTCCGTGCCTGAGATGTTTTGGTTTTCTAAAATTCTCTTCCCAGAGAATTTTCTGTGAACAAGAGAGATGTTTTTGTAACTGTACTATGTTATTCATTCCTTTTCCTAGGAGGGATGTCTTCTTGATGTCCCTCTGGTCTGACCAATATAACTGAAGAAGTTTGCCTTTGTGTCACCAATCAAATTGGTCTGTGTAAAATAGTATATAACGGAGACACATCCCAAAAATAAAAAAGTCATTTTCAGCCTTCTAAAGCTCCAAGTCTGTGTAGTTGCAGTGTAAAACAGCATCACCTTCCAACTCAGGATATTCTATGACTTGTCACTGTTCACTGATACAGAAATTAAATAAAACCAGTCTCGAAGAACTGGAATAGAATTTGTGTTCCAGCTTTTTTCCAGGTTACAATCCCAGAGTCTTATGCCACGTTTCCAGGCCAAGTATGAGGCAGCAGAGCCATTCCTGGCAGGAAGTGTGAGGAGGCAGGACCTGTGGAGGCAGGCTCAAGGTGGCCACCAAACTGCTTAATGTGGGAGGAAATAGTGTTTTAAACATGTTCTCTTGGCATTCTTTTAGGTGAAATTATAACGTTAACATTATTATGCTGGCTGCCAACAGCACTGCTGTTTTTTCACTGAACTATCCAACATTTTCCCAGCAGTAAGAGCTTTAATGCAAACAAAGATACACTGCTGGAATCCTAATAATTCCTTTAAGTGTTTT
>VXBB01009117.1:29127-51740 GCA_013399915.1 Illadopsis cleaveri | reverse complement strand
CTCGTGGAGTGTAAGCACCGGCGAGCGGGCACGTCAATCATATGATACATAGCCAATGAGAAAGCAGGACGGGGAGTGGGCGGGCGCGGTTGCCATATAAAGGCATGGCGTGCTGTTGCTAGGCGACGGGAGCGCGGCAGGCCCCGCTCGGCCCTCCCACAGCGTTAAATTCCATTTAATTTACGGCCATTTCCATGGAAAATCACCTCCTTCTCTTCATACAGAGTTCCTGTCGCCTATATGTGGCCCTTCTGGAAAAACGCTCTGTGTTTTCGGCCTTAAGTAGCCGCGTACGTTGGTGTTCCACACCTGTGCCTCTCCCTCCGCTGGAGGTCAGGAATAGGGAGAGTTTGGAAAAAAAGTTGAGTGAAAAGAGAATGTTTTAAGGAATTGTAGGTCATGCCCTCAGAATCAGTATCTAGCAAGGTGATAAGGTGGTTTTCTACCAGATGCAGATCATCACCAGGGGAAGAAAATAACCTGGTTTGTCAGAAATGAATTCAGGGTATTTAAACTGTGTTTCAGAGGAAGCTGAGGGGAGACCTCCTCAGATGTGCCCGTGCCCAGCATCCCAATCCCCATTAGCTTTGTACTGCCCCCACTCCATCCTGCTTCCTCTGCAAATGGAGTTTTCCAGAGACATTCCCCCTTTTTGGGCTTGTTTCCAGCAGGAAAAGCAGGATCTGCTCTCTCGGAGCTGCTGTTCCCTCAGATGTTCATTGATTTTACTGCGATTGACAAAAGCAGCTGGATGAGCTCAGATCAGCCTGATGGGATCAGCTCTGGGATCTCTCTAGCACACGGAGCCCCGGGTCATCCCTTCAGGTACAAATTGTCCTTCAGCCAGCAGGAGCTACCAGAGCCTTTTAATGCCTACAGAGAACTTTGGGGGATAATCAGCACCAGGACGAACAAATCCCTCTTCCCTCCAAGAGGAAGCTTTGACACAAACGTGTGCTTTCCTCAGTGCCAGGGATCTGGCACCTAAAGCCAATTCTGGGATAATTATGGAGCAGGGGTGAGTTTCCCTTTTAAAAATGGTGAGAAACACACTTAGAATCTATTCCCTAATTAAATCTACTCCAGCAGAGTGGGCCAACAGGGACAGGCAGGAATGCCTGGTGTCTCATCCCAGCTTTGATGCCTCTTGGTACCCTTGGAATGGTCCAAGCTGAGGTAGAAGCCAACAATGCTCCATCATCCCGTGAGACACTGCAGATCCTTGGCATTCCCACAGCTCTCCCTCAGCACAGATCTGGGACAGCTCAAGGATTTCCATGTATGACTCTCTCAGGAGTAGCAAAGGGAAATCCCAAAAGTGGCAAGGAGAAGAGCTGTGGAATGCTGGAGCTGCAGCCTGGGGACATCGAGGACTCCCAGTCCCCCTGGGTCATCCTGGGAGTTCTTGACGTAGCTGGACACGGCTGTGCCAAAGGGATCCCATCTGGAGCCTTAGGGGAATTTGCATTTGGAGCAGCGTTCCAGAGGGATCCTGGAAGCTTTAGCGTGAGACTGGGGTTTATTCCTCTCCATCCGAGGCCGAATCCCATGGATTTGGGAGCGGCCGGGTCGCTGCAGCCGGCAGATGGCACTGACTCATCTCGCTGCTCCATGGAAACATCCCAGCCTGCTGCATTCCCTCTCCAGGACCTTCCCACCTTCTGCCTTTGGAGGCACTCCTGGAAAAGATATTTGGAGGCTGAGTAAGGCCCTGGCTTCCTTCTGGAACTGTTTGTGCTGGGATAAAATTCCCTGGTCTGCGCGCTCAGAGATTCCTGGGATCCTGGGTGTAACAGCAGCTGAGGCACAGAGCTTGTGGTTCCCAAAGCTTGCACGCTCTGACTGGGAGGCTGATCCTTGGGATAATCTTCCCTGGCATACATTTGGAAGGTGTGATCAGGCAGATACATCAGTGTTGTTTCTTTCAGGCCGGGTTGGAGCGAGGTGGGATAGGGAAGGTGCCCTGCCCATGGCAGGGAATGAGATGATCTGGAAGGTCCCTTCCCACCCAAAACCATTTTGTGATTCCATGATGTTTCCCAGGCACCAGAGGAGCAGTGGGATCAGGGTGGAAACCCCTCCTGCCACATCCACACGTAGAGGGGACATCACCCCGTGTGATGCATCCCTGAACAGCCACAATTCCCATCCCCAGGGCCCCAAAGTAGGACAAGGAGGGCTAAAACGGGCAGGAGGGTGGGAGTGCTGTGGGAGCAGATTACAAAAGGAGCTATTTTTCCTTTAAGCTTCTCAGCTCGCCCCCTGCTTAGGTTCTGACAGCTGTCAGAGCTCAGCAGGTGTCCCGGGGAGATTTGGGAGGGCACGGAAGCAGCTTGGCACGCTCGGGGGTGGCACTGCTTGTGTGTGGATTCCCTGGTGCTGCCAGTGCCACCAGTGATGGGGACAGTGCTGGCCTCAAGCTTTTCTATGCTCCAAGACACTCTGCTGGTCTTGGACAGCCTCAAGCTCCTCACTGCATGGATTTCACTTCAAACCCCACCTGTTTAGGTGTGATAATGACTGGGTCCTCCTGGATTTTTTTTTTTTTTTCCTTGGTGATGTTCAGCTCCAGGCTGGAACCAGCAGGAAATTCCTGATGAGCAGCAGTCCCTGTCCTGGGAGACCAGGATGTCCTGTGGGATGTGCTGGGTGCAGGGTAAGGCTGAGGAAAGGCCATGTGAGAGTGCTCTGGGGACAGCCCTGTGCCCTGCAGGGACATTTTTCCTTCAAGGTGGCAGGAGAGGGGACGATGCTTGGTCACCACGGCAACGGCAGTGCAGGGATGCTGGGGACACAGCTGTGTCCTGGCAGAGGTGCTGGGGAGCTGCTGGACATCTCCTGTCCTGATCCTGGGCTGAATTCCAGACATTTCAGGCAGTGTGGGCTACCTGGGAGGGGTTCTGCTCAACCAGGATGCCCTGAGCAGGATTTGAAAACAGGAATATTCCTGAAATTTAAGAGCTATTTAAGTTCCTAAATCCCAGGAAGAGAAACAGGAGCAGAGGCCTCAGAAACCACCACCCATTTTGCTTCTCCATGGATTTAAATTTCCAAAGGCTCCCAGAGCCTGGGATATGCAAATGGCTCTTGCTATGTGCTGATTGGGATAAATGGGAACCAAAGCAGGTGGATGATCTTTTAGGAATTATAAAGGTCCTCTGTGGTTGGGGACATTGAGGAGATCTGGCTTTGGAATTCTGCATCACTCTTTCATCAGCTCTTACCCTTGGGAAGAGGGCAGAAGTTGGAAAAGACGGATTTGCAAACAGAAGAAATGGATTTGCAAACCTGTGCTGTTCAGCAGAGCTCAGAGAGCCCCCTTGGAAATGTGGAGACAGAGCCTGTGTCATTCCCAGCTTTTCAGGGTGCTCTGTTGATTTTCCTGGTGGATAAAATGGATCCTCTGAAATTCTCTAAATGAAAACCTCCCCTCTCTCACTGCCAGCAGGGAGCAGCCCCTGTTTGTGGAACTCCGTGATTATCAGGTGCCTCCAGCACTCTGCAAAAACTCAGAGTTGGGAAATATTTCCCTTTTTTAGGCCAGATTTAATTCCTTTGGAGCTGGAATGTTAAATTCCCCCAGCTGGGCTTTGCTTTGGACAGGAAGAGGCTGAGCTGGAACAGCAGCTGGGTGTGAATCTCCCTGAGCACTGGGAGGGGGCAGTGCCAGGCTCCCTGTCCCTTCCCAAAAGGAATGCCACTGGCAGCTCCCTGCTCGTGTTTGGCAGCTGAACAGGAGCAGTGGGAATTTGGAAATAAACCCAGCAGAGGGGGAGGAAACACCAGGATCTAAAGCAAGCTGGAGAAATCTCATTTTCTCCTGGAATTTCAGAGGCCTGAGCAGCAAACAAACAATTATTTCCCTGTGCCTTTGCTGGGTAGATCCATAATTCCTGAGAGACAGGGGAGCAGTGCTCCAAACACGAGCTGCTGGCTGATGGATGACTGGGATAATGGCAGGGATAAATCAGGAGAGACCTACAGGGCCTCCAGAGGTGCCTCCATCCCTGCTCCTGGGAGCCTTGGAAATGCAGGGCTGAGGTCTGGCAAGTGAGGAATGGAAGGAGAAGCCATTCCATGTTGCCCTTCCTTGGTGTGAAATGCTGTTGGGATGTAGANAATGCAGGGCTGAGGTCTGGCAAGGCAGGAAGGGCCAGTGAGGAATGGAAGGAGAAGCCGTTCCATGTTGTCCTTCCTTGGTGTGAAATTCTGTTGGGATGTAGGAACTGGAATTTTGGCCGGGTTTTGGGCAAGTCAGTGCTGCTAAAGAGGAATTAAAAGGAATTTGTGGGTTTTTCCGGCATATCTTGGATTTCTCCCTAATCCCATGGCAGAGGAATTCAAATCCTGTTCTCCTGTTGGGAAGGAAGATTCCCTTTCCTTCACCTCTCACAGTCATTTTACAAATTGGAGATAAACCAAGTGACCCCAGGAAGCTGCTTGGGGTGGGAGGGGGCTCAGACCTCCCAGGAAATGGCTCCAGCTCCTGCCTCCAGCAGCCTGTGGCAATTTTAATTTCCATGGAAAACAGCCCAAGCCTTCCCAGCTCAGCTGGCGTTTTTCTGGTATCCCAGTGATGTTCAAATCAATTCTCTGCCTAATTAGCTTGTAAATATTATTCCAAGGGTTTTGTTTTTCCCCCCTCTTTTTAGGTGTGTTAGGGTGTGGAAGGAGAAATGCATTGGGAAAACCATGAGGGAAAAGTACCTACTTCTCTCTTTTTCACTTCCAGCACAGCCTGCTGCTGAAATGGGATGAGGACACAGCTCTGGAATTGCCTTTGGAGGGGAGAGAGACTCTTGGAGGTGTTGAAGTTCAGAGATTTCTCTGAAGGATTGGAGCACCAAATGTGTTAGGAATCACGGCAGAGGGTGGGAATGCATCCCTTGTATCAGCAGGCAGGCTGTGGATGCACAGAGCAGGAATAGGAAATGCAGCAGCCTTGGGAAAAGTGTTCGAGGGTCACATTCCAGCAGGAATTAGGGAGGTGCCCCAGCACCAGCTGAGTTCCCTGTGCTTGGCATTCCTGGAGAATGGATCAGGATCCAGAGCCAGAGCACCAACCATCGGTGTCCTCCTGGAAAAGGCACCCAAATAAGGGCAGCTTTGACGGCAACATGATTTTTTTGGCCCAGTGTTTGTGGAAAATGCATCAGGAATTTCCCTTTCACTGTGATTTTTTTATTGCAGCTTTGGGGTCTGAGTGAGCTGTGCCCTCTCTCCTGGACCTGCCTGGGTGGGATAAGATCCAGGGAAAGCTGGAAACTTGGCAAACTCCTGTGGTAGAAAGTGAACCTGGTGTTGCTTTTTAAAGGCTGAGGGTAAACACATTCTAGGAACTGCCAGTCCATGGAAAACAGAGATAAGGGAGTCTCTGGGTGCCTCTCCTGGTTTCCCATATTTATTTGATAACTGGTGACCGCAGCAGGCACTGGTGGCTAAAAATAAAAGAGGGAGCTGTTCTATGGGATCTGGGATAGTCTGGTTTGGAGGGGAATGGTCCTTAGTGCAAGCTCAGGAATCCACATTCTCGGTTTTTAATGTGGAGTGGGATTTGCAGCAGGATCTTATCCCAGGTCAGTGTGGGTGTGCCCCACCACGCTGCTCTTACTGGTGTAACTGGTCCTGCCCTTGCTGGGGATGACTCCAACACTCCTTTTGGGATCCCTGTCCTGGGATTGCTGCCATCCCTCTTTCCGTGGCATCGTTTGGAGCAGCTCAGGGAGCCCACCCAGCCTCAGCACCATCCTGGCACTGGTTTGTACTGGAAGCACTGGGAGGGGGCTGCTGGGGGTGGCTGTGGCCATCTGAGATGAGGGAAAGGGCTGATCCATATGCCTGGATATGCCTGTGGGATTAATTTTTCCTGCGAGAGTGAGCCGGGTGTTGGAGACACCCAGGAATCCTTGGATCTGCCGGGATGAGCTCTGGATCTTCCACCCACAGTGCTGATTCCCACCCGACACAGATCCCTGGACAGGGCCAGAAGATTTCTTCCCACTTTTTATCAATTTCTTTCCCTCTTTCCATCCTGGAGCAGCTCTGGGCTCCATTCGGCAGCGCCTCGGCTGCAGGATCTCGCTTTTTTCCTTGGCAGGGGACGTGAATTTTCCCAAAGGAAAGGGAAGGGGAAGGGAAATGCACTGCTGCTGTAAATCCCAGGAATGCCAGGAGCCAAGCCAAGAGCTCTCCCATGGCAAATCCACTGCCAGGGCTGTTCCCAGTCTGAGCCCAGGAGTCCTGAAGGAGGAGCTGCACTTTGGATTCAAGGATGTGCCAACATCTAATGAAGGAAGAGCCTCCAGGCTTCCATTAATTAACAAATTAGCTCATCAAGAGGCTCGCTAATTTGTCGAATATAAAGCTGCCCTATTAATTAAACAAGAGGACAGATTTTAATTTGCCAGGGCGCACATTTAATTGATAAATGACTCGTTTAAATCCTTCATGGTGGAGTTTTCCATGAGCAACGATGGGAGAGGAGCACATGGGATCCTCCAAGCAAGGAGCGCCCACTCCCAGGATGCCGTGCAGTGCTCAGGGATTTGGGATCTCCAATACCCCATCACCTCTCTCTTAATTGACCCATCCATAATTGGGTCTGCTTCCATCCAGCCTCTCATTCCTCTTCCCCTAAATCCCATTCGCTCCCTGTTTTCCGCAGGGAAATTGTTTTGCAGGAGCTCCTCACCAGCAGGGCCAGGGATTTGCTGGGTTGGGAAGATGCCAGGGTGATGAATACCCCAGTGCATTCCAGGTGGGATATCCAGGGAAATGCTTTAGCTTTCCCTTGGGAATTACAGCTCCTCGAAGGCAGCTTCTGCTGCTGTTGGAAGCGGCCGGAATTCCGTGGCCAGAATTAATTCCTGCACTGGTGCATCCATCACTCCTGGATAAACTCCAGTGATCTCCAGTTGGTCATGAGGAATGTGCTGTGTGCCAGCCCTGGCCCTGGAGTGGATCCTGATCCAGCCCTGACACATCCCAGGATCCCACCCACAGGTGGGCTGCACTCCTGGGAACAAAGCTGAGGTTATTATTTCCCCTGTAATTAAAAATCCATGATTTTATCTTGCTGCTGTTCTGGGAGTGCCAAGATCCGGCTGCTTGTGGCCATCCTGTCCCACTCCCGGCTTTCCCCAAATCCCTCACGGGCAGGAATGCTCCTGCTGTGCAATTTTATGGATCCCCCAATCCCACCCAGGTTAAATCAGGCTGTGAGGAACCTTAATTGAATCCTTAGGTTAAAGCCTTTCCATCCGACCTGGAGCATTAATCCCATAAAACGTGACACAGAATGTTCCCGTGGCTCCATGGCACAACTTTCCCTCCCTTTGGGCTCAGCTGTTTTTGCTTTCCAAGGTAAATTCTGGATCTGGCTTCCATCAACAGCACCCTTTGGACAGATCCCTCCATTTCTGGATCTATTTAAATAATTCTTAGATAACAGCTGGATTTTGGGACTGGGCGCCTGTGTAAGGGTTGTATCCAGCATGGGGCTGAGCTCGGGATATTGGGATCAGTGATCCAGATCCATCCAAGGAAGATGCTGTTGGGGAACCCCAGTGAGGGCACAGGTACCCCCACATCTCTCTGGCATCACTGAGCAACTCCCTCATTCCAGAAATAATCCCAGCCTGGCAAAGGCTCAGGAATAAAACATATTTTGCTGTTATTTTTACAAATTCCATGGCAGTTGGAGCCCAGGGAACCTGCACCAAGGCCACCCCCCAGCCAAAAAAACCCCGAAAAAGGCATGGATTGCTCAGAGCTGACAGGAATGCTGAACCTTCCCACAAGGAGCTGCTTCCCAGCTCAGAGCTGGGCAGTCCCTGTGCCCATCCCAATGATGGGAAGCAGGATGAGGCCATTGGCAAAGTCAGCTTCAAAAATGCCTGCAAAGCTCTGCTCCACNAGGATGAGGCCATTGGCAAAGTCAAAATCAAAAGTCAAAAAAGTCAAAAATCCCTGCAAAGCTTTGCTCCATGGAATGGTGAGTTCCCAGATGTTGATTGCAAGGAAAACTGGGTTTATTAATTAAAAGATCATAAATAAAGCATGATACCTTTTGGATGTTTGAGAATTTGGAGGAATCTATTGTTACTAAGTCCTTGTTATTAAGACAAATCCAGTTGGTGCCTTAAAGAATTGGGAGTTTCCTGAAGGGTTTTAGTAGCCAGATCCCACGGATTTTTGCTGGGAGATTTCAGGAATTCTCCCTCGTATCCATGTGTGGTGTCTTCACTCGACACACCAGCAGCAGGAAAAGCACAGCCAGAAGATTTCAGGAACTTCAGGGTGAAAGATGAGGCTGAATTCTGCTCCAGCAGTTCCCAGCACGAGGAACTGAAACCTGTCAGCATCTCCCGTTTTCCAGTGGGATGAGCAGCATCCAAACCTGGAGCCCCGTAGGCATTTTATCAATGGAATTTCTTATTCCAAGGCCAGGCTGGACAGGACCTTGAAGCAACCTGATCCGTGGAAGGTGTCTCTGTCCATGGCAGGTAATGGAATGGGATGAGTTTAAGGTTTTTCCAAACCAAACCGTTCCAGGACTTGATGCCACCTCTGCTCATAAATCCCTGGGCAGGTGACATCCCGTCTGTCACCTGCTGAGGGGCTCCAAGGCAGGAACAAAGTGTCCCTGCCTGGCAATTCCTCATCCCTGCTCCAGGAGCTGTCAGTGGCCTTTGACAGCTCCAGCAGGAATTGGAAATCATGGATAAATCTCTCGCTATGGCATTTCCATCACTCCCAGAGGGACCTGTCACTGCAGGACGGGGATGGGTGATGCCACAGATGGGGGAATCCATGGAAGAGGGCCCAGCTGTGCCCTGGGAACGTTCCCATCAATCTTTCTCTGCCAAGGGTGGGGTTCAGGAGCCAAAAATTTGGAATTGTCCCCTGACATGTGGGTGTGTATCACTCTGATCCAGCCCCTGGCACAGCTCTGAGGGAAGCACATGGGAAAATGGGGGAAATGACACAAGATTGGAGGCAAACATGGAAAAATGGGGGAAATTACACAAGACTGGGGGCAAACAGAGGCACTGCAAGGGTGTTTGGAAGCTGAACCATGTGGAGATCCCTGACCTGCCCATCCCAGGGGTGGGATGCAGCAGGATATGATGCCAGCCTTAGGAGCACAGTGGGGTTTGGCCACTCTGTCCCAGCCCCGCTGTCTTTCTGGGGCTATTTATAAGCTCGAGTTGCACAAGGTTGGGACTGGAGAGGTTTTTTTCGTGGTTGTATCAAATCAGCGAAAAAAAAGGAACGGGGGCCGTCTCTTGAACATCCTGTCTGTGGCTTCTTTATTTGTGGAGGGAGTTTGCACTTGGATTGGGAGGCAGTGACGGGATCTGGAGCTCGGGACCACAGCGGGTGTGGAGCCAGGAGCCAGAGATGAGCTCCCTGTGGGAAAGGCAGGGCAGAGTTATCCATGGGCATAAACCCAGCCCTAAAACCCGGGATTTGGAGCTGGGATATGCCGTGGGAGCCTCCTTTTTTGTCCTCTTAGCCCAACTCCTTTTCCATCCATTCCCATTTATCCCCACGGCTCTGCCCGGGGCGAGGGAAAGTGCTGCTGGATGCCGGAGAAACCTCCCCCGGAGAGGAAAAACTTCCTCTAATTTCTTCCCCATTGACTGCGACATCTGTTTCGGGATGAGTCAGGCGCGTTCCCAGCGCCTGTGTGGGAAGGAAGAAGGGCGACAGCCGGAGGGGTCGGACCTGCTGGGCTCCGGCCGCGCATCCCGGCCCTATCCGCACATCCTGGCCCTATCCGCGCATCCCGGCCCTATCCGCACATCCCGGCCCTATCCGCACATCCTGGCCCTATCCGCACATCCCGGCCCTATCCGCACATCCCGGCCCTATCCCCCTGCTCGGCGGGGAGCTGCTCCAGGGCGTTTAATCAGCCCAAATCAATTTAGAGCTTTAATTGCNCTATCCTCCCATCCCGGCCCTATCCCCGCATCCTGGCCCTATCCGCACATCCCGGCCCCATCCCCGCATCCCGGCCCTATCCGTCCATCCCGGCCCCATCCCCCTGCTCGGCGGGGAGCTGCTCCAGGGCGTTTAATCAGCCCAAATCAATTTAGAGCTTTAATTGCTTTGCTCGGTGTGGGTGGCACTCGGCGCTTGCCAAGGACATGAGAACTGCCAAAGGCTGTGATGTCTGCCTGGAATTGCTGTTCCCGACGGCTGCTCCCGCACGGATCCTGCTCCGTCACCAGCCCTGGGAACAGGGATTTGTCCTTCCGCAGGCGCTGCTGCCGGCGGGGCTTTGCTGAGCAGGCGATGCCGAGTGCCCCGCAGGGAAACCCCAACCCACAAACGCCGGGGATGGGAAATCAAATCCCAAGTCAGCACGTTTTCCCTTCATCTTGCTAAACACAGGGATCAGCGTGAGACCAGGATCCTGCACCCTGCCTGGATGTGGTGAAGAGGCAGGTGCCTGGGGAAGGAGGCAGTGCAGAGGGATGGGTTGGTTCTGTGGGGCTGCAGAGCTCGGCCTTGCTGGGAGCACTGGGAACACTGGGATTGTGCCGGGTCTTGGCTCTGGACCCTTCGGAGCTGCCGGGATTTCGGTCATTGCTCCAGCACCATGTCCCGAGGTCAGCCCTTGGCAAGGCCACGTGCAGGAGCATCCATGGCCGAGCATTCCCAGCCCCCAGCAGGCCCCGGGGTGGTTTTGGGAAGCCCACAGGTCCCAGCTGGTGCCACCTGGAGCTGCCTGGGCTGAGCATCTCTTGCTCAGCGGTGGCATCGTTTGATTCTGGACACACCAAAGGAAATCCCGTCAGTTTGTGGTTGGTTTTCTCCCTTGCTGTCTGGATTCAGGATGTTTTTTGCCACGTCTTTACAGCTGAGGGTAATTAATTGACCTTAATTAATCTCCTGTGGTAGATGAACTTCCTTTCTGCTGAGGAGAGGGTTGGAACAGCCGGTGACAAAGCCAGTGTTGCTTGAGGTGGTGCTAGGGTGTCCCAGTGGGACAAATCCTGCTCGTTTTCTGGGCTGGAGGAGGGTGAGGGGGCATCACTGCCAAATTTTCTTGTGTTTCCTTCTGCTGCCTTTGCTCCCAACCACTGCACTGGCTCTGATCCCGCTGGGATGGATGCTGGGATTGGGATGGCTGAGGCTTGGGAGCGCGGGATCTGCGTGGGGAGGGAAGGAATTTTCCTGGTGCCACATCAAGCCTGGGGTTATCCAAACCTCCTGCTTTGTGTGGGTGGGGGCTGGGCTGCTGAGTGCTCCCAAACTGGGGGGCTTCCCCAAAAACCTCTTGTTTGTCCCCCTGAACCCCATCCCTGCATCCAGCCTTTCCCATCCCTCCTACCCGGGAGAACCTGGAGCCTCTCCCAGCCCTTCTGTGCCCCCCAAAGAACTTTTCTTGCAGGTGTTAAAGGGGCTGGGGGTGACAGAGCTGCCACCACAGAGCCTCTGCGGGCTTGGGGGGCAGCCTGGAAGCAGCTGCAGCATCCTGGTGGTAATGAAATCCATCGGGAAAAGCAGCCCCTGAGCAGCAGGAGCGGCCGTTTGGGAGCCAGATTTGCCTGAAGGGAAGTGACTCAACGTCTTGGAAGGAGTTGGGGGCGGTGAGGGGAGCAGAGGACAGCGGTTGACCCAGGGTGGGGACAGCACAGCCAGGGGGGCTGGCAGCCACCTGCCTGGCCCTGGGCTCCCGGCTGGAGCAGCATCCCTGCGGAGCGCTCTGTGCTCCGTTATCCCTCCGTGGGATGGTGTGCTCCGGCCCGGGGGGCGGCACAGGAAAGGAGGCCCCTTGGGAAGCAGCTTGTTGCTTCCTCACGCTGGGTTGTGATCCAGGCCAGCGTTCCCAGCTCCCGGCGTCACACCCTCTCCCAGCTGTTGCTCGCCGAGCATCGCGCTGCCAAGAAAACCTTGGTGATGGATGCAATTCCCTCCCCGCTCGCTTAAAACCGGCGGGGAGAGGCACCGTGCCTGTGCCTGGTCCCGGCGCGCCGGGATCCGCTTGGGAATGGGATCCCGCTGGCACTCGGGGCACCCCGAGCTCGTCCTGCCCTACACGGAGCAGCGGGACAGCATTGGCACCGCACGAGGTATTGGGAAAAGTCACTGCAAAGCTCGGTGGGGGATACTGGGAGCACTGGGAGGGTGTTACTGGGAGCACTGGGGGTTACTGCAGCAGCAGACGGGACAGGATGTAGTGGCAGAGCGATGGGGCAGATCCAGCCTGGTCTGTGTTTTTTCCTGGTTTTTATAATTTTGGGCTGCTTTTCCCACTGTCCTGGGGCACCGCTCCTCTGCACCCTGCTGGGGACCTGCCACAGGTGTCACAAGTGTGGAATACCCTGGAGATCCCACCCCATCCTCGGGGGTCCTGCGAGCCCCTGGGACAGAGGGACACCAGGGAGCCAGTCACGAGCCCCCGTGCCTGGCTCCACAGGGGGATTGGCACATGCCTGCCTACTTCACACGTCAGGGCTTTTTGGGGCTTCTCCTTTCCCTGCAGAGCCAGCACATCAGCACTTTTCCAGCCCTGATTCAGCTCAGGGATGTTGCAACACGGAGTTGTGCAAAGCTGGCAGTGGCTCCGATTCCTCTTTTTCGTCTCTCGCTGGAGTTCATCCGCGTGGGACAGGGTCAATGTCCCCACCTGACGGGACATGGTGGCCTCGAGCTCACACCCCCCTGCCCTCACTCCCTGCTGGAATCACCCCCTGTCCCCTGGTCACACTTGGGTGGTGGCTTTCCAGCTCTGAGGAAACTGGGATTTGTCTCTTGTGCGCGGCTGAAGCCGAGAGCTGGAAAACTCCTGGATCCTGATGACGGAGAGCAAGTGGGGGCTGTGGTGGAAGGTGATGCTCTGTCACAGCACGGTGCAGCTTTTGCTCCAGGTGTTTTGCATCTCCCTCTGGATGAACCATCCTGGCTCAGGGCAGGGATTTCTGTCCAGGGGTTTGTGTCCAGGGATTTGTGTCCAGGGGTTTGTTTCCATCCAGGCTCAGCTCTTGTTGGATCACCAGCTGTACCGTGGATGCCACTGGTAGTTCCCAGCTCCTGGCAGGCACAGGGCCAAGGTCAGGATGGCCCTTGGGTGGTCACCCTTTTTTTGGGGGTTGGATGAACAGCTGGATGAACAGCTGGGAATGGGCAGGACCTGATGAGCAGCTTCTCTTCTTCCCTGCACCCCAGGAATGGCTTTGGGTTACCCCTCTCCTGTGTGTGCGAGGTCAGGGGCATCCCAGGAGCAGGGCAGGGATTTAGGGGGCCTGGGGAACAGGGATGAGGGGCAGCCAGGGTGGAGGAGCCCGAGGGGAGCCTTTGGCTGTGCTCACACTGAGGGATACCCAAACCCTTCCCAAAGGCTCCCAGGAGATTCCCAAGCCACTGTGGGCAGCACAGGAGCCGTGGTGGACAGGACACATCACTATGGCCACATCCCCTTCTGTGTCCGGCTAAACTCCGCAAATTCAACACCCTCCCCCCAGAGCTTCCCCCTTCCCCTTCCAGCCCTGCTGAGGCCAGCAGCTGGTTTATTCCACGGGCTGCATTTATTTTCCTCATCCTCCCATCCCATGTGCCTCTCCTCGGGATGAGAAACCTCGGCAACATCCGTGTCAGCTCCAGCTGGATGCCAAAGCCACAAGCCCAGGGTCGTTCCCATGCCAGCCCTAACGGGGCTGTAGGAGAAGCAGGGATGTCTAATCCAGCCTCTAAATGCTGAAAAATCCTTGGGGATTTATCCAGCTCAGGTAAAAGACTTCTGGATTTATATATATTTGTTAATTTATATTTTTTAATAGGGATTTGGGAGGAAGGGTTTGCTGGAGATTTGTTGAAAAAGCCCGTTGAGTTTTTTTGCTCTCCTGCTGTTATACAGTGAGTTTGGGACCTCTGGGATCCCCACTGTCCTTCACCCCAAACCCCCTAATTTTCCCTAAAACCCCAACCTCTTTTGGAGCTGGGCTTTGCAGCCTGTGTGGTGGGAAAACAGCGAAGAAGGGAGAGGAGCTGGCAGTGAATTTGGGGGGGTTGATGTCCTGACAGTGTGGCAGTGTCCCCTCGCTGGGGACAGGGAGAACAGGGTGGCTTTTCTTTGCCGTGCTGATCAGCATTCAGCTGGGGACACAGAGCACAGCTGGGAGGATGCTCCAGCGGATCCGGGGTGACTTCCTCGCCCGGGGGGGTGCTGAGCCTGCTGTCCCCAGCCGTGCCACATCCCCTGTGGGGTCACGTCCTTCCCGCAGCCCTATTTCTGTTTTCTTGGGTTTCTTTCCCTTTGTAAGCCCCAAATCCAGAGTGATGCCCCCAAGGTTTTGTCCCCAAGGAGCCCTGACAAAGCTCAAGCCATGGTTAGGGACAGCATCACTGGACTGCTGGGGTGTAGCAGGGAGGATGCTGAAAAAGGGAGAGGTTTTTTTTCCTTTTTATTGCCCTAGAAGTGCCAGGAGAAAACCTTGGATTATTAGAAAAGAAAAAAGCAGAGAAAAGAGAAAAATAACTTTTATTATCTTGGAAGCCGAGTCATTTTAAGTGGCTCAGAAGTACAAACTGCCCTTTTTAAAGGAAATCTTTGCCTGTGTAGGTACAAACACCCAAATTTTTCCCTTTTAATCCTCAAACCTTCCCAAGAGCAGAACAGATGGAGCAAAAGGCCGGATTTTACTAACAGGGTGGCTCTTTCAACACTTTGTGCCAGGGAAGGCCGGGTTCCTCTGCTGGAGTTTCACCCTGGGAGGGGCCGTTCATGACCCAAATTTTGAGGTTAAACCCTGATTTCTGGCAGGATTGGGGCATTTTCCTCGTGGGGGTGACCCCCACAATGTGGCCAGGAGGATCAGTGGGATCCATCCCATCCTATCCCGACCCGTCCAGGGCAGCCTGGCCAGCTCTGCCCAGATAAACACTGACTCATGTTTTTCTGTCCCACCCTGGGCACAGCAGCTTTTTTAAGGCTGCCTTTTCTAGTTATTCCCTTTTTCCTGTGCTGTTCACACGGGTGGGGTGTGCAGCCTCGGCCAGGATGGAGGGAGAGGCTGGGAATGCCGAAGGCTCCCCAGTGTGGGGGTCCCGGATCCGTGATGGAGAACTGGGATGTGTCTGAGTGGATGCAGGTAGGGATTAAACTTCCTCACTGCCCTTGGAGCAGAGCTCCGTGCCTCAGTTTCCCTTGTGGCTGTTCCTCCTCCCTTTGCCCTGGGGGTCTCCACCTGCTGTGGGAGTTTTTGGAGAACATCCAGCCCGGATCCTCACTGGCAGGAGCTCATTCTCAACCTGCTGCTGCTGCTCCCATGGCATCCCACGTCCCTGTCCCTTTCCCAGCCTGCTGGAGCAGGGCAGAGGGGTCAGGGATGGTGGCAGGGCTGGAATCACAGCTAGGAGCAGCTTTTGGGCAGGCTGGAGCTCAGGGTTTGGATGTCTAAACTCCCTCCTGATGGGCTGGTGGTCGATTTACCCCAAGGAATGGGGCTTCATCCCGGGTATCCCGGTGGGAGTGGGATGCTGAGCAGCATCATCCCAGTGGCATCTGTTGCCATGGCAATCATTGGCGAAAATAAAGGGGAATTGGGGCTGGGTACTCAGAGCTGATTTCCCATTTGCAGCCTTGCTCCCTGAGATTCCCGGGAGCTGGATCCCTGCAGGGGTGACCCTCCTGTGTAACCCTGGGTGCCAGAGGGATTGATGGGGTGGCCTCAGGTGCCAGATCGGGATGGGGTTTGCATCCTCCTTCCGTAGAGCATGAGATGCCATGGAATTCTTAGGGATGCTCGGGGTGGGACTCAAGTCCCGAGGGCGGGACTCAGGTTCAGCCAGAAACTGGGACCAGCACCTGCCACATGTCCCCAAGGACATCTCTGCCCTCCGGGGACATCCAGGATTGTGGCAGGGCTGGCTGGGGTCTGGTGCCAGCAGGTCCAGAGGGACGTGGAGATCCTGTTTTACCCCGAGCCCTTCCCAAAGCTGAGCTCCGAACATCTGCCGGCAATTCCCCTCTCCCGGGAAGCTGTGCTGGAGCTGCGGGAGGAGCTGCCCGTGCCTCCCACGCCCGGAGGAAGCGGGTTTGGGGTTTGGGGTGCGCTGGGAGCTCGGAAACCGCCGGTGGAAGGAGGGGAGGGAAGTGCTCCAAGGGGGGAAGAAAGGCAGAGCAGCTGCCGGGGAGGAGGCGGGCACGGACCCGGCTTTTCCCAGGGGATTTGTTTGTCCTGTCCGGAGTTTCCGTGCCGGGGACAAGCATTTTCTAGGGGGGACAAGCACCAACCCAAGGGCCCCCCGAGTTTCCTTCCCCAGTGCTGCAGACCCAGCCCCGGCAGGTCCCAGCCCGGATCCATTTCATGATGTGGATCAAAGCCTGATGCACTTTGACAGCTCGGGCAGGATCTGATGTGCTCAAAAGCTGTTCTGCTGGTTTGATTTGATTTGATTTGATTTGATTAGGTTCTATCAGTTCTCCTCAACCTGTCCCAGTGGCTCCAGTAAAAGCCTGGCCGGAGGGCGCTGGGCAGGCAGGAGGCGGTGCTGGCAGCCTGCCCATCCCTAAAAACTCCTGGAGCGGGGCTCTGGCACCGCCCTGCCCGCTGGGATGCGCTGCCAGGATCCGAGCATCCCCTGCCCTCCCCGTGTCCCTGGGACGCGGATCCCGCCGCCTTTCCCCGGTCACATCCGTCCCCCGCCCGTCTGCCTTGGCCAGGGCAGAGTTTTTTTCGCCCAGAAAAGCTGGATTTGAACATTTTCTGCTGTTCTCTCGGTTTCCTGTTGCCTTCCCAAGAACAACATCCCTGACCTCATCCTCCCCCGGTATGTGCCGGGATGCTGCCGGTGTGCGAGCCGCCCGTCGGGAATCCCACCCGGCCTTCCCTGGGTACCAAGACAAACACAGCTGCGGGAATGACGGAGAAAAGGCTATTTTGGGTAAACCCTCGGCTCCTTTCTGTTGAGGTAGGAGGACAAAGATGAATAGATTGAAGGGAGAACAGTGGTTTTGGCTCGAACAGGGAATTTTCAGCCCGGAGAGGAGCAATGAAACACTCTAAGTATTATGTGGCTTTTTTTTTTTTTTTTTCCTCCCAGCCTTTGGAGGTTTTTTGCTGTGAGAAATGAGGAGGTTTTATGTAGCTGTCCCTGAGACTCTCCATTTTTGGGAGAATTTTGGAGAGGCAGGTGGGAGCTTGCTGGATGGTTTTCCAGCAGGTCTGGGCTCCTGGTGCCCATTCTGCCCATCTGGAATGTTCATGGTGGGATTGGCAGCTGCCTGCTGCTCTTGTGGAGTTCGGGATTGCTCCTCATGAACCCTGGAAACAAACCCATCCTCCACCAAATCCCACAGGGAAGCAGAGTCCTGGTGTTCCCATTGCTCTCTGCCATCCTCATCCCAGCTGGGAACAGAGACCAATCCCTGCCCAACCTGGCAAAGCAAAATTACCAGAGAATTCAAATAAATAATCCAACTTTGGAATGAGCTGAAAGTCATCAGGCCCAGCAATTTAAAAAAATAATAAAGGGAGGATTTTACATTAAAAACAAGGAAGTGGGCACAGTGGGAAGAGAAGTGGGAATTTCTCCTGTCCCTCTGGAGCAGGGGCTGAATGTGGTGTCAGAGTGACCCCAGGGTGGTGAGGGGTGGAGGTCCAGCCCTGGGGGTCTCACTTACCCCATGGATGGGGTGGAAATGGTGGTTGTGCAGCAAGTCCAGGGAGTTTTGCTGTTCTCTGGGTGATGGGATGGGATGGGATGGGATATGATGCAATGGGGTGTGGTGGGATGGGAGGCAATGAAGTGGGATGGGATATGAGGCAATGGGGTGGGGTGGACGTGAGGTTCTGGGCTCCCCCACCTTTCTGGGGCTCTGCCTTTGGGGAAGGAGATGACCTGAAAGTCCCTGTTCCATCAGGCAACGACTCATTAATCAACACTAACATCACTGGGAGAGTCAGTTCTGCTGATTCTGTTCCTTCCACCGGATCATTGACTTTAATTTCATCTCTTTGACCATCGAGGTTTTTCCTGGGACAAAGCCTCTTCCCAGCTCCGGCTCATTCCCAAGCTTTGCACTCAAACCTCATTTGTTCTGGCCGCTTATCGTCCCCCGGAGCTGGGCCAGGGGGAGGTGACGGGGTGGGGTTTCACCCCCGGCCGGGGACTCTGCAGCAGCAATGGCAGGAAGGAACAGCAGGAAAAGCCCAGGGAGAAACAATAGCTTCCAACACAAACACCATGGGAATTTCAAAGCAGGGTGACGCTCGGGGACCTTTGGGGTGAAACAGGGGACAGGGAGGGTCCTTGGACGTCCCCACATCCCTCCTGTGAGGACACATCCGGGTGGGATGCTCTCTGCTTCTTGGTCAGGCTTTGGGGGGATTTTGGTTTTAAACCCCCTGGCCCACATTCACAGCAGAGAGGTTGAACCCCCTCCATCCAGGCTCTGGAGTCTGACAATGGCAAATGATGCTATTGGTTTACCACAATTAACATATTGAAACATACAGGGCACCAACTGAATCAGGGAAATAACCCTCTGAGAATCCAGAATATAAAATAGGTCATGCAGGTAATGTGCACCTCATTTATACCTTGAATTATTTATTATTTAGTGATTAGTAACCTATGGTTGATTGTTTGGTTCTTTGTGTGCACCTGAGGGCCCTGCTCGTGTTGGGTGCTTGTACAGAGAGTGCAGGGTGGGATTTCTGTCCTGGGTTAGCCCAAAAGATGCTGGGATCATGGCAGGACCTCACCTTCCCCAACCTGGAGGCGAGGAGGGTCCCCAGGCCAGCACAGCCCCCCGAGAGAGACTACACAGGGTTAATTGTTGCTGCACCCTGAATGGTTTTCCTCCCTTAACCCCACATCCGGGGGTGAGTGGCCTTTCTCTGATCCTGGCTTTTATGTTACAGCTCATGCCTTAGGCCGGTGTGGAGGCAGCTGCCGTTGTGCCTTGGGACACTGAACTGTCACCTATCCCCCATCCCGACAGAGAGGAGAGAGGTGAGAGGGTGCCTGGTGTCAGTGGGGTGTGTGGGGAACCTCCCTTTGTGTTTTCAGTCCAACTCAGTACAAAAAAAAAAGAGAGGAGCCATAATATGTTGCAGATTGGAAGGTCAGAGCTGTTGATGAGCTGTTAATGAGCATTATCCCGGTTTTTCCCCTGGAAGTAGGCGGGTAATCAACTTTTTTTTTTCAGGATGAGGCTGCAGCCACATCCTGGTGGAGCTGAGGGACTGAATCACGTCCTGATGTCTCATGGATGGGGGTGGGAATCAGGGAGGAGCTGCGGGAGCATCTTGTTTGGGATGTGTGGGGTTCTCATGGGGTCCCCCATTCCTGTGTGTTTGTCCCTTCTCTCCCTGTCTCCAATTCCCACACGTGTTGGGTGTTGGGGGCTGTTGTCCCTCCCGCTCTCCTCACAGTGATTAACACCAAATGTTTGCTCAGCAGGGAAAAATCACTGGCTGCAGATCCCAGATCCCAGAGATCAAACAGACCCACTACCTTTCACACGGACAATGGCGCTCCCCAACCTGTCCGATTACTTGGACGGCCTCAACAACTACAGCGACTACTCAGACTACACCTACGAGGACAGCGGCAGCGTGTGGGCAGGCCCGGCCCACGACCCCAAGGACATCACCAGGATCCTGTCTGTCATCATCTACACCGTGTCCTGCGTGCTGGGCATCCTGGGCAACGGCCTCGTCATCGCCATCATCACCCTGAAGATGAAGAAGTCGGTCAACGCCGTCTGGTTCCTCAACCTGGCCGTGGCCGACTTCCTCTTCAACATCTTCCTGCCCATCAACATCGCCTACACGGCCATGAGCTACCACTGGATCTTCGGCACCGTCATGTGCAAGCTGAACTCCTTCCTCCTCATCCTCAACATGTACACCAGCGTCCTGCTGCTCACCACCATCAGCTTCGACCGCTACGTGTCCGTGGTGTTCCCGGTGTGGTCGCAGAACCACCGCTCCACCAACCTGGCCTACGGGGTCTGTGTGGTCATCTGGACCGTGGGCATCGTCATGAGCTGCCCCTCGCTGGTGTTCCGGGACACGGCGCAGACCCGCGGCTCCGTCATTTGTTTCAGCAACTTCTCCCTCTCCAGGAATAAATCCTACGAAGGGCTGGCCCTGATGAGGCACCGCACGGTGAACATCACCAGGTTCCTGGCCGGGTACATCCTCCCCATCACCATCATCACCTTCTGCTACGTCGCCATCGTCTTCAACCTGCGCCGGAACCGCCTGGCAAAGTCCAAGAAGCCCTTCAAGATCATCGTCACCATCATTGTCACCTTCTTCCTCTGTTGGAGTCCCTACCACCTGCTGAACCTGCTGGAGACGGTGCCTGACACAGTCCCCTGGTCTGTTTTTGAGATCTTCATCCCGCTCACCACGGCTCTGGCAGCCTCCAACAGCTGCATGAACCCCGTCCTCTACGTCTTCATGGGCCAGGACTTCAAGAAGTTCAAGGTGACCCTCCTTTCCAGGCTGGTGAACGCCCTCAGCGAGGAGACAGGGCACTCCAGCATCGTGCACAGGAGCTTCTCCAAGATCTCCTCCATGACTGAGAAAGAGACAACAGTTGTCTAAACTCAGCCTGCAGGAGGGACAGAGTCCCCTGGTGTTGGCACTGTGATGGCGACCACCCCTGTGGTGGCCCTGGTGTGGGTCAAGCATTGTCCAGCACGGTCCTACTGCCTGTTTCTGACTGACGTTGCTGCCTGGGGGCTGGCAGGGGATGGAGACCCCCAAGGTATGGAGAAGATACAACCACTCTTCATTTTGTGTAGGATTGCAAAATCCAAACTAAGAAAATGTTTTGGGGCATTCCTGTTCAACCTTTGCGTTGCCTGACCCTGGAAGGGCTTTCCTGGTGTTTCCAGAGGCACGGTGGTGGGGTGCAGGATATCAAGAAGGCATCTCCCGTGCCATGGGTGATCCCTGCCATGGCCAAATTGGTGACACTTCTCTGTCCCATGTCTGTGTGTGGCTCCTCATGGTAAATTCCTGAGGTGTTTTGGTACCAGAACAAAGTGTTTGTGACTTTTTTGGGAAGTGTCCTTACCAGGGGTTGGAATATCCCACCTCAAAGAATTGGGAAGTCTCAAATGCCTTCCAAGTGATCCAGACCCACCTTCCAGTGTGGGGACCGGGCTCATGCACAGGGTCACCAGCATGGGAAACTGGGAGAAGAAAGAGGGAAAGATCAATTTGAAATGTCTTTTTAACCCTCCCTTTGATGGGCGCATTCCACACGGTACATCCTGCAGAGAAGGTGGATGTTTGGGACCAGGAACAGGTCCATGAGCTGGGAATGAGCTCCTGGCGAGAACCTGCTGTCCCCTCCTGTATCCAGGGGAGACTGGCTCTGTTGCCAGCTGCTCCCTGGTGGGATCAGTCGGTGATTTTGTCTCTCCCATCTTGGGAGACTCTGGGAATCTCATGGGAGACTCTGCTGCCACACACCGATCTCTGCAGTGAAGGATGGGCTGAGCCACCACCTCGATCCAATTTCACGCCCAATTAATTTTGGAGCTCCTTCTCCATTAGGGCTCCTTCACCACAACACTGGTGTCACCCTCATTTATGTGTCACTCCCAGGACAGCGAGGAATCCCTGGAATTAGGCAGCCCCCAGTGGCCCTGGAGACATTTCAGGAGATCCCTTGGGGAGCTTTGCACGGAGTTTTGACACGTTGGCAGTTGAGAGTCTGCTCCCAGGTGCCCGCAAAAGCTGAAATATTTATTTACAGCTTTCCTTGGAAATCAGGAAATGGAAAATAAAATGGAGAGGCAGCTCCCAGGAAAAGCCAGGGAGCTATTTCCAGGCAGCAGATTGTGCCAGCCACAGGTACAGATGAAGCCGCGGTAACTGAGCCGCGGGAACGTCGCGGATCAGAGCGGATGCTGCGGTTGGAGCTGGATTTCAGGATTTCACACAGATTATATGGCATCCTCTCCACCCCAGCGCTGCCTCGCTGCTCCACCTCGATCCGCATCACCTCCTTGGTGTGATGGGACACTCAGCAGCTGGATTGTCTCCGTGCTCCTGGGGTTGGGATCCACCCACGTCCCTAGGGAGCACCACCACGGCCCATGGCCAAGCCCAGGGCTACTCCCAGCCCAGATCCACAGAGACTTTTCCCTCAAAACCTCTGCTGGATCCATACCTATGGAAGATGCAATGCCTGAGGAGGCTGCAGGGCCTCTCTGGTGGTGGGAGGAGGCTCCTCTTGCTCATTTCCCCCCGTATTTAATTAATACTGCTGGAAGGTTGCCGGGATCCTATTAGGAGTGGGATAAGGCAGATGGGATGGATGGGACAGATGGACAGACAGGGCGGTGACAGGGACACACAGAACTTGCAGAGGATCTGTTTAGGGAACAGTGGGAGTGGGATGTACCCAGAGCCAGCAGCCTCTGGGGCTTTTTGGGCTGAGGGTTTGGACAAGCCCTGGATGTGGGAACAGTGGGATGAAGCCTCAAGGACTGGATGCCATCCCACTGCCCCTCAGGCTGGTGCTGGGATGTTCACAATGGATTCAGGATGCTCCTCACTAATTCTGGTGTCTGTTTTTTCCAAGCCCATCTGTTCTAACTTCAAACAGCTTTCCAAAAAAAAAAAAAAAAA
>VXBB01009117.1:7730-26211 GCA_013399915.1 Illadopsis cleaveri | reverse complement strand
TCCCCCATCCCAGGATCCCCAGCCCTGGTGCTCCTAACCTTGTCCAGGACCTTTATCCCAAACCCTGGGACCCCCATCCGCATCCCTGTGATTCTCACCCTCAGCCCAGAATCCCCAGTTCACAACCTTGGGACCCGCAGTCCTCACCTCCCAAATCCTGTTCCCCACAATCCCACCTCTCCCTGTCCCAGTTCCCCATTGTGCTGTGGGATTCAGCACCTCCAGACCCCAAAGATGTTGTTGGGATCTGTGGCAGGACTGGTCCTCACCCAGCACACCCCAGAACTCTTCTCACTGCTGCTTCCCTGGATTTACCCCCCCCACCCCAAACCCAAGGCTGGGTCTCATTTCCTGGGAGAAATTACTCTGGAATACAACAAACCCCATTCCTGTGGAATGTGTTGCCATCCTTAATGACAGCTCTTTTTCACTTGGCTGTCACGGCCCTAAAATAAAGCCGTGCTTTCCCTCTCCCACAAATCACTGTCTTTATTCCAAATTGGAATGAAATTTAAAATTAAGGAAAAAAAAAGAGGACTAAACGTGTTCCCCTCTCCCTTTGCTTGGAGCCAGGCAGGTCAGAGCCAGGTTTAAATGATGCCTACAGTGTTCAGGCACGTTGTCAGCTGTAAATTTTAGGGGAAATAGCCAAGCTGATAGATAAACCTGTTGGTTTTGGCAGGGATGGAGATGGCTGCTCCCAGATTTATGGCCCATCTCCCCATCCTGGGGTTTTTGTGGAAGTGCTGATGCTGAGGTGGGGGGAGGGATTTCCCTTTTTTTAAACACAACTGGAACTTCACAGGATTTAATTTGGGAACTCATTCTGTCTGAGCCCCCCAGCGTCGTTTTCCTCACAGGGGGCATTGCCCAGAATCCCCTGAATTCACCCCAAAGGAGCATCCACTCCCTTTGCCAGGAAGGGATCGCGGGACCTGAGCCACACTTGGCATCACCTCCTGCATCTCAGCGTCCAGGGAGCACAAAACCCACCCGGAATTGGGGGAAATGCGGGAGCTTTTGGTGCAGACGCCGTTGCCACGACAACAGCTGAGAAACCCATCCAGCCCTGGAGGGAGGAATGCTGCAGCAGGACCGGGAGGCAGGAAAACGCTCCCAGGGATGCGAGATGGCCAAAAATAGATGATTTTTTCCTGCAGGAATCCAGGGAGGAGGGGGAGGTCACGGTCTCCCCAACCCCATACCAGGGCAGGGCGAACTGCGCCCACCCAGGGATGCTCAGGCTGAGTCAAGAGGAAAAGATTCCCAGCTTTTTCAAATCCTCACGGAAAGGCTGAGGGCTGCCTCCCCCAGGCACCACGGGGGCCGCCAAGCAGGCTGTGAAATGTCAAGAGCATTCCCCAGGAAAATGATGGCGGGAAGGGTGGTCGGCTCCTTTTTTCCAGGGAGAATGGGAATTTTATCCTTGCGTGCCAGTTCTGCGTGGTTAAAATATAACCCAGCGTTTAATAAATGAATAAAAAATCAGAGTACGAAGCTCCAGCTCGGGCTGTGCGTGCGGGGCCAGCGGCTCCTGGCGGGAGGGGGAAGCTGCTCCTGCGTCAGTGGGATGAGGGGAAGGAGGATCCCGTAATCCAGAGGTGCGGCCAGATGTGCAGCACGCCCTGACATGGTCATAATATCTTCCAACTCCTCCATTTCAGCGNAGGAATTTCACCCGTTGCAGATCAGAAATAAGGGATAAATTGCACTCAGCTCTCACCCTGGTGCCAAGGAAGGTCAGGAATAAATCCTGCAGTGAATCTCCCCCTTCCTACCAGGCATCCCATTAAATCTGTCTGTAAGGACACTCTCCAGGCACTAAAGCTCCCAAAAAGGAGCCGCTTTGGTTGCGTGGTCAACACAGCAATGACATTAATGGGATTTAAATACCCATTAATGGGTTTAAATACAGCAGTGAATTAATGGGATTAAAGGGGAGAGGAGCTATTCTCCCTTTGCTCACACATCCCTGGTCTGGGATGGGTGAAGGGCTGCTCAGGTGGCCCCACAAACACACGGGGAGGCAGAGCAGCAACAAAACCTCTCTTTTAATTGCTGAGTTGCCCTGAGGGTTTGTTCTGACTGACAGACAACCCCGGGGCTGCCATGACCAAAGGAACGAGGGCTCAGCTCCATTCCCACTGCCACGAATTCCAAAAAACCTCCAGCTGTTTGTCAAGGGAAGAGTTAAAAACAGGGCAGCTGCTCCCTCTGAATGCAATCCCCCACCTCCTTCAAAAAAACAAGGAGTAGGAGCCCCCCAGCCCAGCTCTGCTCCGAACACACCTTAGAAAAATAGATTTTTATTGAAATTCTCCTTTTTTTCTCCAGGGAGTTTTCTTCTCTCTTGGAATAGAGACCAAGCAGGGTCTCTGGATTCGACCTGTGCCTGCATTTCTATCAGGATCAAGAGTTAAAAGCCAACTGGTGAATCTCTAACTCTAGAAAAGGCTGCGTACGATATATGGCTTTTGCACCTACATCCAAGGGGGTCTGGCGGGTTTTGGAGCTTTTGGGGAGCTCGTTTGGGGCAAAGCCAGGACAGGGAGGGTGGCATGGGATGAGGGGACAGCCAGGGACCACATGCAGCTGTGCACAAAGCCAGCCCGGAAATGGGCACATTCCCGGCGTGTGTGGGGGATCCTTTGGTTTGGCTTTGGGACACCCCAAAGCTCAGCCCCAGGGTTTGCTCCTCATGGGGGTTGGGACCCTGCTCTTGGTCCCCCCAAACTGCTCCTCGTCCCCCAAAAATGCTCCTGGGAGGCCATTCTGGCTCGTGGGCTCTGAAATGGGGCCTGGAGGAGCTCGTGGGTCTCACCAGCTCCTCTGTCCAGGGGAAACGTCCCCCTCTGGAGCAGCATCCACAGGGAAGGGGAACTTCCACCTGTAGCCACGCTGGTGAGGGTCATGGGCTCCCCCCAAGGGCTGGAGCAGCAACTTTGCCTGGTGCTGTGGCTGGGGAATTCCAGGGAATTCTCAGGGAGCCACTGGATGGCTCAAGGGGCCACAGCCACCAAGTCTGGGGACATTGCACAGCAGGGCCTTGCCCATCCCATAACCTCGGTCAGGATCCACGGGAGCATCGCCCACACCGTGCCACACCCTTGCTCCATCCTCCCTTGGGAAGGCTGAAGATTCCATCCAAGGACAAGTGGAATCTTTCCAGGGCTGGGATTTTGGGGACACCCACCCCAGGGAGCTCCGCTCTGGCATCTCCGGGCGCATCAGGCATGGCCTGAGCAGCTCAGTGTCCCCAGGAGAGCCTGAGGGGACACACAAACATCCCATGGCACTTCCCAGGAGGGCTGGGGCAGCCAGAACAGGAGCAGAGACCCCGAGGCAGGGAAGGCACCCGTGTCCCCAGGTTGGCCAAAAAAAGCGCTCAGCGACGGCTGGGGACCTGTGGCGGCTCATGCAGGGAGTGACCAACAGCTACAGCAGCACATGAAGGGTTAAAAGAGGAGCCACCCACTGGGTGGAATTAGGCGGGAAGCTGGGGAGGACCGAACAGTCACCATCATCTGGGGTAATAATCCTCGGGCACCCCCGAGAGGTTTCGGAGCTTCAGCGCCGCGTCCACGGTTCGGATGTAGCCGCCGATGGTCTTCCTCATCTCGGGGGTGTAGGGGTCGTACTCCAGCTTCCTCAGCCCCGAGCGCTTGAAGTTGCCGTCCTTCTGTCCCTCCACGCACAGCAGCCTGTCCTCGCAGGCCGTGACGCCCAGCAGGGCCACCATCCTCTGCAGCTGCACGAACAGGTCTCGTTTGAGGTCCTCGAAGTGCACCACCAGCACCTTCTTCCCGTAGCGCAGCCAGTCCAGGGTGTGGGTCGCCCACCACGGGGCGTAGTTGGCCACAAATTCAGGCCACTCTGGGCAGGGGGTGGAGGGGGGGAAGAAAAAAAAAAGGAGCAGAGATGTTGGAAATGATGAAAATTTACAGGAAAAATTTTACAGATATGAATGCTTGGGAGAAGGCTCTCTCTGAATGTGGAACCTGAAAGCGGAGTAGAGATGGAAGCAAGTATTGATGTAAGAAGAATATAAAGTTTTGATATAGAAGAATAAAAGATGTCTAAGTTCAGAATTGCTGAAGCCAGCTGTGACTGGATGTTATAAATGCATATTATAAAGTTGGCTTTTCGCAAATATTAGAATGAATACTATATGTATAATTGTACTGTATTATGTTTTATTAATAGAATTTAGAAAGGTGATGAATGTATTTTCTAATTGTAACAGTAAAAAGGCTAGGTTTTTTTTCTCTATGTAGTATCTAAACTGACCAAACCAGAAGAAACAGAGGGAGAAGATAGTTCTACTTTCCTGAAATTGATAAGATCAAGACAGCAGTGAAACAAAGGCTACAAGAGAGAGTTCATTGATCTTCTGGTATCAGGAAAGCTACCAGGCACCAACTAGGACTTTTATCTAGTAAAATGCTAATTTAGCACAATGGGGCAAGTTTCGAAGGAAGGGGGGCCAAAACCCAAAAGGACGACTGGACTCAAAGGAATGTTTGAAAGGATGCATATGTAAAAGGTTAATCCTTAAAAAGCAAGGATTTTGAAGAAGTGAGTGTGCTGCTGGCTGGCCATATGCCAAGCACCCTGGTCGAGAGACTTTTGTTTTTCTGTCTCCTAATTGTCTATTTTTTTTTCTACTTTTTATTAAACTTATAATTTTTTCTAAGAGAGTGGAACTCGTTCTTCACACCGAACAACTAAGAAGGCAAAGGTTAAGCCGAGTTGCAAAGAGGTTTTGTGGCTAGAGCGAAGGATATGTTGACCACAAACAAAAAAGATGTTTTTAGCAAGCAGAAAGAGGTCTCAAGAAAAGCAATAGATACCATAAGCAAACATAAACGTGTTTTTACTAAGTAGAAAAAAGGTCTAAGACTTTTCCACTGCAAGAAAACTGAAAAACAACTTTAAGCTTGAACTGTAGCATAGTATGGTAATGATAGTAGTTATGACAGGCTAGAGCTAATAGTAAAGGTTTTGTGTATGATGCTGATTGCTTTTTACGTATTGAGATGCTCAGTAAAGAGAACTATATAATGCATTGTAACCAAAAAAGGGGTTTCAGGTTTTGCCTATAAGCTGATGCTGACTCTGTTGCCCACAGCTGCTGTGAGTTCAATCTATGGAATAAACAGCACCTTTAAAGAGCTGCCAGGAGTCCTGTGTCTCTCATTCAGGCTCTTGCACAGAGGGTGAGAGTGGATGTCCTCTATGTCCTCTCCCCATCCCTGCTGGAATTAACCTTCTCAATTAACCTTCTTCTGGCTAACTGATCCTGCCATTCAAATCAGGTGGTAAAGAGGGGATGGTGGAACAGCAACAATCAGCCGCGCCTCTCCCGGCAGTTAAAGCTCCAGGCATCTCCCTCTTCCTCGCGTGCTCCCCGCAAAAACCAACGCCTGATTAACAGCTGGACTGGGTTTGATTCCCTGAGGACTCGTTAACCACAGGATGTGTTCCATTAAGCAGATCCAGGACAATTCACCTTGTGTAATCGCAGCACGTAAAACTTTGCTTTGGAGCCGCTCCAGGGATGTTGTAAAATTAATACCATGGAACCAAACAGGGGTTTGGGCTCTGCAGGGCTGGGAATGGGCGGGGGGAAATAGGAAAACAGCCCCTCGGCACTGGGGGTGAGGCTGGAGAGAGGACCTGGGGATTTTTTTGTCCCAAATTTGCCCCAAAATTAGTTCTTGGGAGAAAAAAATAATTTGGAGAGCCAGGCTGAAGGGAAGGCTGTGAATGGGACCCTCATGCTCCGTGTTCAGGGGCCTCTCCAGCTGGGAATGGGCTCACCAACCATTCAATGCAAAATCTCCATCTTTCCCAGCAATGGTTAATTAACGTGACCATTAACCCATCGGCTAATTGCGCCACACCTCCTCTGGAAAGAATTTGGTGATGTATTTTGAAGTGCGTGCAAACAAGACTATGCTGGCTGGAGGGAATTGTCCCCTCTGGATCTCCCTCCCCTCGGAGACACGAGGCCTGGGCCAGGCTGGGGAGGGGTTTGGGACTGAGGAGGCTCAGGAGGCTCCATGTGGT
This sequence comes from Illadopsis cleaveri, assembly GCA_013399915.1. Classification (NCBI taxonomy): domain Eukaryota; kingdom Metazoa; phylum Chordata; class Aves; order Passeriformes; family Timaliidae; genus Illadopsis; species Illadopsis cleaveri. The sequence continues at coordinate 20,142 of VXBB01009117.1, read as the reverse complement.
GCTGGGATACCAATCCTGGCTTTATCCACAGATGGACAGGGAAAAAAATCTACCAAGATGCTCCTATGCCACCACACTGGGGACAGTGCCAGCCCAGGGACACAAGGCTGAGGAAGTGGGGACACCACACCCTGCTTGGGGAGGGCAGGGCTGGGCTGTCCCCAGCACTGTGAGCACATGGAGATAACGAAATCCAGGCACATCCCAGCCACAGCAGCCAAAACTCCCCTTAAATAAACTCAGAGCTAAGGGTAGCAGATGTTCAATCGAGCTAAACACTTTAACTCCTTCCAATGAAGTCGATCCCACAACAGCAATTTGGAAATTGCTGTAATTAAGCAGCCTCAGCGCGGGGAGGGTGGTGGCTCAGGAGCAGCCGGACACACAGAAATAACACCTGGGTATCTCAGGGATGGGCTGGGGGCTGCCACCACTCCCTGTGGCCACTCTGGGGACAGGAGATGCCCATCCTTGCCTGGGCCACCCAGGGCAGGGTGCTCCTGCTGTGCTGTCCCATCCCATCCCACCCAACATGGGAGCCCACAACCAACCCAAGGTCACGCCAAGAGATGGCCCCAAAGCGGTGGTCATGCCTTAAGTTTTAGCTTTGATGTTTTTCAGATTCTGTGCTGCCTAGGGGTGCAGTTCTGAGCCTCACATTCAATGTCAGTCAGCTCTTCACAGAGCAGGAGGCAAAACAAATCCTTTTCCTAATGGAGACCAAGGAAAACTGTTACAATTTTTCCGGCCCAAAAGCACAAACGAAGGTGGGCTGAAGAGAGGAAACAAGAAGGATGGGACTTCATGATCTGAAGCTGTAAGTGGACAATTAAACCTCAATATGCAAATTATAAAAGTGTGAGACCCCGTGGCTGCATTTTGGGTCCACCTTGGGTGTAGCCCTGGCCAGGCTCTTGTCCTGCCTTTAAAGGCCTTTCAATAAATATCTACTTTATTCTCCAGCTCTCTCCAGCCTGTTTTGGGTCAGCCTTCCCAAGGCATCAGTGGCACAGCCCAAGATTCCCCTATGGACACCCAACTACAGCTCTACTGGGCTTTCCCAACCAATTCCCAGCTCCAGCAGCCGGGCTGGAGCTCTCCCAGGGGATTCCCTGCCCTACCTTTGCCCTTCCAGTGGGCGTGGGCAGCGAAGCCGATGTGCCCCCCGTATTTGCGGTTGAACTCGGCCATCAGCGCCTTGTAGGGGTTGCGGATCAGCAGGATGGCCGAGTCGAAGGACTCGATCTCCTTCTGCCCACTCTCGTGGGTCTTGATGCAAATGGTCCTCCCGCTCCTCCAGTGATCCCGCTCGCCCTTGAATCCTGCCCGGGTAGAGCTGGGATTAATGGGAGTGACAGGGATTTAGGAAAGGGGCTCAGCCCGGGGGAAAGGAGGCTCAGGGGGCACCTTCTGGCTCTGCACAATTCCCTAAGAGAAGAGGGTAGCTGGGGGGAGTTGGGGTCTGCTCCCAGGGAAAACCAGACAGGATTAAAGGAAACGGGCTGAAGTTGTGCCGGAAAGGTTGAGATGGGACAGAAGGGAAAATATCTCCACCCAAAAGGTGATCAGTCCCTGGCACAGCTGCCCAAGGCAGTGATGGAGTTCCCATCCCTGGAGGGATTTAAAAGCCTTGTGGATGTGGCACGTGGGGACATGGTGGCCTTGGCAGCTCTGGGGGAACAGTTGGATTCAGTCTCAGAGGCCTTTTCCAACCCGAACGACCCCCTGGTTCCATGCAAGGGAACATCACAGGGATATCAGGTTGCAAAATCCAGTTGGATGATGAAAGCAGCTGGGGCGTGAAGGAGGATTTGCATCCCTCTCCCAGATGGAAATCATTTATTTTCCCATGTTACGAGTCTCATAAAATTCATGAGTGGGTGGCTCACAGGCATAGGGGCCCCTCAGGGTGACATCTCCCTGGCCACACTTGGCTCTTGTGCCTGTTTTGAGGGGTCAAGGGCAGATTTTTATGGCTTTAACCTCCCTGAGCACAGCTGGAACTCTCCCAATAATAAAGAAAGGGAAATCCTCGGGCCTGCAAGGCAGCAGATCAGCCCAAGGTGGGGGAGATGCCATGGGGGAGTCCAGAGAGGGGACCCTGCACTGAGCATGGGGCTGAGCCAGCATCAACCCCAGCCCCTGGAATGCACCTGGAGCGGGGGGTAAGCTGGAAGGAGCTGTATTCCATCAGTTAGAGAGGTGTAATTGGCTCTCAGCAGTGGATAAATCTGCTGGTTGCCTGGATACCTCCTGGCCCCTCCGGCAGGGAATGAACACGGAACCCACGCTCAGGTGGCTCAGCAAAACCCAGCCAAAGCTTTTCCCACTGCTGCTCCCTTCCCTGGGATGCTGCTGCACCCTGGGGGCTGGGACAGTGCTCCCCCACTGAGCATCTCCCTCTCTGCAAGGCTGGATTTGGCAGGAATTTGGAAGGAACGTGCTGCCTGTGGTGTCAGGAAAATGTGGATGTAGGGAATACCCTGGGTACAGACCCCACCGACCAGATGGCATAGATGCAGATCCCAACTCTGCCACAGCTGAAGAGGAATGGAGAATTTCCTCTCAAAGCCACAAAAAGTGAAGGAATAACAGGAGAAACCTTCGAGGTCTTCAGATAAAACTGTTGTGAGAGGTTCTAAACTGGGGCAACTGGGATTGGGACGGGTTATTAGAACCAGAATCCCAAAATGCTTTAAGTTGGAGGGGATCTTAAAGCTGATCTCATTCCAGCTGCCTTGGAAAAGGACACTTTCCACTATCCCAGGTAGCTCCAAGCCCTGGCCTTGCACACTCCCAGGGTTGGAGCAGCCACAGCTTCTCTGAGCAACCCCTGCCAGGACCTCCCCACCCTCCCAGGGAGGAATTCCCTCACCAGGACACTCCACCCCAAACCACCCCATGGAGCAGCACCGCTCACACCCAGCTCTGCTCCGCCCTTCCTGCAGCCCCTGGGATGTCACCAGGGCTGTCCCCAGCTGGGGTGGGACCCCAGGAGCGCCCTCCCCTCACCTTTGTTGTAGAGGGAGCCATCGAAGTAGTAGCTGCCGGTGTAGAAGCCGGTGGCCAACTCGATCAGGTGCCGGGCCCAGGTGTTCCCAGCTCCAGGGAAACTGGCCAGGGCCACCAACTGCTTGGCACGGCTGGGCAGGAACCTCCTGTCCATGCAGCGGTTGTCTGCAGGGAGAGGCATCAGGAATGTGTCGTGGAAACCTGCTTTTCCCACAGGGATAGCTTAGGAAATGCTGCTGCTCCCAGGAAAAATGCTGGGGAAGGGGCGAGGAGGTGGCTGGGCAGGGAAAGGTGCCCTGCCTAAGGCTTGGAGGGGCATCCCAAAGGGTCCTGGACACCTCAAAAACTCCTCAGCACCCAAAAAGTCCTGAGAGCATTTTTCCAAAGAGTTCTCTGTCATTCCCAGCTGTATGCTTAGGGAAGAGTGACTAACAGGGATTCCTGTGCCAAGCAAGGCTCCTGTTTTTTTTATGGATCAATGAACAGCGTTTCCAGCACAGCCCCAAACACCAAAGGATCGTGACAAGGCTGACCCAAAACCACCCGAATTTGAATCCTCACTTGCTGCCTTCAGATCTTTCCTCTCCCAGGGACAGTTTTCCTTTCTCCCAGTGCTTCCCTGGCTCCCTGCTCTCACTGCTGGAGGACAAGAGCCCTCTCGTGAATGTTCTGCCTGGTCACAACCTTTTTCCCCACCCCTTTTCCCTGGAGCTTGTCCCCTCTGGACAGCAGACTCCCATGGGATCATGGAGAGGTGGGAGAAGCCCTGGGAAGGAGGAATCCTGCCAGAGGCAGACTGAATACTCCGTGCCCTGCAGTTGAGCCAGGCACCAACCACAGCTTCTCAGGGGAGCACCGATTTCCCAGGGAATGAAACGAAATGCTCATTTTTAATGGGATGCCCGCACTCCCTGCTGGCATTCCTGGGGGGAAAGGGCTCGGGAGCAGCTCACCCTGCACTTGTGTCTGGTAGACCAGCAGGAAGTCGGCGGAGCCGCAGCTCTCGAACTCCTCGGCGGCGCATTTGTGGGCGCAGAGCTGCTCGTCCTCACGCTCGTGCAGCGGGAACAGCGTGCTGGGAAAGCCGCAGCGGCACGTGGTGCCCGCCAGCGCTGCCAGCGGGAATTCCTGCAGGGATGGACAGAGGGAATGGCCCTGGAACCACCCTCCTCACCCCGGCAGAGCCTTTGGCACCCACACCCGCCCTTGCTGGGCAGTGAGGGGTGGTTTGTAACATCCTTCCAGCATTCTTCCAGACCATTCCAGCGTCGTTCCAGACCATTCCAGCATCATTTCAATTCCAGCATCTTTCCAGATCATTCCAGTATCCTTCCAATTCCAGCATCTTTTACCTTATTTCTAGCATCCTTCCAGCCCCTTTCCAGCATTCTTCCAGACCACTCCAGCGTCCTTCCAGACAATTCTAGTATTGTTCTTACCCATTCCATCCCATTCCAGCCTCCCTCCAGCCCTTTCCAGCATCATTCCAGACCATTCCCAGCACCATTCCAGACCATTCCTGCATCCTTCCAATTCTAGCATCTTTACACCTTATTTCTAGCATCCCTCCAGCCCATTTCCAGCATTCTTCCAGACCATTCCATCATCCTTCCAATTTCAGCATCCTTCCAGAAAATTCTAGTATTGTTCTTTCCCATTCCAGCCTCCTTCCAGCCCTTTCCAGCATCATTCCAGCCCTTTCCAGAGTCCTTCTATTTCCAGCGTCTTCTGCCTTATTTCCAGCATCCTCCCAGCCTATTTCAAGCATCATTCTAGACTGTTTCCAGCATCCTTACAGCCCATTCCAGCATCCACCCTCCATCAGTTCCCACTGCCAACCTCCCCCCTCCCTGCTTGTGCCCCCGGATGAGACCCCTGGACCAGAGCAGGACCCCATGGTGGCTTCTTTAAATGTCCCTTCCAAACCAAACTATGCTCCTCTCCAAACTCTCCCAGGGCTGCTGCTGGCTCCAGTCCCTCCCGTGGCAGGGACACAAATCCATTTACCCCTCTCCTGTCTCCCCCAAAAATCCTGTCCCTAACCGGGTTCAGGTCTCTTGGTGTGACTCTGATGATGATGTTGGAAAGGAAAATGAAGAAGTGAAGTTTATCCCCGTACCTTCTCTGTGCAGAAATCCACACATTTATCCACAGACATGTTGAGCATGAGCTGGCTGGCGGGCAGGGCGATGGAGACGTTTTCCGGCCGGCGGAAGCACCCCCGGAATATCGCGCTTCCATCTGGGGGGGGGAGAGAGAAAGAGAGGCCCTGGTGACATCCCAAAAGTGACACTAGTGCCACTCCATGTGACACAGTGTGACACGGCATTCCTGACCGCTCCAGTGGCTCCCGGCCCCTCCAGCAGTGCAGCCACATTGGATGATGCTCGTCTGGCTGCTGATGGAGCAAAATCAGAGCAAAACTCAGGCAGTAAAATCTGGGAATTTTTTTTTTCCTGGCTATTTTTATCAGCTCAGTGATCCCAGGGATGGAGCAGGGATGGAGCCTGGGAGGAGAGCAGGGCTGGGTGTGATCAGGTCTTTCCCAGCACTGGAATCCCATCCCAGGTCCTCTGCACCCTCAGCCCCTGTGCATTCCTGGTTGCTGCCATCCCTTTTCCCATTCCTTGGATACGAGGAAAGGTGAGCAGGGAATGTGGTTAATTATAGACCTGCCTAATTGGAAGCACCCTCATCTCTGTCTGGGATTCCCACACATCCTTCATCCTGCAGCACACACAGGAGACACTGATGGTCCTGTTTGGCCATCAGGAAAGAAATCTCCACGCAAGGTTTCCCAAAATTCCCTGAATTCCAGCAGGAGTCCTTGACGCTCCTCATTCCACCCAACCCCAGCCAGCAACCTTCCCCACAAGGAGATTCCTGATGTCTGCAGGAGCAGAACTATCCCAGACTCAAGAACTGCTCTCCAAGAACCTCCACAGAGCCATGACCCAGCACAGGAATGCCAAGATCACCCCTCCAGCAGCACGAGAAATCCCCCCACGGCAGGGCTGAGCTGGGATCCACGGGGGTGCCTCCAACTTACACCTGCGGGCGGATTCCTGGGCCAGCTCCAGGCGGTAGATGGAGAGCCGGTTGATCCCGCCGCAGGTGTTGCTCCTCTCTCCCTTGCACTCCATGTTGCACTCGGATTCGCTGGCGTTGGACGCCTGGATCTTGTGCCCGCAGTAGCACTCGGCCCCGAATTCCAGCCCCGCGTACAGGTACCCCCTGCAGAGAGGGAGGTGGGATCTCAGCACATCCCCCCCTGCCTGGCATCCCCCCCTGCCTGGCATCCCCCTCTACCCGCTCCAGGGGTTTTGGAAGGGGCATTCCTGCTTACGGCCAGTGCTGGGATCAGCAGTGCATCCCAGGGGTTCATTTTTGGGCTAGTGATCCTTGTAGGATACTTCCAACAGAAAATATCAGTTCCCATCCTTTCCATTATTTCATCCCATTCTGCAGTTCTTTCCTATCCTATCCTTATTTTTTCTAGTCTGTTCTGTCCCATTACTCCCCTCCATTCCATTCCATCTAGCCCATCCTACCTCCTATCCTTCCCTATTTTCCTATCATATCCTAATATATCCTAATATATCATATCATCATATATCATATCATATATCATTTAATTCCATTTTATCCTATCCTGTCCTATCCTGTCCTTTCCATTATTCCATCCCATTCTGCAGTTCTTTCCTATCCTATCCCTATTTTTTCTAGTCTATTCTATCCTATTACTCCCCTCCATTCCATCGTATCCCATCCTACCTCCTATCCTACCCTATTTCTTATCATATCCTAATATATCATATCATTCCATTTCATCCTATCCTATCTTTTTCCTATCCTATCCATTATTCCATCCCATTCTGCAATTCTTTCCTATCCTATCCTATCCTATCCTATCCTATCCTATCCTATCCTATCCTATCCTATCCTATCCTATCCCATCCCATCCTTATTTTTCCTAGTCTATCCTATTATTTCCCTCCATTCCATCCCATCCTACCTCATATCTTTCCCTATTTTCCTATCATATCCTAATCTATCATATCATATCATCATAACATATGTAATTTAATTGCATTTAATTCTATCCTATCCCATCCCGTCTTGTGGGAAAGGATTGATGGGCACAGTGCAGAGGGATTAATGGAGATGGTGGGGAAGGACTCCCGGAGGCGGTGTGCAGGGAATGATGGATTCATGGAGCCCCTGTCACCGTCCCTACCGCTCGGCACAGTTGTCCTGGCAACGGAACACCGTCATCTTCTTGTAGTCGAAGAAGGACATCCCTCGCAGGGTCCTCTGCCGGGTGTTGTCCTTGTAGCAGCCGATGTACCGGGCTGGGGACACAGAGAGGACAGGGGGTCACAACCACTGATCCCACCCCTCTGGATTTTTCCCTAAGGAGGGAGGTGCAGCAGCATTCCCTGTTTGTTTGCTGTGGAAACTCTGGGTCCAAACCAGGCAGGGACGCCTGCCGCTGTCCCAGGCTGCGCCAACCTGCCCTTGGACATTTCCAGCCACAGCTTCTCTGGGCACGCTGTGCCAGGGCCTCCCCACCCTCACAGGTGGGAATTTCTTTCACTGTGCCGCTCCAATTCCAAACCACACTCTGGGATAACAATTCCCATTTCCTCCCTGCTTTTCACTCCTCCTTGGGATCCCTGACCCAGCTCACCCTATCCATGGTGTGCCCCACGCACAGACACCCTCATTCCCAATTATCCCAGCACAGCACAGACCCCACCAGTGCTGGAGCCGCCTTCCCAAGCCACCCTGGAGGTCAGCAGAGGAGGAAAAGGGAGAGAAATATGCTGGATAACATCAACCACCAGAGCCACAACTCCCAGTTATCCCACACGACATTCCCACAGGGCTGAGCAGGTCCTGGCAGGTCAGTGGGTTCCAGCCATGCTGGATCCAGCGGGTGTGGGATGGCTCCAGACACTCACACGGAGCCGGTGACTGATGTGCATTACCTTCAATCCAATGCTCCTGACATATGCGTGCTGCCACTTATTGGGAAGCCAGCCGGAATAATTAGGGAGAGACGAGGACACAGGAGAAGGGGGAGATACTAAGAGGGAGGGAGAGTGAAACTGGAAGTTTATAGGGAGAGGGAGAAATCTCCGGGAGGAATTTTGGAGCCTGTTGGAAACACGGTGTGAGCAGACACACACAGATCCACCCAGTGTTTGTCAGTAAATTCCCCCAAGCATCCCATTTTTGTCAGAGCTAGGGATGCAGGGATGGCTCCAGCTATCTGCCTGGAGTGGCTGCTCCCTCCATCCTCATGGAATTGCTTGGTTGTGTATCACAGCTGGGAATGGCTGGGCTTGTCCAGAAAGGCACCAGAGATGGATGGGGCTGAGGGTTAGAGTCTGCCCTGTTCCTTTAGGCTTCACTGCCTAAAAATCCTCCCTGGCTGGAGGTAGGTGATGCCCCTTCCCACAGGGATTTGCATTCCCATGGGGATGAGGCCATTCCCTGGCAGACAGGGCTGTTCTCCACCCACACCTTCGCCTGACACTGCCGGGAGAGGGAGGAGGAGGAAGAGGAGGAGGAAGAGGGAGCTGCACATCACGCTCTGAACCAGAGGTGATTTTTGGAGCAGTATTCCCTCTGGAATGATTTCACGTGGCAGAGCCTCCGCAGCCGCCTCGTTAAGCTGTCCCCACTTAATTACCAGCGCCATTAAATCCGCCTGCTCCTGCCAGATATCCCGGTGCTCCAGAGGAACAGGGAAGAGAGGGGGAGCTCCCGGGACCCCGCCAGCCACACCAGGAACACCGGGCACGTGGGAATTCTCCACACCATCACACTCAGGAGCTGCCAAAATGCTCCAAGAGGAAAATAATATTCTCAGACCACCTGGGAGCAGATAAATCCAGAAATCCCAAGCCCAGCATCCCATCCCTGCTGGCAGTGCTGGATGAGGTTAATCTTGGAGCACACGGGACATATGGCCCAGGACACGGGCACTGCTTGGGGTCTTCATGGGGACAGCCAGCCTGGGCTCAGGGACCATCTGCTAAAGTCAATTTGCATTAATGGAGAGACGTGGCCACCAAAACACCCCAGAGACCCCTCGGAGCAGGGTCACAGTGGGGAAACCCCTTCAGCTCCTTTTAGCAGGACAAAACCCCATAAGAACTACTTTGGCTTCCATGCTTGGATCATCCACCTTTCCTGGAATGAGCACAACCACATCCTACTGGAGGAGGAGGAGCTCTCCATTCCCTGCGAGCAGCCCAGGTTGGGGGGATCAAGCCTGAACCCCTGGGAAAGCCCCAGTTTGCAGGAGGTTCCTGCTGGAGTCCAGCCACTCAAATCCCACAGAACATGCAGCTCTGGCTGCCTTCAGGATAAATAGATGGATATTTTAAAAATCAATGGGGACAACTCCATTTTCTTATCCTTGATCATTAATAATGGACCCACTTAACAAGACCCCCAGCCAGCCAGGGATCTGCACTTCCATGGCAATCACAGCCAGCCCCTGCCTCGACACGACACCCACACAAAGCTGGATTTTGTGGTGATTCAGGCCAACAGGATGAACATTGAATTTGACCCCTGGCAGAGCCAAAGTGTGGGAGGAAGACAAGGCACAGCATCCCCCCAGCTGCCACCCCCAAAAATCACCTGTAACAGCAAGGGGGGGCTCAGAGCTTGGTGATGCACCAGGGGGAAAGTGCGAAGATGGAAAAACAAAAGGAGATTATTGGCACTTGGGGAGGGAGGAGAGGAAGGAGGGAAGAAGGACGGAGAAGACCCTTCTGGAAATATCCTCTGGACTGATGTTCTCCAGAGTGAGGTGCTGCTCCCCAGAGCATTCCCGTGGGATGTGGGAAGAAAACCTCGGTGCTCCAGCATGTGGTTTATAAATAAACAAATAAATACACATTTCCTGGGGGATGTGTGGTCCCGGCAAGGATGCACAACCCAAAACTAGCTCAGAGACCACAGCCCCAATGCATGACATCCCCCTGGGAGAGGCAAAAAGGAGGGACCCCACCTTGGTGCCTGTCCCCAGCCCTCACCTCTGTCCTCCTCCTTCTCGCGGCCGCTCCTACCCCTGAGCGCCCGGCTCCGGGGGCCGCCGTTCTCCCGGGATTTTCCCCTGTCCGACGGGTCCTTGGAGGTGCTTTTGAACCAGGGGCCGTGTCGTCGGCCTCCCGCCGGCATCGTGGCTGCCGCCTTGAAGCCGCGGCTGAGCTGCATCACCCCCAGGTAGGGCAGCCCCGGCCCCTCGGCGGCCGCGGGGCTGCGCGGGCTCCCCGGCACCCTGGGCTCCCCGGAAAAACCGGAGTGCAGGAAAACCAAGCTGCCGGCCGCCAGGTAGAGAGCCAGCAGCGTGAAGAAACGCACGGGTTTGCGCCGAAAATACCGCTGGAGTTTTAGCAAAAGCTTGGCCATAGCGTCTTCATCCCTTCCGCGGCAGCCGGCGCCGCGGGGAAGCTGCTCTGAGGCTCCAGGGATGCTCCAAGCAGGGGATTATCCCACCTGGATGGGAGGTGAATCCCGGCGGGCAGATGGGGTGAGAGCTGCAGGGCAAAGTCGTGCAAAGCTGTCGCCCGACCCTGAAAAAGTCCTGGAGTGCTGGGGAAGGTGGATTTTGAGTCCCCGCGTGGTGTCCGGGGTATTCCAGCGCTGGCTGTCACCTCCAGCCCCGGTTTATTCTCCTGCCGGCAAAGCCCCCCGGCTGTGCCCCGGGGACTGCGCTGATGGAGGGATCATGTTAAGGAAATCGAGGTTTGAAGGTGATTTGAAAGCCGATCAGCTGCCGCAGCTCCTCGCTCCCGGCGGCACCGGCTCCGTCAGGCATCGCTGGAATGGGAACGGCACCGCTGCCCTTTCAGACAAAAGAATGAAAGGTCCCTGGACGCGCCTGGAGCCTGGAATGCTGCCTGGGACCCTTTGTCTGAGGGAATCCCTTTCAGCTCACTCCCAGGGCCAGAAATCTCCACCTGCAAGTCAAAGAGAGAGGCACACTCAGGAAAGCGTCCCAGGACACGGGAGGGTGGTGGCCCTGTCCCTCCAGCGGGTGAGGAAGGACACCCCATCACCTTCCAGCCCTGGAGAGGGGCAGTCCCACCTCTCCCAGGTGTGTAACTGGGTGCAGAGGGAGCGATGCTGACGGGGTGATCCCAAATCCCAGAGCCTGCACGTCTCTGCCTTGTTGTGCAGGAGAGGCGCTCCAGGATGGCTCTGGGAGGTGTAAAATTCCCAGTTTCACCCAGTTTCACCCCCTGGAGGATGAGCTGTGCACACACACTCTGCACCAACACATTTCACCCCTAGATCCAAACATCTCTGCACCTGCAGATTCCAGGTGAAATCCATGCATGGGCAGCAGGGTGCCAGAGGATACTCCAGCATCCCACAGGGTCAGCAGCACAACATCCCTGGGTGTCTCTCCAGTCCCTCATGTCCCCAGGGATTGGAGATTGCTGTGACATCCTCTATCCTCCAGCCAGGAGCGTCCCCATTCCCACCCTGCCACCAGGCTGGCGTTGTCCCAGGAACACCAGGACCATCCCTGGTGGCTCTTGGCATGGGAAGGGCAGAGAAGGGACAGTCCCCTCCAGCCCCACCAGGCTGGACTTCCCTCATGGGATTTCTCTCCTTCAAACCCCCCCAGCTATGGAAGATTTGCTCCAGCCTTTCCTGGGAAAACACCCGATGGGAAATGCCCCTGCTGACACATCCGAGTGCCCAGGGTGTGCTGCCTGTCACGGTCTCGTCTTATTTTAGGAAAGGAGACGGAAATAAATGGAAAGACAAAGTGCCATTAGTTTAATGGCCTCTGTGTTCCTGCCATCTGTCTTCAGTTGATTAAATAAAAAATATTGGTGGAACATATGGCATGAATTATACATCAATATTTTAATTTGGTTTCCCAGAGTGGTTATTCAGATACCTCCGGCTCTGCCACGGGAATTTTATGGAGCTCAGGGCTTGACAGGCTGGGGAAGAGCAGTGGAGGGGCACAACCCCAAACCAGCCCTTCCCAGCCCGGCTCTGAGCCAGCACAGCCGGAGTAAAGGCTGAGTAACTTCGGAGTAGCAGGGGTTTGGGGTTTTGCATGTGAACATTGTGGCAGGGGAGGTGCAGGCGGCACCAGGAAGGGGGAGAGCAGCCCCCAGCCTGGTGGTCCCGGGAGTCTGGGGATGCTTGGCTGCTCTCCCGTGCTCCCTGCCCAGGATTTTATGGCTTTCCCTTATCCAGAACAAATTCACCTTCCCGAGGTTTGGATGGGAGCTGGATACGGGCTGGTTTGGGGAGCAAATAGAACGTCCCTTGGGCTGTCCCTGCTCCCCAGTGTCCCCAGTGCCACCCCTCCTCCTCCCCTCCTCGGCTTGGCCTTGCCAGGCTCCGGCACAGC
>VXBB01009111.1:73646-102228 GCA_013399915.1 Illadopsis cleaveri | reverse complement strand
TAGAAAAGTGAGGGCAACAGCATCACTGTGTAAAAGATGCATAGGAAGCCTCAAATAGGATATTTTACAAACACTGATATTGAAATAATTTTCACATTTTGTCTCCAAGTTGCATCTACTGCATCATGGTTTATGTCCTAGTTCTGTAAGCATGTATTTCATTTTGTAGCATCATACAATCCCAGAATGGCTTGGGTTGGAACCCATCTCATTCCAAACCCCTGCCAGGAACAGGACACCTTCTATTAGAAGGCTACTCAGAGCCCCATCCAACCTGTGTTAATCGCTTACTAACCACTTACCACCTGAGGCGGGGAAATATATGAAGATCTTTGCTGATAGTTCTATCCACTCAAGATAAAACAGATGTTAAAAGTCAGGTGTATTACTTCTTTCTCTGGCAAATTTAGATCAACTGTACAGAAATATGCATCTTAAATCTCTGTTACGTTTGCACAGCAATACTTACTTTGAATATTGCATAAGACTTCTGAATTTTTTCTTTTTAACTCCCTTATAACCTGATAGTAACTGTTAGGGGCCTGTATCTCTGTATACTGAGGAAGCTCATTGAGGAAACCCTCTTGACTGTTGTCAGTGTGCTCAGCAGGCATTCAGTGTATGAATTCTTTTTGGTAACGCCTTCATGAAAGTAATATTAGTAATGTAATTGAATTATGCTTTTATCCTTTGTTCTCAGTCATTAATTGTATTTGATTTTTTAAAAAGACAGTCATATTTTATCTCTATTTTATCTGTTGCAGCCCAACTAAGAGACATTGTCTATGATACAAAACCACTTAAGTCCAGACCAGAAGTATTGCCAAGTGATCCAGTGGGTGGATTTGTTGAAACTGTTCATTTAGAAAGAGGACAGAACCTGTTTGAAATTCATATCAGCAAAGTGATCTTCTCTTCTGAAGCTATGCACACTTTTGGTGACTGGGAACCTGCAACCTTTTGTACTTACGCATTTTATGACTTTGAACTTCAGATAACCCCAGTAGTTCATGGGAACGCCCCATCATATGACTTCACTTCTCAGTTTCTTGTACAGTCTGATGACATCTTCTTTCAGTATATACAGGAAAACAGCATCACACTTGAGGTTCATCGTGCGTATGGCATAGATTATGAAACAGTTGCTTCTTGTCAGCTTAAGTTCCATGAAATCTTGGAAAATGATGGCAAGATCTACAACACGGCAAATTTAGTTGGTAGTTAATATATCACAAAGTATTGTTTCATTATGTATCACTGTATTGCAAGTGATAAATAATGCATATTTGACCAAAAATGAATTTGTGCATTACTATTTCAAACGAAAAAAAAAATGTTTACAAGAATGCTATTTTCTGTTGGATGTTCAGTGTGTTCTTGTGATTCTGCTAACACTTGTGGAAAGCTGGGATGGGTGCAATTTTGTCCATAATGGCTTATAGCCACAGGGTAAGAGGGGAAAAAAACCCAAACAAGAGACATCCCCACTTTGCCTATATCAAACATTAATGCTTTATATCTGGCCTGAATGTCATAAGTATATTCTCTTGTTCCTTATCAATAAACATAGGAAGAAATGGTGTAATCTGAACTGGTAAGACAAAGGTTACTATATAATAGTGAAAAAGATACAAATTATGGTGATTATGATTAATAATATTTCATATGGTACCATAATCTAGGAGAGTGTTTATTTATGATTTATGCATTATTTTAAGCACTTTCATATTTATTATATTAAAATAATTTTAAGGTATCCTGGACAAGACACTTCTAAGAAGTATTGAATGCTCTGTGCTGCTTTTTCTTCTTGAAGCGTTTTGTCAGATCAGCATGTTCAGTGACCTCTTAAATGCCCACTGTTGCAGGGAATCTGGTTTAATAAGGCATTGTAAAGTGGTACTTTGGCCAGTAATTAAAATTGCATGCCACTTTTTGGGACTCTTCTAACTGTTAACATACAGAACTGTCCTAACCTTTTTTTGCCTTAAGGACATAAAAATACTGAACTTTTATTTGACCCTGTAGTAAATATGTAAGTAGGGAAAAATGGTCATGTTTTGATTTTAGATCATACAGGGGGAGCCTGAGTTGTTGTTTCTGTTTCTAACATGAACTACACATCTCCCATCACAAGCACTGGTGTATTGCATAGGCACAATCTTTAATTTGTGGCTGTTCTATAAATCTTTAATTTGTGGTTTTTTCCTAGCTTTTGAGTAACATACCTTAATGTTGAGAAGAAAATTAATGCTGTCCCCTATTTATTCCTTAGGAAAAACAGGACATATTCAAAATTACGGTACCGTAGAATACTGGATCAGGTTACAAGTTCCTATGGACCAAGCTATTATTCCCTACAAACAGAAGTCAAAGGCTCTGGGATATATAACACCCGGTTTTAGGGAACATAAACAACCATCCAAGGTATGTTTGTGTCTGTACTTGATAGAGAGAATTACTTCATGGAGAAGAGAAGCTTCAGGGTGACCTAACTGCAGCCTTCCAGTACCTGAGGAAGCCTACAAGAAAGATGAAGAGAGGCTTTTTAATAAGGGCATAGGACAAGGGGGAATGACTTCAAACTCAAAGAAAGTTGGTTTAGATTAGAAGGCAGAAATTCTTCATAGAATCATAGAATAGGCTGAGTTAGAAGGCACCCATCAGAATCATTGAGTTGAACTCCTGGCCCTGCACAGACACCCCAACAATCGCACCCTGTGCCTGAGGCCATTGTCCAAATGCTTGTGTAGCTCTGGTAGCCTTGGGGCCATGACCATTCCCTGGGGAGCTTGTTCAGTGCCTGGCCAACCTCTGTGGAGAGAACCTGTTCCTGATGTCCAGCCTATCCCTCTCCTGACACAGCTCCAGCCATTCCTTCAACTGGCACAGGTTGCCCACAAAACCTGAGGCTGCCCCATCCCTGGAAGTGTCCAAGGCCAGGTTGGACAGGGATTGGAGTACCTGATCTAGTGGAGGATGTCTCAGCCCAGGCAGAGAGTTTGGGACGAAATTTTAAGTTCCCTTCCAATCCAAGTCATTCTGTGATTCTGTGATAATCAGTTTTGATAAACTGTTCAATTCTTTCTTTTTAAGTTCAAGTAGCTTAGGTCAAGTCTTGATATATTCAAAGTGTAATAAAGTTAAAGATTCTTGAACTGGAAAATATGTTAGCAGTTTTTCATATAAAGAGATTAATAACCAGTTGAATTATACCTTGCCTGAAGAGGCAAAGTCTTAAATTTAGTTATTTATTTTTATGGAAATTGTGACTAGAGCATTTGACATTATATTTCATTTTTTTGAGCTGTAAGTGACAGATGTTTTGGTATCATACTCATAAATTTTAAACTAGCTAGGTGTCAGATCCATAGAATGGGTGAAGCAGTTGTTCAAAAAGATCTTGAAGTTCTTAACACTGGAGTATTGTGAGATTGAGATTCCTTCGCATTGGGTTTTTTACTGGGTTTTTTAGCTGGATATTGAAGAGAATTTTGTTAATATAATTCACTGTACAATCACATTTAAATATGGGCCACAGAAAAAGAAGGGACTTTCAGACATCTTTAACAGTTGTTTAAGAGATAAAAGCAAACAGGTTGAAATGTATAAATTAAAATACTAGCGTTTTTAGCGGGCTTTTTTTTTTAACCTAAGCTGTTTAAAATACTCTATGTCTGGAGTAACTGTAATGTTTTTATATTATTCCATAATGTAAATTTATATTATATATAGAATCTCCATGGGTTCAATGATGTAATCTGAGAAGTATGTTGTGTATGAGTTCTATTAAACTGTGTCTGATTAGAATTTAATTTAGTGCCATTAGATTTGACTTTGAAAAAAATTAGGATTCCTCATAATTTACTGTAAAATAAGATGGCAATAAATTATCGTCAATATATTTGTTTATTGCAGACACCAACACTCAAAATGAGGCAGCATGCAGCTCAAGCACACAAGAGAGTCTCTTTTCTGGATCTTAGTACAATACGGATGGCAGTAAGTTCTAAGTATTTCTGTCATGCATGTTGAAGCATGAAAGGCTACTTACTGCTCTGTATGGGCAATTTGTAGAACTAACAATCAAGAACACTGTATTATTTTAGCAGCACAATACTGGGATGTCCCAGGCAATGAATGATAGCATAGTACCGCATATAGGTGGGAGACGCAATGCAGTGATATTTGTGTGACTCCCTCAGAACTGCTTGATATCCTCCATAGTTTACAAGCTTCAATTTCCACTGGCTTAGGGCAGATTCTAACAGGACCAATCAGCTTGCTCTGCACTGTGTTTCTCAGCTGTGTTCTTCAAATGTCTTTCTACAGTGTACTACTTGCACTGCATATAAATGGCTCTATAGAAACCATCTTGATCCAAATGGATCCTGAGTGTTGGGCTAAGGAGTCACCTCTAAAATGAGGTTTATCAGCTGAGATTGCACACATTCTGAAAATAATTATACTTCTTAACTTGGGGTACACTGTCATCTGTACATCCTCACAGAGTCTAAGAGAGTCTGCATGGAACTAACACAAATGTATTTGCTGCATTGTGTAAATTGTCATCTGAAATAGTTTGCATTCAGAGAACTAAGAACAGGTTGTGTTTAGTCTTTTAAGTAAATCCAGTAAGTAGGTTTTTCAACACGCAATTATAAAAGGTTATGTTTATATATTACATATAATTATAATATTAATAATATTGCATTAATTAAAAACTGGTTGTGGGGGCTTTTCCTTTCATAAATTTTATTCTTTGAAAGGTTAACATCAATTTTCAGGTAACAGGTTCTGTTACTGTTTAGTTTACTATAACTAGAACTTCATTGAGAGCTATACAGTATAGACTGGAAATAAGAAATAAATATGTTGCATTTATTAACGTAAAAAACCAAAAATATAATATAATCTTTTGAGAGCTTAGATAGGTAAAACTGAAATGTTACCCGGATAGTTGCACACAAAAAATATCTTCAGATGTCCAAACAGTAACATCTCAAAGTTTGACAATTTTTCACAAACTAGGATTTTCTAAGTGAGACAGCTACTTGGTCTCCATCAGAAGTCTTCATTGCTGGGCTGGCAGCTCCTCTAGCTGTTTTAAAGATCTAAACCTCATTGTCTGGTTAAAGACAAAGTACTATTAGGCCTAAATAATGAAACAGCTGGGCCTTCTCTGATGTCTAAGTCTTGTGATGAAATGGCAAGAAAGTGTCCATGCAAGGATAACATGCAAGTTCGATAGATTAAAACGGGAAGTCTGTTTAATTTTCCAGTTAATTTTCTGAATAGCAGAGAATCTAGTTCTTAATAAAAGTTCTTATCAGTGTGATGCATGCCGAAGCAAATAGAAAAGGAGACTCACTAAAAAGTGGGATGAATGGTTTGACTAACACAAACTGCTTGTAAGAATTGTTCAGCCTCATACGTAAAAGCTATATAGCACAGGATAGAACCAGCGATGCTAATGCAGGGAGGCAAAGGAGGATGTTATTTCCTGTCCAAATGCTTCTTCACCCATAAATCTATACCTGCTTTTGTATATTAATTGTCTACTATATATTAAAGGCTTCCCTTTGTTTTATTTCTAACTTAGGACGCTGTATTTGAAAATAATATGAAAGTACTTTACCACTTAAAATGCAATTCCATAGGGTTCACTACAGTTATAGTAAGGACTTAACTACAGATTTGAGATAGTAACATTCATACCAAAATCAATTCACATGCACACAGATAAAATTATGTGCAGGCATATGTGTGTAAATTTAGCTATCAAAAGTTCTTCTTGGGTTCAGTGAAATACTTGCATCTAATTGCTTTGCATTTCCCAGCTGACAAGGCTTGCACCTCTAAGAATGTGGAAATGTGTGGTATCAGCCCAAGCCTCGTTGTCAGTGACAGTTTCAGATATCGCAAACTTAAGGGTTTGCAAGCTCTGAGAGGCCCCGCTCAGAGTGGGCAGTGTAGTGGAGCCACTGCTATCCAGAAGAGCTCAAAGCATCTCACTCAGGACTGCTGTTTATAGGGTTGCAAGATGACTGATGTTGGTCATCAGTTTCCCTCCTGGCCAAAACATGAATCAATTGCTCCTGGTCTTTTTTCCCAAAGTGCAGCAGAAATTATATCATTACACTTGGGCTACAATTCAGGTAAATGGTTTACCAAGGCTGAAAAAGACAATTGTTTATCCTTTGTTTCCCATCTTGGTTAGGCAGCTGATGTTTCTGATTGTGCCCACTCATACCATAACAGAACTCCTGTTACACAGGAGTACAATCCAGCGGTGCCTCATGATTTACCTGACAGAGAGACACTTCCCTGTGCAGCTGGTTCTGTCAAGGCTTTTAAGGAGTGTCTGAGATCACAGAGCAGGACTGAGGATTATGTACTTGCAGATGATGTAGGAGGGGTGCACTACCACAGTATGTAGCATTTCAAGAAGAAAAGTATTAAATATTGTACTTTGTGTTGGCCCAATTGGTTGCAAAAGTAAGTTGTGGCAGATTGGCAAACTGTAGTTTCTCATCGTATACTGTTGTTTCTAGTGGTATAACACAGTATTTAATCACTGGCTCTTATCTTCCTGTTACTTTGCTACTTTAAAGCTCATCTGGGGCTTTGATTGAGAAAAGTCTCTCTCTGACCATATCAGGTTGTATTGGTCAGTTAGAATAATCAAAAAATGTTCTCTCTGAAACTTTCATCTACAAAGTGCAACTCTGTCACTGAAGGAATTAAGAAGAATGGCGAAACATTGTATAAAACACAGTGGTTATGACACATGTATAACAAAAAGGAGCATTAGACACATAAAGTCAATTTTCTATGTCTTGAAAACTTCTAGGATAACCTTGATTTATAGAACAAGGCTCTATTTTGTTTGTTAACATTGCTTTTCATTGTGTGGCTCCAAATGTGTTAGAACAGAAATAATTCTTCAAGTCCAGTTTTGGAAAGTCGGATGTTCTGTGGACAGCTGAAAGTTTTTTTCATGGATTCTGAGGGTGGGAGGTGAGGCATCAGTGCCTCTGTGAACAATTCAGTTCTATAGGGGAATTGTTGGATAATAAATAATGCGCAGGTAATAAAGCGCTGCAAATTTTCATGGAAGGTGCCTTGTCTGTAATGCAGTATCCACTTATGAGGTATTATTCTGTGTAATTGAACTCAAAGAGAAGGAAAAAAAAAGATTACTTCAGAATACATTGTGCAGTAAAGATATTTTACTTTAGATAACATGTTTATACTGTGTAGCAAAACTGATTCTGTTTTTGTATTATATTAATTTGCTTTTGAGACAGAAAATACTCTATAATTTAAGTTAGAAAATTGTTAACTGAATAAGGTGGTGGTGGTGTTTTCTCTGTGTTGTGGGGTTTTTTCAAGACTGAGTCTTGCAGAACTTGTAGAAAAAGATTAAATGTAAATGAATCTGGAAATTAAACAGGCTGTATATATGTTGACAGATACAAAATTATTATAATAGTTATGTTTTCACAAATAGGGTTAGATAAATGTCTTTCTGCTGTATATGAGTTATATGTTACAGCAGTTGACACCTTCTCATTGTTTCCTGCACTGCATAAGCGATACAATTGTTAAAAGACTCTGGATAATGAACATGAGTCATAACTCTTCAAGATTCAAACTTTAGTAACTTCTGCTATTTAAGGAGTTTTATAAAGACTGTAAGTTTATCTTTTTCTGTAGCATGTGGTACAGGAGGCTAAACAGCCGGCAGGTGACAAAGTGAAGGAGATGTCTGAGGAAATTCAGCAGGAAAAAGAAGAGCTCTCTCATCTGTCTGAGAAGCAGTTGGCTGACCAAACATTGATTACATCTAGAGATGAGACAGAGTTAATTGAAGAATTGGAACCAGAAGGTAGAATTCATTGTTATTAATAAGTAGCTGTATTTTCTGAAAAAATCTGTCTCTTTCCATTTTCCTAAGCATTTCTTATTAGTAGTGGAAGCTGCCTCATTATGAGAAACTTCATTACATAAATTATATTCTGGTGTACTTTACAGCTGAAGCTGAGTGGTGGATGTGTTTACTTCCCAAATGGAAACCATATTGTAATTGATTGCAAAAATCTGATATACGACTTATATTCATAAAATATTAAAGGAAACCTGGCTTCTATTTTAAATGTATTCATATTCTCCCTTAGAACTATGCTGTTCCAAAGACTGTTTTAATGAATTTGCTCTTTTTGTCTGCAGATAACAGCCAATGCTGATATTGGAATCCTTTCAGACAGTGAGAGGGCTCTAGTATCCCATATCACATATGTGATACTAAGTTGTTAGATTTATTTAAAGATTGTAAAAGCCAGGTCATTCTGTTCCTCCTCCGAGCTTAAACTGTTTATTATGGCAATAACCAAGTCCATGATGCAAAGTTTAAAATAGAGGCAGAAGCAGAATGCTAAAATTGTATGTTTAGTTGTTTGCAGCTTTTGCATAAGAATTCATTAAAAAGATTGGAAAAAGTTACTGAATGTTGATTTTGAATACCAGTTGTCTTTATAATTTGCTTCATGGAAAAAAATGCTCTAGAATGTTTCAGAAAATAATGCACCTGCATACAGAACTACTTTTTTACTAAAGAAAAAAGGTACATTCTTCTTTTACGTATGTGTGGTGTTAAATGAAGTCAGAGGAAATCAACAAATTCCAGCCATATTCTTAAATAAAGCTAACATATTCATGTTCTTAAATAAAGCTAAATAAATTTGTGCGTACTTAGTTTATTACAGTACTTACTCTATTCGCCACCTTGCATCTGGAAAACTTTACTTTTTAAAAAAAAAAACAAAAAATGCAAATTAGATGACTCTAAAGGTCATTGATTTACAGTGTTTATCTCCTTCAAGGAAGAGTAGATTTACCTGGCACTTACTCCTTTTATATTAGAAAAGGAAATTTATTGCTATCAGATTTCTTACTAAGTCTTAGGTGATCTGAAATATAGTGGGTGTTACCTGCATTTATTTATTTTTTTTTTTTTAAAGATCAAGATCATCAAGAGGATGATGCTGTTGAATCAGTAAAAACTGACAGTGATGACTGTATTATTTCAAGTCCAGTATCCACAAATATTAAACAGCTGAGTCAGAGTATACATGGCAATTATTTGGTAAGACTAAGAAAAATATTTTAAGCCTAATGTCCTCTAAGAGTAGCTTTGCTATATCTAACATTAGTTTTCCATGAAGTTGTACAGTATCAAATCTCTTGACCTATTCTTAAAACCAGCAATTCAGGACTTGAAGTCATACATGCAAAATACCACAGCATAATATAAGTTTGGAAAATTTACTTTGAACTGTATTTCAATAGGATAGTTCTCAAAAAAAAAAAAAAATCACACTTTTAGATCTAATATTGACTGAACAATCTTAACCTTAAAAGTAGTACTTAAATTTAACAGGTTTTCATGTTCTGCAGTGTGATATCCTAGAGGTAGTTTTATTTTTTGAAGTGCTCTTTTCAAGGCTATGTGGTATCTTACGAAGTAACTAGCAACAAGAAACATGTATAAGAAATACAGCTCCTTTTTTTTAAGCTTTGGGAAGTACAGCTTAAATAAGCTACATGTCTTTAGCTACAGCAGGTTTGTAGAAACGCTGTCACTTATATGATCTTCAGAAAAATACAGAAGGTACTTTTGAAGACTGCATTATTTATATGTAAAATGTTAAAAAAATCCACCTGTAATTTTGAGAACTAAAATGAATACTAGTAATCACTATTAAGTCCAATTATAATATAGTTGCTCTATACCTTTCTAGTAATCCTGTATTATATTTTATCAAAACTATTTAAGAACAATTCTGAGAGGATTTTTTATGTAGATTCATTTCATATTCATTAGTTTCTACATCCCTCCATTGATCTGTTCTTCAGTAACAATGTACATGTTTGTGAATGGTGGATAACAACAGTAAAAGCTATACACTATTAAGGCAACATGTGTGATAAAAGTTGGATTTTAAAAATACACATTACTTTACTTGAAAATCACTGCCTTTTATCTTTTGAGATAATTACCCTGCTGGTACTCAAATAGTGTAAATAAATTTTGTGATTTTTGGAGATCATTGTGTTAATTATCCTATAAATCTGAATTGTATGCCAGACTCGGTAAGTAATTTAAGGTCGTACCACAGTTTTCTTGTGTGTTGCAAATTAGACAGTTCATTATTATTTCTTACATATATTGATCATAAGGCATATCTAACAAATTTTCCAGTATCAAGCTGTATCACTTGCTTCTTTATTTTTTCTTCTTGTCTATGATGTATGATTGATCATAAAATACTTCATTTTGTTTCATTTCATTTATAAATCTTAATATGAAAACCATATTCAAGTCAAAGACCGTCACTTTAATGACATTTGGTAGCCATTTAACTTACTAAATTTTAGGAAAAAGAAATTTGCTAAAGTCAAGTACCTGTATTAGTAGAGAGAGAATGGTGTGGAATTTTCTCTGTCATCCTAGTAAAATTTCCATGAACCTGCTGAATAGTGAAAGAACCTTATTGAAATACTGATCCAGATTTGGATTTTTAGTTAAAGTGTCACAGCATACATAATAAAAGGAAAAGTCTTTTGAAAGGAGGGAGTAAAATTATATCATCAAATACTGAAAGGACTTGACAGCAGTGGAAATTGTTCTGTATAGTGGATATTTTTACAATAGGATACATTGCTTTTCATTTTTATTAATTCTATAATTTACTCAGCAAAATGTAAGCTATCTCCATATTAAATAAGAACATTAATTTGGAGTCCTGACTGAATATAGAAGCTAATACTTTGAATGTGATGTAATACTTCAAGTGATTTAAGTTTAGAAATAAAAATTGTCAAAATATTTCCATATAGAAAAAAATTTTTTAATAAAGTTATGAAAAGAAAGTAATATATTGAAAAGAAAGAAGTTTAAAAAAATTCAACATTTCTGTTTCCAGAAGTGTTCTGTTTGTTCTTTGAAGCATATCATCATTGAAGGTATATATTCCGGTTTTGAAACCATAGTGGGTTTTCTTTCTTCTGTCTTCCCAGAGTAACTTCAGGAAATATTTGTGACTCTTTCTCTTGAGTCCAACATGCCCACTTTAATAAAACTTATTAAAGTTTATCTGTACATAAATATTCCAGGCTTCGCAGAACAGCATGAAACAATTTCATATAAGGAACAGAATAATGTAATTTTCGTTGAAGATAATAAGAAAAGGCTCTGTGAAGAAAAAATTGGGATATTACTTTTATTGTCACATATTAATTTTAACTTTTTAAGGTGTATTTGATTTAACTAGGGAAGTTCACTATTTGAATTCTTTACAAATAAATTATTACTTTACATGCCTAACAATTTTGTGATTGACGGATTTTGATTGAACTGTTTGTAGTATAATCTGCAGTAGGTACTAACAATTCTCTTTTGTTTGGAGAACTTCGGTACCTTGTATTACTGACAGTATTTTTAGCAGTTACAGGATCACTTTGCTATGTAGGTAAAAATTATGACAGCTGAAATTTGTGGTTCAGATAGCATTTTTACATAAAGATAGCCAGCAGATTATAACTATGACTACTGCAAAAATATTTTAAACATTGAATCATCAGTATCTCTTGCAACAACAGTCCTAGCTACAAAGCCTGGAGCTTTAGATTCTCATTTTGTATGTGTCAGTCAGTATTAATTGTATTCAAAAGCTGATGATTTACATATATATATATATGTATGTATGTATGTATGTTTGTTTTATGTTAACACCTAAAGGAAGAAAAAAGAATTTGTATTATATTTTGTTTTTAAATAGGAAGTTGAAAAAATCCGGATTAAAATTACATCACTCTGTCTTACTGAGTCACGAATTACAGCAGATGAAACAATACAGCAGCTGTTTGTAGAATGCAGATTAAACAGTTTCATTGCAGAGGAGACCCCACTGTCACTTCCAAAACCGACAGGTGGTCAGAGGATTCACTATAATTATAGCACTGGTAAGTCTGAGGTATTCCTGAGCAGGCTTGGTTCTTCTCTTAAATTCTGTTTTATGAAAATACCTTCAATAAAGCCTACTTCCTATATATTATAGTTGCATTTCTCTATGTACTGACTCTACTTGCCCATTTTCCAGATACTTGGGGAAATACTAGGAGTAATTTTTAAGAAACGAGGTAAGTATAAAATTATCAAGTATGAAAAGAAATGCTGAAGGAGGCTGGTATATAAAACGGTAACATCACAACAGACCTGAATATGCTGGTAGTGCATGAATTTCAAAATTAGACTACACATAACTAAAATCTATATATTCTTTTTAAAAGAGCTAGATGATCTAATTTTTCTATCGGTACATGATGATACAGCAAAAGAAAAACATTTTAACCTGTACATCTAAAACACAATTAAAAAGAGAGAATATGTAATTGGACTTTGTCACTACTTGCAAATACTCAGTGTTCCTTTAATTACAACTTTTTAATAGGGGAACTGATTCATCCATGTTTCATACTAATACATTGTTATAAAATACTTTATATTTACACTACTAGCATACATAGAACTATTGAAATAATTTATAATTCTCTTGTTAATTATTTCCGCAGCTATTTAATCATATTTCAATTATTCATTAATTTTTTCTTCCTGGTAAAATTTTATTTCATTTAAGATTCAGCCTGAGTGCCTCAGTCTTGGACTTTTAGCTGAGAGTATTATGGAGTGGGTGAATCAGTTCACTATTTGTGACAAACCCTTAATACAGATTCATAAATTACTCAAGCCCCAGGCAGGAATGAGTAAATAAAATTTAATTGGAACCTGTTAAAATTACAAAGCAAAAGAGGACAGCCCTGGGAGCATAGTGAGACTCTTTCTGCCCATCAGAAGCTCCGGCTCACAAAATAGTGGCTCTGCCTTTTATACACTCAAGGTATTATTAATGTTCTTGAGCAGTCCTTATATATCCTTCCAGCCCTCCCACAGTCCGTGGCTTTGCACATGTATGTGTAGTTGGCTCCTCCTAGGGTCTGTGGCCTTATCCTTTTATGTAAACTTGACTCCTCTCAAGGCCTGTCAGTCAACAAGTGACCCCCACTCTCTGCCGCCTCTTACAAGGCGCAAATATACGCCCTCCCCCACATGTTTTTGATAGTTCTGTCAGCTAGAGCTGCCCGGCAGTAACCACAAAAGGGGATGAGAGGATTGAAGAGAGAACAGAAAAGGGTTCAAAACCATACTGGAACAACAAAAGTACATGTCAAAAAACTGTAAACCTTAACAGAACTTCTCCCCACCGTACTTAATAACTCCTCATTTGCATGAGCCAATCACTACATCTTATTCATAACAGACATTCAAATTAAGCATTCTTTTAAAAAATAATTATGTAAAAGTGACCTTGCAGAAATAGTGTCTCAGTCAGTCTTTAAAATTGCTACCATCTACAAACATGATTTTAGAATGCAGTTTGCCAAAGAATTTACTCATTTAGATCCTTCTCTTATAAACTATTGGATCGTTGGGTGTGTAGCTGAAGACTGAAATTAATCGGAAATGTCACATCAACCACTACTACGCTGGCGTTGCCCCCTTGAGAGGGAATATAGATGACAAATTTTCTCCAGTCCATTGGTCTGAAGATTTCTCATACTGAGGTACTGTGACAGGAAAGGAGGATTAAATTACTGAGGCTGTCAAAAAGGATAAGCACTTCGCACATTCTCATTATCTTTAGTTTCCTTAGTGGAAGAAAATGCAGTAAATCATTTCAAATACAAAGCAGTAAAGACCCTTGGCTTTTAAAAACATGGCTGCTATTGCCGTTAATAGAAGGTGGCAGCTCTGTGACATGCTTAGATGCTGCTCGTATCTTTTCTGAAAGCGTTCATATAAACCTTCCACTGACACACCATTAGATCACATGGTTCTAACATTTGATTCTAATGTTGTTTTTCCTTAGAAGAGGAAATAAACGCTTATTTTACTTTGTTCTTTCTTCTAATAGGTGAAAAACAATTGATAACCAGTTATATTAATTTATTTGCTTTGCAGTGATAAATGTGGATAAGGAAGATAATCATGCAGAAAGAGAGTATCTCAAGTCAATTCTTCTAAAGCCAGATCTACCTGCTGACAGGTACAGATTAATGCTGAAAATCTCTATTATAGGTCTTTGTAAATAATGCTTGTGGTTTGCCTTTTTGTTTGTCTTTACTGACAAGGTACTTAATGCATAACTAACAAGAAAAAAAGGAATTGTTTCAGCTAAGGAATCATGCCTTCATTCTGATGTGGCCGCTGGTCTTATTTCTTCTCCAAGCAGGTGCATATGGAATGGAATATTGCAAACTCATCTAATGTTTGTTTAGTGCTGTGGTTTAATTTTGGGAGGGTTGTTTGTTTTGTTGGTGGTTTTTTTTAAACAAGTTTGTTTTACAAAAGAGAGTTTCTAGATTCTATCATCAGCAGTCTATCTGTAATGAATTTGAAAAGCATGTATCTGTGCAATGGTAGAGTAGTACATTTGTTGCTTCCTGAATTCAGAATACTAAAAGGAGTCTTAAGAACTTCAGGAAGTGTTCCTTGGCCCCAGAATTTAAAGAAAAAAAAAAGTATATGTGTATATATATGGATGTAGCAGACATCCATTATATGAATACATATGATAAAGATGATAAATTAGACTTGTTCAATTTCATAGTAATACATTTATTCTTACTCAGTTTTTTTCATTGAGATAGCATGTGCTTTACTTGGAGAGAATGAATGACATACATTGAATCTGTTTCTTCTTGAATGTCAATATTCGTTGAAATGGAACAAATATTAATTTAAAGATCCATTTAATTTTTAGAAGACTAGGAGACCTGCTGACTGCATTTGAAGTGTCAGAGTCATTTGTAAATCTTACTCACAAATCACTGATTCATCCTGAGAAAGAGAGTGATCTCTCTTCATTCCATATTCCTTATTTTGCCATCTATGTTAGGAGGGTTGATAAACATGTTCTACTAAAGCATGTTTTACTAAGATTTAACAATAATGAGGATAGAATACTCCTTTCTTTTCCCCTGACAGATAATTTAGTTGCTAAAGATATTTCTCTGTCCAACCATCCAGGACCACTTGTGGCAGTCACACTTCACCACCTGATCTGGGACTGAGATCCCTTCGCATCTACACACCCCCATACTGTCCCAGTCAGACCACTTGCCCTCACCAACTCCAGCCCAAGTTTCTAATCACTGAGTCTTAGAGGTTCCAATCCTTAAAATAATTTAATTTTTGGTGCAGTAATTGAATCAGGCAATAACAGTTCAAGTTGGACCCTCAGAGGAGAGACCCTGAACAAAGAAACCTCAGGGCTTTCATACCCTCACAGGACAGTCTGGGGGTCATCAGCTCCCACCAAGTCCCTGAGTGTCCCTCACCTGGCTGTACCCAAAGTCTGGGGGTTATTGGCTTCTGCTGTGTCTCTGAGTGTTCCTCCCCTGACTGGGCCACAAGTCCCTGGGCCTTTTGTTGCGCTAAGGGATGGTAGCCTCATCTTGGGCTGGGCTCCTCCAGTGCTCAACCTGCAGCTGCTCCTGAGCCACCTACACTGGATGGATTCCTCAGCACAGTGAAACAATAACTGGTCTGTGTGCTGTAATTTCCCCTATGAGTACTTAGATAACTATACTAAATATTTTACAAACCTGAGGTAAAAACGAGGTAAA
The DNA here is from genome assembly GCA_013399915.1 of Illadopsis cleaveri. Classification (NCBI taxonomy): domain Eukaryota; kingdom Metazoa; phylum Chordata; class Aves; order Passeriformes; family Timaliidae; genus Illadopsis; species Illadopsis cleaveri. Next base: position 86,478 of record VXBB01009111.1, on the reverse strand, counting down.
AGAACAGCAGTGAGCTTTTTCTCAGAACAGAACATTCATGTGCCATCATGTCACTACTGTCCACTGTGTTACTAAGTAGGTTGTTTCCTGCCCTTACCAGAATGTCTAGTTTGGCTTGTGCTGAAATTTCAGTTCTGTATTGAATAAATAGGAAGGCAGAAGTTCATCAGAAGTCCAGTTTCCCATTTTATCGCAGCCAAAGGACTACCAAGAAACAAAGTTTTTGCAAAGATTCTGCCCATACACCAATGTTTCCACCTCTATGCATTTTAAACTTGTAAAATAGTGTGGTTTTTCTTTTTTATATCATTTGTAATTTGATCTTTTGACCCTTTTTGAAAGCAAAATACCTTTGTTTTTGTGCGTGTGTGTTTAGCCTAAAATTTACAGTGGTCAGTGATCCCCCAGAAGATGAACAGGATCTTGAATGTGAGGATATTGGGTTTGCTTGTGTCAGTTTAAAAGAGATATTCCAGAAGCAAAGAGATATCATTGAGCAAGATATTGATGGTAAGTTTTAAAAATCACGTTCTTGTAAACTTCTGTACCCTAAAATTCGTTGAATTTCTACTTTACAGGCGTTACTGTGCAAGTAATTGTTTGACATTGTTTCAATAAGAAATGCTGTAATACTAACGAATAACTTCCACATTTGTTTGCAAAAGTCTGCAAAAACTATCAATTAGTGTTATTCCTTAAAGTCTGTTTTTAAAAAACCCAAAACAGCATTTTTACCTCATAGAAATTAGTTTATAAAGCCGAAGAACTTTCAAGCCTTGTCCACTGCTATAATTCTCTCTTTTCTACAACATACTTCATTATGGTAGGACAATAAATATGTATTTTGTGTAAAAATTTGTTTTGTATTAAAATTTTTATCAGCAATTTTGTATTACTAATATATATATTTTATTTGAAATTATGTTATAACCCTGAGTACCTCAAGTCTGTTTTCTCCATATGAAATATGTATGAGACAATATGAAATATTGGTGGTTTTGGTTAGAATCAATTTTACTGAGCACACTTCTGTAACAGACTGTAACCAAACTCATTGTGACTCATTTAGAGCAAGGTGATGTGAGTAGGAAGTGTGGAATCTTCCATTTCCTGGAGTCATAGGATGCATTTTTATAACACTGATAAGACTCAAGAAGGCTTTTTGGTTCTTTTGTCGACTATGAGGTTAATATTCTCCTTGCTCAATTTCCTGTGCCCCATTGCAGCAGGGACATGGTTACCAATGGTGCACTTTTCTCTTTACCTTTTCCTCTCAATCCTCTTTCCCCCTAGGGGTGAAGCTCAATGGAGAAGCTGAAAGCACCTCTGTTATAAAAGAGTCGCTCTCCTTTCCCAGAAAGTGAACTAGTTTGATAATTGGATGCAGAGTACCCATGTTCACAAGGTGCTTGCAATAGCAAGAGTTCTAGTGAGCCCCAGCAGAATACCAGGCAAATGTAATTTTGCTACTTCTATTGCTGTGTCTAATTCCTGTACTTTTTGCAATAGGGAGCTGAGTAATGAGGGAAAAAAACAGGCTTTCTTATCCATTCCCATTATCATGCATGATTTGTAGCTGTGGTGCTGCTAAAATACTCAAAGTTACAGGAACACGATAAGGAAAATTCTAAAAATAATCAAATTTCCATACTCTGGAAAAATAACATACAGATTTGATGCATTTCCTGCTGTGGCTGAGCAACTTAAACTTTTCTCCACCAATAATTTTTCTCCAAGTACAAAAGCTTCTCCAAAAATGTATTTTGTAATCTCTCATTGGAAAATTGATTTTTTTTCAGGTATTTATGACCATACTGTCATAATTCCCATTTGATAAGATTGATTAGTTATGTTAACGTAGTTTTTGAAAGTCACTTTTCACAAAACTCTTAAAATTCCTAATCATTATCTGAGAGAATCATTAGGACCAGTAGAACTAGGTTTTATTACTAGTTACTGTAAAATAATCATTACCATGTAAGGCAACTACTTCAATATTGTGGGGAGCATTTCTTCCCCGTATCATCTGACATTTAAACTAATTTTTACTTTATGTTAATTATAGCTATGAAAATGATAATAATAGCTAGAAATACTTTTATTCTTTTTCCCTTCCGCACTTCTCCCCTTTCCTGCATATGCTGTACAGTTTTTGGGGGATTTTTATTGCATCCATAACATATAAACTTGCATATTTTCTGAAAATTAAGATGTTTCAGAGAATTTAAATTAATTTTCTATTAAAATATGTCAGATCATGGAAAAGAATATATCTATATTTTCTTGGATGAAGTCATTGTAAAAGGATCAGTTCTTCTGGACAGAGATGTCAATTAAATGTAAGGGCACAATAAACAGAATTTCTAAGTAGCGTTGTACACGTTCTCTGAATTGGATATTGGTTTAAGGAAAAATAATAAACCTAGACACAGGGAAATTCATAGGACACTACCACAAGAAGGTAAAGTCATTCTCAAGTTAGATGACAAACTTCCTTTATTCTTTTTGAGGATTGCAATCATATATCTTTTTCATATTGTTCCTTTCATTGCTGATTGTGTCAAAGTAGTTTATGTGAAATTTGAAGCAATTAAGTGAGTGACTAAGCAAGAAGATGGATGAAAAATATTGTCAAAACATCTAACAGTATGTCTCAGAGAAAATAGGACAGTATAAAAAGTGAGAAAATACAATTAGTGTTATCTTCTGATATAATTAACTACAATTATCCTGCTGTTCTTTCAAGTAAAAAGGATACAGTCCCTTGAAGTCTGTTCTTGAAGTTGACAGTTCACTGAGTGATTTGTCGAGGCTGATTTGGACCAATCCATCATACACAGTGTAGAAAATGCATTAATTGGTGTATTTTTACTTAAAACTGTTCCTATGTATGTAGATATGTCTTTAATAGAATTCAGAACATCTTTATTTACGTATTGTGAAAAATAATTTTATATAGACAGTTATTATATAGATAGTTTCCTTTTTAAATTAATTTCAACACTAATACTTTTATTGATATATATTCTAAGAGTGATTAATTTCCAGAAGCCTGAGGACCTGAGCTGCAAGATTATTATTTATTTATTTATCCTTTTAAACATACGTTAGTTGCCCTTTAATCTGTCCAAACACTAAAGAAAAGTATCAAAACAAAAGTGAAATCTTAAGTTAAATAGCTAATGCTGTTTTCTGATGTTTCCTTTCTAGTTTTCGATTCACAAGATGCCAGTACAATAATTGGAAAGCTCACAGTGACAGTGGAAGCCCTTAATGCATTGCGTTCAGTCCATGAGGAATGCAAAAATGATTAGGAGGCAGGAAAGGGACATTCGCCTATTGAAGTTCTTGCTTCAAGTGTAAAGATACACTTGATGGTTCATCAAAAATGAGATCTTTGTCATTCTTATGGTATCTTTAATGTAAAATGTATATGAAAAAGATGCTTGATGTCCAGGTATAACGTTTTGTATACTTTTCAGTCTGTTTTCCTATTTCTAAGGTCCTTGCTGAATCATACTTCAGGCTCTCGACACTTGATAGTGTAACAGTCTAACTTAGTTCCAACAAAGTTTGGTTTCAAATGCAAGCTTGCTTGTAAATTATCAGATACCAGTTGAGGGTATTTTTTCAAAGGAAATAAGTGATGGTGAACTTCAAACAGAAATGCTTGTAGATTCTTACTAAGAGCAGTTCTATCACAATACTCTGTCAGAATAGAATCATTCATGTTAGAAGTGACCTCAGGTAGTTTTTAGGCCAGTCACTGCAGGATTAGGTATTATGTTAGGCCATGTTGCTCAGGGCTATATCCAGCGTGGTCTGAAAACCTCCAAGAATGGGGACTGCTTAACTGCTCTCTGCAAAACCTGTTCCAATGCCTGACTGTGCTCACAGTGAAAAAAGGAGATGCATTTCTGCACATCACTTAAATCCAAATTGAAGCCAAAGCTAGATCTAAGCAAGATCTAAGTGGAGCAGCTTTTACACTTAATACACCATCCAATAATTTAATTGGGTTTGGGGTTTTTTTATTGTAGGGATGGCATGTTTGTCATTTGTTTCAGCCATTTAACATTTTGCACAGAAATAAAAATAACAACATTTTAGTGCTGATTTTCATGCTTTGCAGTATGCCATCAAATTTTCATCCAGTTTTGTGAGGCAGTTGACAAAAAATAGCTGTTATTGTTATCAGTGTGGTTTGCTCAGGTAATGTTTCTGTAGATTTCAGTAAACGATTTGTTATGGTTTATTCCTGAGTTCGGAGTTTTTTTATATGAGGCATAGATTATTTTAAGAGTAAGGATAGCTGCAACAGTGAAAGACAGGTCTTCTACACAATTAACAATTATTTGTTTCACATTTTTGTGGATTTGGAAAATAATCTATTTTCTATTTAGATAAACTGTCACTCTTGTTAAATGCAGAATTATTTCTGTATGTATTAAAGTCACAAGAACTGAACCATTCTTGAAAAAATGTTGCAGAAATGTGGTCCTTCTACTGCTACCAAAAAACAAAAAATCAATAAAGTAAACTCTCTTTTGCTTGTTATAAGCCAGTGGTTATTCTGATTACCTACTCATAAGTAGCTACACAAGCTGACAGCCTTTGACTTCAGTGGTAATGAACAATCAAACTTCACCTTAACATGAGGAAGAACTTCTTTACATTGAGAGTGGCAGAGCACTGGGACAGCTTCCCAGAGAGGTTGTGGAGTCTCCCTCTCCAGAGACATTCAAGACAACAACCTACCCGGACACTTCTGTATCACGTCCAGGTGATCCTGCCTGGGTGGGGTGATTGGACTAGATGAAGTCCAGAGCTCCTTTCCAACCACCAACTAACTATTCTGTGAATATATTTCAAATCAATGTCTTTTATTGAGCATAAGTAAAGGTAAGAGGTTGATGTGGATGGGCCTGTGAAATTTGCAGCTACTTAAAAGGCCATTGCAAGTACAGTGGAGCCAGCCAGACTCCTTTCAGTTGTGACAGACAGTGCAGAAGGGGCACAAAAGCCAGACCGTGCAGGTTCAGTGGCCTCTGGTAGGGTTTTGGGGAGAGCTTGTTCCCCAGGGGGCTGGTGTGCTGGGAGGGGATGGGAAGGGGGACAGCATGGAGGGTGTGGGTCCAGCTGGACTCCATGACCCTTCCAACTCAGGATATTCTAAGTTTCTATGCATAACACATTTCAAAAATACTATGCATCTTGAACATTCCTTCTTTAATAAAGTTCAAAGATGAAAGCAAATATATTAATAAAAAATGTTTATCCAGTATTAATGTATCTTTTTTTCCCCCAGTTTTGGCCATGCTGTCTTTGTCTCCTTTTACTATCTTCAGTACTAGTGTCATTGTCACAACTTTGCCATTTTCTCTCTCTTTCATCCCGCTTGGGACACTTCACAGTCACTTGGCTGTAGCCAGTCCAGGACAACTCTGTGCAGTCTTGAATTGTGCAGTGTGATTCTGATAGGGAGAAAAGGATATGTCTGAAAGTACTGCTAATAAGGAAATTGTTAATCCATTGGGCTCTGTACTGTGTACTTCTATGCTAAAATATGGTACATTTAGAGAAATAGAAACTTGAGTTGTTAACATTGTGAAAGAGGAAATTTTAAAGAACTTAGTTTTGCATGCATTATGATTTACACAATTAAAAGACGGACAAACTATAAAATAACAGAATGTTTGAGAATAAAGCTATTTTATGACAACAACTAGTACAGTTCAGAAAAGCAGCCAAATTTTTCATGGCAAAGTTAGAACGGAGACATAACCTGATTTAAGGTTAAATTACCAGCTAGTCCTCACATAAAGTAAACAAATATGGTATTCCTTTCATTTCTTCATCTCTATTTGATAAATGTTTGTAACTGTAGAGCCTATTGGTACTGTAAAGGCGTGTACATCTCCAAGTTCTTCAAACCTAGTTTAACCAATTTTAAAGTCAATGTGGAACAAAGCATTCCAACAAAGACCCTGAAAGAATCCCAAGTGAGCAACCTGCCAAGGCAAGGTGAAGTAGATTTGTTAAGGCATACTAGTGATGAGATCACTTTCTGTCAAAGCTTCAACAAACTTATCATGTGAGATACACTGCAATACTGTCCTCTCTGGCAAGCAGAAAATGGGATGAAATTCGTTATGTGTGCTAGTCTGCCAAGTCTGGTCTCACAGTGTCTACAGCCTTGTTATTGAGGAGTAGGTTCATCAACAAGCACAGAGGATAGGATGTTGACTTGAGCCTTCCAAAGGGAGTAGAGGAGATAGGAAAATTGGTACAAGCACCAGCTCTTCTCAGGGCACAGCCGGGGAAGATGGGAGGGCAGGCCCCCACTCCGTAGATAGGGAACAGATTCTCTCCACTTTCCTGCTCAGCTTGCAGCCAGCAAGGGTAATTGATCCAGACTGCCTCCTTTCTGTATTTCCAAGGGCTGGCCAGTCCCCAGTCAGACTGGGTGAGCAGGACTGTCCGTAGCTGGTGCCTTTTCAGTCCAACCAGTCCACAGACTCATCAGATCCAGAAGCTTCGTTATGTGTTTGGGGAGTAGGTTTGATGCACAAGTTTCCACCTGAAGAGACCAGTTTCCTTGCTTTGTGGAATATCTCAGACAAAAGAGATTAGGATGATAATGGTCCGGTGTCTTGTAGAGGGGAAGTGAAGTGTGGGTTCTCATCATCTACTGCTGTGAAAGTAAATCATGAAGGAGAGACCTACGCAGGCATGTGAAGGTTTAGGCCCCGAATTTGGGCATTGCTGATTGATTTTTTAGGTTTGGTTTTAGCACATTTCAAACTTCTGCTGGACATTTCTGAATTGAGAAGAAGAATTAAGAGGTTTCCCCACATACATTAGCTGTATGTGAAGAAGCTGTTGCTTGTGTGGTTGTTGTTCAATGAGGTCAACTTGTCCCACCATTTGGAACACAGTGCAAGGGAGAGCTTTGTAGACTTCAGCATTTTTAGCTTTCTTAAGCTCTGTACCTTTAAGATATTCTTGCAGGAAGAAAATAGTTTGGTTTGGTAGATCCTGTTATTAGAGGATCCTGAAATGTCCTAATACTGGCTTATACACACATTTTGAGATCTGAAGTACACACTGTTTTTTGCAGAAATGCAAAATGCATTCAGCTTCATAAAAACTCTCCCAAATTTTTAACTTTCAACACAAACTCACCACTTCTTGAAAGCCAGGTTGATCATGAAGTAAATGGTTGTTCACTGGCAAAGGAGTAACAAGAAATGGAAAATTTCCAGAAAGCTCTTGATGCCTAAAGGAAAAACAAGCCAATGTACAAAGGCTGAATGTTCATCACATACTGCTTATCAGAGTGCAGAGACTTAACTCTTGGGCTGTAATGGGAATATCCAAGAGGACAACTGAGATATTAGCAACAGGACTTACATTAAAAAAACCAAACCAAACCAAAAACAAAACAAAAAAAACCACAACCAACCAAAACACAAAGGAAATATACCCAAAGGCTTAATTATTGAGCAATCCTCATATGTGCATGCACAAAAGGGTACTAGATTTCACGATGGGAGTTCAGCTTAAATACTGAATCTGGGGTGTTCAGACTTCCATTATGACAAGTTTATAACTGTGCATTCATATGTACATGAGAGCTGCTTGTGCTTGTACACGTGAAAAACTTGGTGGGGTTAAAAAAAGACTGTCTCTGTTGCCAGATTTTGTTTCCCAATGACTTCCCAATTGTTAGTACGAAACCTGAAGTTCAGTATGTTCTCATAGTCCTGAATATTGCAGAAACAAATAAAGAATGGAAAATTGAAGCTAGCTATTTATCTGGCAAGCTAAACAAACAAACATTAAAATTAACTGCAGCCTGTCACAAGCCCTTGGTAAGGACACAATGACATGATGCTCTTTTGATGAAAAACTACTCTACCACATCAACTCACTTTCTTAATACAATTTTTTAAAATTATAATCATAAGGTTCATTCACAGGTGATCTTTGTTACCTGTCTGCAGGAGAATCTAAGTCAATATGGTGTTCAAAACCATCTGTATAACTGTCTAGTTCTGGTGAGTGAGAACTCCCTGGAAATAAAACAACAGTGTAATGACTATTCAGTTATGACAATTCAATTAACAAGTTAAAAAAAAACACAGAAAGTGTCATCTGTAGTGTGCTACCTAGATCTAAGGTAATATACAGAGGTATGGTGCTATTTAATGGCAGATAAACAATAACATCATCTTACAGCTTGGAAATGTTCCTTTCTCATTTATTCACTTACAGAAGCACAAATCAGGACTGTTGAAGTACTCAAGAACAGCACTGTCATCCAGTTACAGACACAGAAGATGCTTCTGATTTTCGGAACCACAGATATTCTGCTTAAACCCAGCAACTGCCCTGTAGAGCCTTTGAAGGAAGCAGTGACACAGCAGGAACAGGAGTCCTTAATTGTCTGGGTTGCAAACGATGCCTGATTGTTGGCTTGCTTGCAGGTTTAGTTCCATATACAAAAAAATAAGAATATGACTTTGAATTTAATATATTCTTTAAACTACAATCTCTTCCCTTTAAAATAAAAGTGCTAATAACTCTGTGGCTTTAGTATAAAAATTATCCAAGAACTCAATAGTGGCTGGCCATACTGAATCAATTTTTTCTGTCAGACTGCAAGGTAAAGTTACATCCAAATTCCTAAACGTAATCTAGCATGAAAGCCTGGATTGTTGTTTTCCATACAGTAGTGTCTGACACAGCTTGCAAGTTATGCTGTTCTGAACCAATCTAATGTATTCTCTTAGTAAACAAAATAATAAAAGGACTGAATCCTTCCCTATGCAAAAGCCACAGGAAGTCTTTGTTTCTTAACAAAAAAATTAATTTTTCCAACTACAAATTGTTATCTTTGCAAAAGACTGTGGGATTCAAAACTCTTCTTAAAAAAGTTTAAAAATTTACACTTAAACTTTACCATTGGGACTATGAAACATACCCCTCCAATACTGCACGGTAATTGGTCTTCCATACAAACAGATTCCATCCAGTAGAGCTTTTGCATAAGGCACTGATACTTTGTGTTTAAAGCAGACATATACAAACGATTTAGGTTTTCCTTCTTTGTCCTCACAAATCACCACTTTGGTTAATGGTCCAGCCTGAAAGAAATTTCTGTTATTTAGGAGAGACTGACACTTCACTGTGCTTCAAATATTTCATTATTTCTCTTTGGCCATAGTCAAAAACTGTAAGTTTCTTACTTGAAAATGTCTCTCCACATTCCCAAAGCTCAAATTCTGAGCCTTCTACAAACAAAAATCAGTGCCAAAAATGTTAAAGGGAACCAAACATCAGCTCATGTTTAGTCTTTCACAACCAGAATTTTTATTATTTTTAGAATCCCATACCATAATAAGCTTCCCAAAGGGGAAGACTAATTTACTAACTCCATAGCAAAAGTTACCTTCCAGTTCATAAATAAAAATATTAATAGTTTAGAAGTAGCAGTAGATACTTGCTCATCATTTGATGGAGGGGAAGAGCTAGAGATCAGGGGTATATGTTTATGACCATGCCAGAGCAGGAATATTGAACTGGATATTTTCCAAGACAGGGCAAGACTACAATGAGAAGCATAGGCTGTTGCAGCAAAAGGGAAACCTGAATGAAAACAAGATGAAATGAGGGAAAAAGAAAAGTTACTGGGATGACCTTAAGACCCAGATAAAAGCTAGCAGTTGGATGGCTGCTGCAGATTAAGCAGAAGAATAATGCAAAACTGTGTTCTAAGATCATCTTTATCACTTTTGCATTTTGTATTGTATTGCTCATGTCCTCGAAGAAGATAAACTTTCTTAAGCTCACATTTACAGTTATACAGCAGACTAATATTTAGTCTTGAAAACAGGTAGGAATTAAGCTCGGGCTTCAAACAGGTCTAACTACTTTGTGTTTCTACACTGTCACTGAAGGATCGCAGTTTGAAGGGACCTCTGGAGAGCATGTTATCCAACTCTCCTAACTGAACATCCCATTGTTGGAATTTTTCTTCTCGAGAATTAGAACAGCATGTCAATATACACAGGTACCCGTCCACTACCTGCAGGAAGAGCTCGTAGAGAATCTCCTCCCTGACCTGGCTCTCCAAGTTCCCCACGAGCAGAGTCTGCTCTGCCGCCTCGGACCGCCCCGGCGACAACATAGAGCCTGCGGGGGCCCTGTGGAAGTGCGAGAAGAGCGTCCCAGCTGCAGGAAAGCTGCGCTCCAGGACACTGTGAGGGGCCGGGCTCGGCTGCGGGCAACGCTGGAATGCGAGTGGGCGGGTGTCTCGTCTGTTTGCGACACCACCCCCAGCACCCGTTTGTGACACCGTACTTAATCGTTCGGCGTGGAATAATGATGATAAATACAAACATGAAGATTTTCTCTTCTATTTTTACCACTGAATCTTAAGTCCTAGCAGGGCTGACTGGTGCAAAACAAACCGACCAACCCTGAAAAACAATCCACCTTCCTAGACTAGTATTCACAAGTGTGTTCACACCATCTACTCCTGTTATTAACATTGCAATGAGCCCTTACTGTAGAAGAGGCTGCTAAGAGAACAAGTGCTCAGCCCAGGAACAGAGAGAGAGGGTCTTATCAGATGGAAGTCCATGCCAGCCATACAGAAAAACTATTTTGGCACTGTGTTACAAGTGGCTTGAACGGCAAAAATTATTTTAAACCATGGAGTGTCAGAACAACGGATCTACCTAATCTCTGCAATAAACTGGTGGAATTGTTCAGTCACAGCTGGGCAAATGAACAGAGATTTTTGCTCCTGTTATATATTATAGATGGTGTAGAAAAATTCGTGTGTTATAAATATGTCTTGTATAAAATGAATCGAGAAACCAGTAACTTGACTATGATTGAGCACAGGTGTGTCCAGCAGCGAAACTTGCTTATCAGACCCATTCTTCGTGAAACAATAAGCTTGGCCAAGGAACATTTACAACAGAAAGAAATGGATGAACGGGAGATGGCCCATGATCACCGCCTCCTACCGGCCATCAACACCTGATATGAATCTGGAGCCACGAAACACGGCAGTCAGGAGTCCCAGGAAATCTATTCAGCAGCCTGAGCCTTGCGAGGGAATCCTTTCAGATCCTGAATAGAGGGTGGCAAATCGAACTTACACATGAACACTATACCGAACCACACAATGAACTTTGCCTGAGGATACAAAAAACCCTATAAAAACCAGACCCTGGAGACTGTGCAGTGTGGATAGGGCGGACCAGTCTCTCGGAGGCTGTCCCTCTACCACCCGCACCGGTGTCGTTCCTTTTATCGTGGCTTTTTCTAATTGGTTATGGGATTGTTTTAATAAATTGTTGTTAATAATTTCTGATTTCGTTTTTCATTTATAACACCCTTGATGAGCTTCCAATGGCAGCAGGTCACAGGCAGGAAGCCAGGAAAAAGTGTACCCAAAGCCTGGCTGCAGGAGCAGCCCCTGGGCAGGGCAGCACTGAGCCCACCGCACAGTGAGAATTCCTGATCCAATCTCTTTTTCCTATAGAAACACCAGATCAATCGCTTAAGACTGCCAGTCACACGCTGTTGTGAACATCAGTCAGCCAGTGTTCCTGAGCATCTTTGGTTCCCTATAGTGATAGCAAACTCAGCCCCTCACAGACAATTGGGAGTGGAGCAACGGGTGTCCACCAGCTCCCATTAACGTGCAAACACTGCCGAAGGGCATCAGCTGAGACAAAAGGAGGCCCACCTGCACCCCTGCATCTCCCTGCTTGACAGGACTGGGCCTGGGCTAAGAACTGCTCTGACTACAGAGCCAGCCAGAAGTCTCCAGCACAAAGGGACACAGGCAGCAGAATACCAACTCTACCGGAGCTGTTTCTGCCAGACTGGGCTTGAGTTGTGCCAGTGTGAAAAATTAGAACAATGATTTGTGGAATGAACTGCATTGCCGAGTGCTAGCAGAGCCCAAGAGCTTGTCAGATAGAATATATCACCTCTGTGGATCAAAGTAAAAAACTTTGTATCATCGGTAGCCTCAGGAAACAAATGAGAATTGAGCATATGAAATGTACAGCATGAACTCAATACCTGTGTATGTTTGTTGGAGATGAATGCAATTATTGATACTTAACCAAAAACATTAACCTGACAGAGGAGTGAGGCTGTTCATTTCTATGACCTTGCACCGCAGGGAAGAGTTTGAACCTTTTAACTTTACCAGTATTCCCAAAGTCATGAACTTTGCATGGAATCAGTTACACTGCTATTGATGCTATTGAAGTGTATCTTTATTCCCCTGCAGAAAAGGGGGGGAGGGGGGTGTGTGGAGGGAGGAGAAGCTGTACCAGGCACTTCACAATACTGTGTTTATTTTCATGCTGACCACTGTTACTGCAAAAATATCCATAAACAAGTATCAGATTTTTCTCAAAAGAAAATGAAATGTCAGTAAAACTTTTATGCAATAATCTTCATTCTTGTCAGATGGCTTTGGAAGGGTAATACTTCTGTATTCTGCATCGCAACGCACAACAGATATTTTCAAATCAAGGCTCAGACCAACAAACCTTATCTCTGCCAGCAGATAAGTTCCTTAGAGCATTCCCTCATCAGGGAATACAGAGAGTGAGCATATTTCAATTCATGGCTCAGGACTATTCCTTATCAGTCACTAAGGAAATTAACTTCAAAATAATTTGCAACCATTGTAAAAATCACTTGTGCACAACCAATCTGTCTCTGTGTTTACAAACATCCAGACAGAGAGAGCAGAAAAATTACAGGACTGAAGTAGAGCAATGGGAACAAAAAA
>VXBB01009111.1:192-73629 GCA_013399915.1 Illadopsis cleaveri | reverse complement strand
AAAAAAAAAAAAAAAAAAAAAAAAAAAAAAAAAAAAAAAAAAAAAAAAAAAAAAAAGCAGGCCAGAGCAATAAGAAAAAACAAGAGAAAGAACAGACCGATAAAGCAACCACGCAAGGGACAAGGAGTGAGAAAGTGGAATACTGTAAAGGGAGAAGGACAGGGAGCAGGACACTGGGATAGAGACAATGAGAGCAACAGAGAATAACAGAGATATGAAGAACAAGAAAAAACGGAGCCAGATGGGTGAAGTAATAAATATTACTTAGGGTTGGGAAACAGCAGGAGGATCAGAGTGTAATAAATGAACAGTGTTATAGATGGGTAATGTGATGGTTGGCTCTCTCAGTTAAGGGATGAATATTATGTGTATGTAACAGAGAAGTTTTATTGATATATAGTTATGTTATTGCAACTTGTTTGGATATCCTCTGTTCTCCCCATTGTCCCCTTTCCCTCCGCTGTATGGCTGCCAAGGGACAGCCTTGGTAGTCAGGACATGTGGAAGGAGGGCGTGTACCTGTACCCCTTGCGTGGGGCAGCTGGGAGGAGGGCAGGCTTGTTACTAGGAGGTGTGGCATGACAACACCTGACCTTCAATCAAGTTGCAAAAAAGCAGTCTCCACCAATGAACGGCAAAGACTTGACTGACAGACTTTAGGAGCGGCCAGGGTTGCCTGATACAACCCCCACGGGTAAAAAAGACGGAGCAGGCAGTTTGTAGACCGAGCTCTTGGCAGAAGATACACAAAAGAAAACAACCATTAACGACCATCAACCTTAGCAATTACCCCTGGTACGGTCAGAGACACCTGGTCTGGAAAAACAGAGATAAGAATTAGTATCAAAGGCGAAGAAATCCGTAACTAATAGGAATCCAAATACTAAGAACTGCACGAGTCGGGAATAATGAACCAAAGAATTTCTATGGGTTTTGACTGTATAAAATACGTGAAAAATCTAGTAAAGAACTGTGTAATGGAATGATTTACTCTGCACAACCCAGGCAATGTGTGGATGAAATGTTTTCTGCGGCACATCCTGGCCAGAACAACATCCTGGCCAGAATAAAGTAATGCCTTGATTTTCTAACACTAAAAACGTTGGACAGTTGTTTTTGTTTTTCCCAGTTTTGGTGACACTAATGCCTCACGCAAGCCCCAGATGGATGCAGTCACTGGCATCGCCCAGGGATGCTTTGGCGAAAAATGGACACTTAGACACTCAGTGCAGTCTCTGGCATAGAGAAAGAAGCAGCAGTGACCGTTATTACTGTAGATACCTTGCACAAACCTCTCCTTCTGCAGGGGCTTCTGGGGCACCTTGACGGCCAACCTGCTGCTGTCACGACAGGGCTGGGGGCGACCAGTGGACACAGGGCAAATTTCAGGGGTGATGCTGGAGCAGCGGCATAGGGCAAACAGGGTCGGTGGAGGCTCAGGGGAGCGCTGGCGGAGCTGATGGAGAGGTGCCCAGCTTCTGCCCGGAGACGTGGCTGCCTCCACTCAGGCCAGGAGCTGCTGCGAGTGGGCTGCAGCTTCTACCCCACCCCTCCAGGCAGCACCGAGGTGGCTCTTCCGCACCCGCTGAGGCTGTCATCTCACCGCTGTCGCGACCTCATCCCTCAACCACCGCTGCCACCACCGGGCCCCGCACCCAGTGGTCTGCCACGCAGCTCCCGAGCCCCCGCGCAGGCACCAGGTACAGCGGCGGTCCCAAGGGGCACTCAAACGCTGGGCGGCAGTGGCAGCAACGCGCCGGCGGTACCAGCCCTGCAGTTCCGCGCTTTGCACTCTGAGCGCCGCCGACATCGTGCCTGCGGGACGGCAGCGGCGTGTCCCGAGCGGGAGCCGGCTCCCACCGCGGCCCCGCACACACGGGTTAGCTGTTTACCTGCAGTTCGGCATTTTGGTCAGGAAGTGGCACCAGGGAGAGACACCCTTTTTCGGTCAACGCGCATTCGCGGCTTTCTTGGCTGCAGGAGCAGCTACTGACCGGACGGTGGCGCCCGCCAGCGCGGCTCGGCTCGGCGGGGTCCCAGCCCGGCGAGGCCCGCGGGGCCACTTGGCGGGGGCAGAGAGCGGGAGGTAACAGCCGAGGAGCAGGAAAGGGACACAGTGGCGTGGTGCACGGGAAACACAAGATGACATACACCAGATCAACCCGCGATAATGCTCAACAAACAATTCATTTGGGATAACCCACACGAAGCAATCTAATCTGGCTAACTGACCCACACTGGATAATCCATTGCAATGCTCATCCCCAAACTATGAACATTTAACCCCAAATTTTCCCTATTGTTGGTTTCATGGCCATTTTGGAGGGGGTTTGCTAGTATAAAAATTGGGGGTTACTTTCCCAAATATTCAATTTTGCGATTTTCTGGAGCTTTTTCATAACATAAAAACCAAGTAGTTTTTTCCTTTGGATCTGTGCATGAAAATGTGGGGATTTCAGCTTTCTGGCTGCTCATATCTGTGCATCACAGGACAGCCCAAGCACCAGCGCTCACTGCCATGAAAGTCCCTGGAGATGCTGCTGCTCTGAGCCTGCACGGCATCCAGAGGGAGGGCATCCAGAGGGAGCAGCACAGTGACACTCGAGGGATGGGAGCATGGGCAGTGCCACAGGCATTCAGCTTTCCTGAGAGCATAACATTGTCAGAATACAGCTGGCTGCAGACACTTCATGAGGCTCAACTACATTTCACCATGGACACCTGATGAAGCCAATAAAGGATGCCAATTGTGCACATCTTGCCCCATCCATCTTGGAAGACAGGTGCTCACAAGGCCAATGCAGGCAGGCAGAATAGGAGAGCCCCCAGGGCTCCTCTTCTCCAGGCCCAACAGAGCAGAGGTTGTGCCCTCAGCCTCTCCTACGCCTCCATCACTCCAGCTCCTCCACTGGCATTGCTCCACAGTGCCCATACCTGCCTGGACCTGGTGGCCCCAGCCTGCACACTATGCCCAGGCACAGCCTCCCCTCCCTACAGTGCCTCCTGCACCCTTGCTGGCACAGCCCAGTTGTGTGGCTGCCCTTGCTGACTGGGCACACTGCCCACACCTGCCCACCTTGTCCTCCAAGGCCATTTCACTAGTCCCCAGCTCCCTGGCTCCTGCAGGGCATCAGCCCACTGCCAGGCTGGTGCTCAGCGTCCCCAGTAGCCCATGCCCCTCCCACTTAGTCCAGGTTGTCAGTGTAATCACTTGCACCCTCCACCTTCAATAGAAAAGACACGGAAGAGTATTCCTTGAGGGATCTCCCCAGTGCATGGCCACCAGCCAGGCTTGGACACTTTGAGTACTAATACCCTTGAATGCCAACACAGCTGGGGTAACCCCTCAAGCTGACCTATTACTACTGGCTACAGGAGAGCCCAGCTAGCTCTCCCCACACCCCTGCTTCTCCTGCACATCCAGGAGCATTTATGCCAACACCTTCCCCGGGACAGAGCAGTCTGAAGGCTGTTCCACTCTTCCTCCTCGCCTTTCTGGAATACGGCTGTGGTAGTTGCTCAGACTGATGGGAGTCTCCTCAGAGCAGTGCCTGGTACTGGCAGCATGGCTCCCCGCCCTAGCCCCAGGACACTCCCCAGCTAGTCAGAGCCATGTAGTAAATGGTTTAATTAACACACTGACAGCATCAGAGCCAGCCTTAGCTGGACTTCAGCCGCTGCTCTGCTTGGCCGCCAGTCTCTTGTCTCTCTCTTCAGCAATGGTCAGGCGGATGCCCTTTCCACGGGGCAAGGAGATCCACGGCTTGTTGCCCTGCAGCAAGGGAGAAGAAACCACATCAGGAAACCCAGATAGCAACACAGCTCTCCCACTAAGGGGGAAAGCAGCAGAAGCTCACCCCTGGCTCATGCTGGGTCAGGTACACATGGTGGTGGCACTGGTGCAGCACAGGCCTCTAAGGAAGATGCCAAGGATGCACAGGTCTACAGATGCCTTTCAGTCACATCCGTGAAGAATGCACTTCAGCCAAAACCAAACCACCACCCCCTGACAACCTGCACAAAGGGCCCATCAGGGATGGTAAGACAGTAGAGGCTTTGTGGGGGACACTCTTGAGTCACAGCAACTGCCCAGATTACACTAAGGTCTGAGTACTGCTCAGCCCCCAGCTCTCAGGTTTCAGGGCTGCTTCTTGAAAACATCCTCACTCCTAAAGTTGCAAATGCTTCTTCCCCTTCCCAGAGCAGGAAGAAATACAGCGAGCCAAGTCAGAACCGAGGTCAGCACTGAAGCTCCACTGTGTGGGAAGACAGCTGCCTAAGGAAACACCAAGGCTCTTAGCCTCAGCCAGCAGCCCCATACAAGAGAGAACCCCCCACCTGGTGCTGCCACGGCCTTACTTTGCCAATAACAAAGATGTTGGAGAGCCTGGTGGCAAAGCTGTTGCCGTTGGCATCCTTCACATGAACCACGTCAAACGACCCAGGGTGCCTCTCCCGGTTGGTGATCACTCCAATACGGCCCAAGTTGGCACCACCAGTCACCATGCACAGGTTACCTGAGTAAGGGAATACAGGTGTGACAAGAGCTGGCACCAGGTGCTGTGAAGTCCTTCCACTTGGGTTCTCTGCCCATACCAAACATTCCCATCCCACCTGTGCTAGCACTGCTCACAGCTCTGTGATTGAAACCGTCTGTCACCACCAAGAGACAAGATGAAGCACCTCCCCACCAGCCCTTGGTGCCTCAGAACTGCCAAGTCCCTGCCAAATGCTTCTCACTGCCAGGACACAGGGAGAATCCCCTGCTCCAGTTCCAGGTGGACATGCTCCTGGGAAACAAACCCCTTCCCAAAGTTGACACCACTGCCTCTCTGTTTCAGTGCAAATATGCCTAGCATTTAACTTCCACACTGCTCTCCACAGTGGGAAAGGGTGCAGTGCTTTAATGGGATGCAAGACCTACCTGTGTCAAACTTGATGAAGTCTGTGATCTTGCCTGTCTCCAGGTCAATCTGGACCGTATCATTCACCTTAATGAGGGGGTCTGGATAGCGAATAGTGCGGGCATCATGAGTGACCAAGTGAGGGATTCCTTTGGTGCCCACAAAGATCTTCCTCACCTTGCACAGCTTGTACTGCAAACAAAACCCAACACCTCTCAACTGAGGCAGCAAGCAATGTCATGGACTAGAGAACTCTTATACTCCAAAGAGCCACCAGGCTGCAGGACACTCAGGGTTCACAACATGAGCCCATGGAGTGACTTGTCTAGCTCCCTGCCTCAGTAACAACGTTTGAACAGCTGCCATGCAGCTCTGCTACAGCCCACCCAAAAACACCTTTGCTGTTGGGAGTAGCACCCACCTTGGGCTTCAGCCTCCCCACAAACACTGGCTGCACTTCCACAGGGAAGTCTTTACCAGGGCAATTCCTTTATTTTTCCCCAATGCCCATGGACACCCAACAGAAACAGAGGCTGCACTTCTCCAGAACCCTAGAGACGTCTGTACCCTCCAGCGCACTGATTTCCCTCCTGCCTGTCACCCTAACTCCCTCGTAGCCTTTCTGAACCTCACAGATCAACACAGAGTAGTAGTCAGAAGCACATCACAAGGAGAACCGCACCACAGCTAGCTCCAGCACAGGCAGCTCTGCCATGCACACAGCTGCATGCCCACACAGCCTGCCTTAAGGAAGGAGATGCAAAGCAGAGCACAGCCTCACAGCTCAGGCACACCATGCCTGGTTTAAGAAAATGCATGAGGAAGTTACTCCCCAGCAGCCAGGGTTGAGTAGGCATTTTTGTTGTCCTGGGAAGAAGTTCAAGGCTTTTACATCACAGGTAGTTCCATATTTCTGGTCACTGTTAGCTGGCAAAGCCAAGACTCTCCTCCACCCCAAAACTCTCTGATCCAGCCCATGCCAACAGCATTATCTATCTCCAGCACCAGACAATGCACCTACACCCATCTGTGAACTACTTTCACGTAACCATGAGATCTCCCCCCAGCACAGGCTTCACCACAACCCTGAGTGTCCCAGTCTCAAGTGCAGCATGGCCTCAACTGTCAGGGAAGAGAGACATCAGCTCTCATTCACGAGATGCCAAGGAGGAAGCACTGCCCCAACCAAACCCAACTGGGCCCACGCTTACACCATATCAAAGCTCCTCACCTTGGCCTCCTCAGGTGTGATGCGGTGAACAGCAAAGCGGCCCTTGGTATCATACACCAGGCGGAAATGTTCACCTGTCTTCTCAATGCTGATGACATCTGATTGGAGACAGGGAAATATAACAGCAGCTGTTATCAGCTCATCACCCAAGACCCTAACTTGGGATCAAGCACACGTTTAAAATGAAACAGAGACTGCTGAACTACACTTTGGATGTGATTGATGAGGTTGGGATCTACTCTTGACCACAGGCTCACATCTTTTGCTGTGACAGACTGCAAATTAGCAAAAACTGCTGAAGGTTGGAATCTGAAGAGCAACTTACCCAGGTCAAGCAGGCACTTACAGGCACAGGTATCTGACTACAGTATTCACTGCAATGTCCAATTCTAAACTAAATAACAACTGCTTATACATCTTTCCTTTACTCCAGCAGGGAAACCTTGCCCCTCAAATAATGCTGGCCCCACAAAACACTCTCCCGCCGGTGTAGAAGAGCTGCCTGAGGAATTGCCCTAAACTTACTCACCCATAAAGCCCGCAGGGTAGGTGATGTCAGTGCGGACTTTGCCATCTATTTTGATGAATCTCTGCATGCAGATCTTCTTGACCTCATCTCCTGTCAGAGCATACTTCAGCCGGTTGCGCAGGAAGATGATGAGGGGAAGGCACTCCCTCAGCTTGTGTGGGCCTGTTGATGGGCGGGGTGCCTGCAGACAGAAACCTTCTGCTGGAGGCTCAAGCAGCATTAACCACCCCAGAGAAGGAAACCATGGCGCCAACAGCTCCCGCAAGAGCATGGAAGGGCAGCAGCACAAAGTGAAGCTGCCACGCAGGCAGCGAGCAGCTGACGCTCTCTGTTCTTGGTATTCACAGCAGCTTCCCCCGTGTCTTGCCGGCCTCACAAAACTGCCCCCAACAGTGTATAACCATCCATCCATCCATTTCCAGAGATGGAAAAGCACAATAGGAAGGTTAAAAGAGAACAGCCAACGACCCCATCACATCCTCTGCAAACAGGGGAAGACAAACGCTATTCACAAAGACCCTAACGTTAAATAAACACCTCCTGCCCTGTCCAACTGGCCCTGTTCACCGCTCGACCCCGTGCACCACCCGAACACTTCCCCTGATGTGACTGCGGCTGCTCCACCTCCGACCCCGGCCTCAACCCCAAACCCAAGCCCGACCCCAGCTTCAAGCCCAAACCAGGCCCGCACTCACGAAGACGCCCGTCAGCTTGTCCAGCNGCTGCGCTCTGCCGAGAAAGGGCTGGTGCTTCCGGCCCGCCACGGAAGGACAAAGCGTGTTGGCAGCGACGTGCGTCGCCCCCTGGCGGCCCGGAGGTTCAGGGCCGCCCGCCAGGTGATGGGGAGATCGGGAGGGCTTGTCCCTTCCTGGCGGCCCCGACGGGGACACCCCGCTCCGAGACTCCCTGCTCCTAGCCGGGCGCTGTGTCCGTGGTCATCAGCTGGTCATCGCTGATGGCATGGGACATCCCGCCACGTTCTGGCCCTGCGGTTTGGGAGACTGTGTGAGTATCGGGGGCCGAGCCAGGAGTAACACCTGTGCCGGGACCTCTCCCTGCCCACACCTGCCCTCCCACACCTGTGCCTTCTCCCTGCCACGGGCCATCCCGGGGTAGAGCTGGGACCTCACGCAGCCCCCAAACCTAACGCTGGGCCTTAGCGCCCACTCCTGAAGGCACTTCGGGGGTCAAGCGGTCCCAGCTCTCCCAGGGAGGCCGACGTGTCCCCACAGTGCTCCGGAGGCCCCGGGACAGTTCCAGACTCCCGCACCCTGCCGGGCAGCCCAGTGAGTGCAACAGCCTCACACCTAGCACGTCCCCGGAGCAGCACTCCCGGAGCAGGGTGTGGCTGGGACAGAGGTCCCATTCCCCAGGGTGGCACTGTCACCGAAAACGTCGTGATAAACGAAACGCTGTGTTTAGATTAGAGAGCAGCATTACTTTATTCACAGTGCTGGGTGCATAGGGGAAGCTCCACCTATGATACATGCACACTTTCAAAACTTTTCACTATTTTTACACTTTAGCACAGAAATTAATGTTCATTAGCTATAAAATACATAGTTCTCTTCATTAATTAGTATTTTATCTTTTACTGGTTATAGATTTCTTGCTTCTTATGCTAATTAGTCTCCATTTTCAGTCTTGTTATCTTATTATCTTTTTCCCAGATAAGACAATTGCTGAATTGTCTTTGTTCGTTTCTTTATCTCTGGGTTCTGCAAAATGTCCTTGTAGTCTATAAACTCTGCATTCCGTGTGTCCAGTTTCAGCAATGTCTCTCTCCCATGCTTAGTCCAATGAAGTGTATCAAGGTTGGCTTAGCAAAACAAAAAAAAGTTTTAGTAATTTTTCCGACCTGTGTTCCCACAATAGCAGCTTATGACAAACCTCGCTAAGTGCTTGGCTACGGTGGAAAATTATACTGTTCATGATTGATTAAAACAATTAATTGGAATTTTTAATTAGAAAAGTTACTAGGAAAGTTGTACAATTTTCAACAACAGGATGGGAACACCATAAGCCGAGAAGACGCACTGGACCTGTGGGGCGCCCACCCTCCTTCCACCAAGGCCTGCTTCACACAGTGTCCTTCGCCGAAACGGACAGCAGTCGGAACAACGACTCTTCCAGATTTTATTACACGGCAGCCTGAGACCCTTGCCTGCCGCCCCCACCACGACGCTTGCGCGTTTTGGGGCAGGCAGCGCAGCCGCAGCTCCTCTCTCTGCCCCTTCCCGCACTCGGCCGGGTTTGGAGCGTTGCGTGCGCCTGCAGCGCCAGTACCTGGGGCAGCCGGGACGCTGCTCACCGGTGGGGTGAGGTAGGAACCTCCCACCCCAGCCACGCTCCGGTCTCAGTAGCCGGCTGGCAGGTCCGACGGGAAGTCGAGTTCGTGGTGACCAAGCCAGAGCTCCGGCAGCTCATCCGCCCTGTTGAGGTCAAGCTCCACTACCTGAGCACCTTGTCCGCCGGGTCCGAGTCGATGCGGCCGAGGCCAGCGGCCTGGAGGAGGCTCCCCGCGGCTGTGTCTTAAGCCCCAGGCGAGCGGCGAGCCGGGCTCTCTGGGGCTCCGGGGTCTCCCCGTGGCGTGGTTCTGTACGTGGAGCTTCTGCAGGCACAAGCTGGCCAGGAGATTGGGACCCGCCTAGGGACGGCCACAGAGGCGGACAGCAGGCAGAGTCCCCACCGCCGGCACCTCTTCGGTCCCGAAGGGGGTAGCAGCACAGGATCGCCACCACCGTGAGGTCCTTTGTCCTCTGGGAAGGGGTCTTGCAAACAGCTCATCTTCGGCGTCTACGAGGACACGGCAGCGCTCAGAGGGGCGCGGGCTGCCCCGCGCGGGTGGGGTCCAGTGACATACCCAGACAGAGAGGGAACTGAAGTGGTGCGCCGGCTTATCCCTGCGCTTGCCTGGGTGGCAAGGCGGGCATCCCACTCTGGATGGAGGATGTGGGGATTTCCACCCGAGAAGCACCTCACCTAAAGCCACAACACTTGACACTTGTGGAGTTTCCTCCCACAGCTCACAGGACAGTCTGCGTCTGTTGACAGAGCACATGGGGCCCTGAGGTGGGTCAGAGGCAGCAGCTGGCCAGCTTGTCTGCTCTCTCATTCCTCACCTTTTTCCCTGGATGGGCAGTCCCCAAGCCTGACATCTCCTCCAGGCACTGGGATCCTTTGCCGAGGCAGTGGCAGCACCAGCCTCCTGACAGCAGTCACCACACAAGACTGGTCTCCCCACACCACACCAGGTGCCAGGGGTACATGGAAGCAGGTAGGGGGTCAGAAGTCATGGGAGCCACATCCTGCTGACCTGTCTCCACACCCGATCTCCTGTTGTTTAAATCAGCAGTGAAAAACAACAGAGCCAGAGCCAAAGCCAGGCCAGGCCAGGCCAAAGCCAACAAAGCCAAGGCCAGGCTGGGAGTCCCTTTGTCTTGCTGTTTCTTCCAGCATGATCTAATTAAAGTCACAGGAACTATGCTTTCCCACAGTGACTGGACATCTTTAAAAATCCACCACAATAAAAAGTCCATGGGCAAGGAGAATGAGGGGACAAGGGCAACAGAGGCCAGGCTCCATGGCCCCTGGCACTGGGAGAGATCTGCCCCGATACCTGTATACTTGTTCCCTTGCTGAGACACCTCGTGGCAGCTCTCATGGGGCACCAGAGCATCTGAAAGTTCATGTGAGATCTCTCAGGACAGGAGCTGTCACAATGCCCTGCATCTCCCTTGACACTCTTGAGAGGCTCTCCGGGGTCTGGCCCCTCTGTGCAGGATTTCAGGAGCTCATAAATGGCTCTGCAGTGGAAGGGGCAGGGTGGGAGCTGTGGAAAAAAGCACTGGAAAGGCAGGGTGGGTGGAAGAAGAAAGGAGAGGGCAGGAGGAGTATTTAAAGTATTTTATTTTTTAAAATTTCCCAGTTAAAAACACAGTGGCTGTGCCTTTTTGTGGGTAAGAGACACAATCTGTGGTGCCCCAGGGTAGCTCTAGGCTCTACTTCCTGAGTGGGCAGCTCTGAGGCTGTGGCCCTGCCAGACAGGTAACACTGCACTGGGCTACAGCTGAGGAGGGCTGACAGCCCTGAGCAGCCTGTCTCTTAAAATACATTTAAAAACAGTTGTGAGAACAAACTGTGGTGTTAAAAAAGGAAAGAGAAAGGAGCAAGGGAGGCTGTGCCAGCACTGGAAGGTTGTGGATGGAGGACCCACACTCCTGCCTGGCGAGAGCTACAGTGGTCATGGCATGCAGCAGTTTTTCTTCTTTAAAGAGGAAAAAAAAATTAACCAACCAACAGTACTTTCTTCAAAAGTTTCCCTGCAGCCACAAATTTCACCAGCTGTTTACATAAATATGCTGTCTTCCCCATAGAAAATGCTCTTGTCTGAGCCTTCTTTTGCTGCTAAACAACGTGCTTCAGATTCCCTGCAAACAAAAGGAAGCAGAAAAGGGTATTTCCACTGATATTTTAGCCTGATGGAGTGACCTGGCAAGGAGTGCCACTCCCATGCCTGATGGACTAGGCCACAATATGGGAATTCCAGCCTCAGCACAGATCTCAGTTCCTGCTGACCCCTCGCTCCCTTTGCAGAATCTGCTGCCCTTGTTCGAGCCAGGCTTTGGAAATTACCACAGGGGGGACCCTGCCACTGCTTTCACTATGCTGAATGCTGTTTTGGGATTCATGGACCAGCATCCAAGAAGCACGTACTCACTCCCTGCTGCCTCATTCTTCTGTCCGGCTGGATTCACAGACAGGAGTTCATAGCCCTCCCTTCCAGCTCTGGAGTGATGCTGTTCCTCCTACCCTCTTGGACAGGTCCCCAGGGAGGGGATGTCCTCTCCCTAGGACTGACCTGTGCTTGGGAATGGACACCCGAAGGCATCCATGGCCATTGCACTTCCTACCCTACTTCTAACACCAGCACACTGCAACATACACAGACGGAAAAGGGCTGCCAAGCCCCGCTGTTCCCAGCCCCTCTGGCAGACAGGGACAAGACAGATGGCCAAGGGCATTGAATGAGTTTGGCTGGAGCTGGCAGAGCTCACCCAGCTGCCTGTCCTGGACTTAAAGAGCTTCAAGTCCTGCCTGTTGGAGACCTGTCCCAGTTCTAGGGAGCTATTTCCTTCCGCCTCCTCCTGGACTAACTGGAAAGACACAGACTGGATGAGTGGTCTGCAAAAGGGATAGGGAGGGAGCTGGCTCACAGGGAGCTCACAGTGGGTGATCACTGATCAATGGTTTTTTACATGGTCTTGCAGCCTGTCACAAGTGGGGTCCCCCAGGGACTGATACTGGGCCCCATATTGCTCAACATCATAAATGTCCTGGATAATGAGATTGAAAACAACCACAGCACCAAACTGGGTGCTGAGGTGAACACATGAGAAGGGAGAGCCATTTAGAGAGCTGGACAGGCTGGAAGACTGGGCTAAAAAAAGAACAGTCTTTAAGTTTAACAAAGACAAAAGCAAGGTCCTGCACTTGAGACAAAAGGTGCCCAGTTCAGGCCAGGATCTGTGTGACTGGGAAGCAGACTTGTGGAAATGGATGTGGGGGTCCTGATAGGCAGCAAGCTGAATGGGATCCAGCAGTGTGCTGCTGCAGCAGTGAAGCAAACTGGATCCTGTGCAGCATGGATAGGAGCATAACTAAGAGAAACTGGATCCCCTCATTCCAGGCGTGGCTGACAAACAACGAGTACTGTGTCCAGTTATGATCCCCACAAAACACAAAAGAAATGGACCGAGCAGAGAGGGTCCAAAGAAGGACCACAAAGGTGATCAAATGCTGGAGAATCTGCCCAATGAGGAAAGACCCTCCCTGCAGAAGAGAAGGCTTAGGAGGGACCTTGTCACGGTAACCTAGTACTTGACGCCTACTCTGTAGGCTTCAGAGGACAGAGGCTCTCTCTTCATAAGGTCAAAGGACGACAGGTGTGAGTTGCACCAGGAGAGGTTTCACCTTATTTTAAATTTTTTTTTACAGTGAGAATAATCAATCACTGGAGGAAATTTGCGAGGGATGTGGTAGAGGCCCCACAGTCAGAAGTTTTCAGGATGTGACTGGACAGGTTGCTAGATGCTCTTGTCTATGCTCCCTTTCCCATGAAGGTTTGGACCAGATGATCTTTGAAGTCCCTTAGAACCTGGGCTGTTCTATGATTCCAGTAAGGACAAGGCTCCATGCTCCCCTACCCAGCCAGAGCAATAGCAACTGGCAAAGACAACGGCAGCAAAAGCAATGGCAACTTTTGCTACAGGGACCCATAACTCTGTACCACCAACCCTGAAAATCCCAAGGGATGTGGGAGGCAAATGACACTGCACTAATGAGCAGCCAAGTGAATGTGGTTCGTCTTTCCAGTCAGTGAGAAAAACTCCAATGAGCTCTTCTGAAGCCCTCTCTAAAAAGACCTGTAAGCCTGAAGCAGGAGTGTTGGCTTGGACAACGCACCTTTGATAGAGTTCAGAATTTCCTGAATTCTCTGTGGCTCATTGCGATCTGGTCTGCAGCTAGGTGTGATCTCCAGCACGTAATCAGGACCGTACTCTGTGAAGAACTGCAGGGAAGAGGAGAGGGAAGTCAGCAGAGAGGTCTCTGAAGGCTGAGGCTAGAGGGAGGGCTCCCCATGGGTACATTTGTAAAAAGGCAAAAAAACCATTTCTCCACCTAAGAGCCACATCAAGGTGGCTTCACTACATCAAGGTGGTATTTCAGCAGTGTCTGTATCCACCTGGAGTTTTCAACCGCTTCCCAGTTCAAGGGATGGGAAGCAGAGCCCAGAGAGGCAGCCAAAAGCCATCCGAGGTCTATCCCAATGTTTTATTTGGGAAAGCTGTTGACAATCATTTTACACACGGTCACCTGAAAATGGGATTTTTTTATTATTAGATTTCAAGTGCTGTAATCACATATCCTACCGTTCACCTCCCACCTTGCTGAACACTGCATTGACATGACTGTGGAACACCTGGAAAAGGAAAAGTCAGTGTGCTGCAAGGATACTGTCTCTCTCCAGGCTAAGTGCTCAGATAGTGTGCAGGAAATTTGCAGCACGTGGGGTCGGCGCACTAACGCAGAATCACAGGTTACTGACAGCTGTTGTATCATGATTCTGGCCAAGACAGGGTCAGTTTTTGCAGTAGCTGGGAGGAGGCATGGCCAGGACAGGTTATTCCACACCACTTCATGTCATTGCTGAGGATTGGGGAAGGGATTCTTCCAGACAGAAGGGGTTCCTTCCAGCTGAAATAATGTGGCAGAGTGAGCTGTGCAGTTTTGTCTACTGTCAGGGGGGCAGGTGTGTTTCTGTGTGAATTGTTTCTTTTCTTGTTCCCCTGTCATTAGTATTGTTGCTATTGCTGTTACTGTCCAGTAAATGGTTCTTATTTCAACTGTGATCTTTACCCTATGTGCCTCCAGTTGGAGAGGGTAGGGGGAGCAGTGCGTGCTCTTAGCAGGAGCACTAAATTGGAGAATACCATTCCTAAGACAACTTTAACTGGTGTCCAGTATGGGGCACAAAGGGTTGCAATAACAACAGATCTGCCCAGAGCAGGTTAGAAACAAAAGTGATTCTAAGCATTTGTTGCTTGGTCTGTTCATGTAGGTGTGGTACATATCTGTAAGCATATATGCATTCCTTGTGATGATATTCAGAGCAGGGAGAGGGATCAGGATTGCTTTGTTGCTCTACTATGTGATATCACTTTATGAAATGATAACAAGGGCAATGAGGGTCATTTGGGATGTGCATTCAGTGTTCCTTTCCTACCCTTACCTCGGGCGCTACCTTTGGTAGTCCATTAATAATAGTACTCAGCCTGAGCGGGAAATAGGAGAGGATAATTTTCCCCAGCTTGTCACCCCTTCTTTGTCCTTCAGGCCTGTTATGACAGCTTTTGAGAATTTTGAATTCCCTTTGGATGTTACAGAAAGCATGTCCTTGTTGCTGTGTCTCTTATGTGTGTCTCCTCAGTACCGTTTATAACATGTTTAGAGTCAGTGGAGTCCACCCCTTGTTTAGAGTGAGGACAGAGATTTCTAGGAAGGGCATTCAGAGATCTGCCCCAAGGATGGACAGTCATGAGTGGCATAGAATGTGGGAGAAAATGGGCCAGTTTCTGGGGAAATTCTCTGCTCCAATGGTTTGGAAGTCCAACCTTGTACAACTACAGGACCCTGACAGAGTGACAGAGTATTTGCAAGGTGAGTGCTGTGTCAACTCCACAGAGGAGAAACTTATTGGAGTGTGCTGGGCCCTGGGTACTCTTTACTGGACACTGCTGGTCACCAGACAGAACCCTCAGGGGGAGGAGGAGGAAAGCAGAGCAACAGGCACTATGGCCACTCAAACTTCAGTTGAAAAAAAAATTAAAACCGTTGAGAAAGGCAAAAGGCACATCCTAAAGAGCTCTTTGAGCATAACAGAGAATCCTTCTACCCATCCTCTCTGTAACTATCTGAGACTGGAGTTTATTGGCATGTGAGACCCCTTGCAGAAAGCTTCAGACAGCCTCTGTTTTTGGGCACAAGCACCCACCATACTGCTAGGTCAGGGCAGTATTCTTACATAAATAAGTATCATCACAAAACAGGACTGAGTGGCAAGGATGCTGTGTGGATTAGGCAGAACAACTGGCTCTTCTGCGAGGAGGAGGGAGTGTTTTTCAAAGCATTACCTCATGATCAGGGATCTCAGAGGACAGTGTTCGCCCAAGGATGACCCCAGTCAAGTATGTCCAGCAGCGAGCCGTGTTGGCAAGGTTGTAACCTCCTGTTTCCAGCAAGAATTGGGATTTTGAAGAGGAAGGGTGGGGAAAGGGAAAAGAGAAAGAGAGATTTAAGTGGAAGGAACAAACAATGAAGCCACTGTGCACAGGTTACATGAATTCAGCTTATTTCATCCTCTCAAGCCATGCCCAAAATCTGTGTTTTGCACCTGCTGGCTACACAAGGCCAGGTCTGAATGACAGTGTATGCAAGAGCAGACCGCTTAAACTGAATGCCAGTTACATCCAGTGTGGGAGAGGCCAGTCTGACAGCTACCGTCTCAGACCCAGGATAAGTTCCCAGCCCCATGTGCTGGACTCTCTCCTGGCAACAAGGAGAGCAACTTGCAAGTAGCAGACCACAGCAGAAATGGGGGCTTCCTGCTTTTTAATACCAGCCTTTGACCTGTAAATCAAAATACACAAGCCCAGCCATATGCTGGTGAGCTCTTCAGCATCATCGTGTTTGAGAGGACAAATGTGAAACTCATCACTACAACTTGCAACTGCTTTACATGGAAATGAGATTTCACAGTGAGTAGGAAATGGTTACCTACATGGTAATGGAACATGAGCCCACAAGGAGAAACCTTAGCTGAAAGCAATCCTGCCAGAGACTCAGGTTTTCCAGAAAAGATGAGTAGAATAGTAAAGGGAGAAAAGCACTTTGACAAGACAGAGAGACCATATTTTTCAATATTCCCTTCTGTTTGCATTGGTTGTTGTGGGGTTTTTTCCCTGCTTTTTTTTTTACTTCTCCCCCAATTTCCACTTCAAATACTTCCACATGCTGCAGTGGTGGCACACTCCTTTGGTATTTTCTCAAGTGACACATAGTTTTTTTAACATTTTTTAACAGAAGTTTTGCGTTTTGTCTGAAAGGTGACATCTCCAGCACATCACAGATAAGCCACAGCAGGACTGAACACTCATAACCTTTGCAAAACAAAGGGCACCAGGCACATCAAATTTTAGCCTTAATATGCTGTACCTGATTTCCCCAGACTCAAAAAGGACAACACCTAGAGCTGATCCAGCTCAGGGGCTTTCCCTAGCACCCAGTGGCTTTTTTGTTGTTCTGAAATGCTCTGTTAACATAAAGCCTGCATCCTGTGCTCTCCCCACTGGACAAGTAGCTGGTTAGGCAGCACAGCAGAGGTAAGTCCAGCTTAGCTTTCACTGGGTATCAGAGCCCTGCTGTACCTTGCAGGCACCCAGGCCTTGTCCCAAGCCCTACTTGGATTTTAATGAAACCATTCATCACCAGGTGCCCAAGGTAGGTTTGGGAACACAGTGCTCACTTTCAAAGAGAAGCACCAAAGGGCTGATCAGGAGAGATGGCAATCAGAGGTGTCACTGAGAAGTCAGGGTCAGTTTGTTGGCCTCCCCTCTTCTCCAGAGGAGCCATACAGCTTTTAACTCAAGATCTGAGTCAGGATTGAGACCTGCACCTGTCAGTTATCAAGGATTTCAGGTGTGAGAAAACAGTACTGTGCCACAGTGTGTCCTCCTGACACTGCCCAGCAGTCACCCTGCTGAATCCTTGCCAGTGCTGGGCCCAAAGGCAGGCAGGCACTTAAGGCAGGGTCACAGGAGAACAAACATGTTTCTCTGAGAACAGCAGGATGCACTCACCTCCTCCCAGGACAAGTGTTGCTAGCTGCCACTGCAGGACATACTTGAGGCACTTGCCCACTCCCTCGGGTGTCATGTTGAAAGAGCACATGGGGTCTCCAGCAATGGTGTCTGCCCCCAGCTGCATCACAACTGCATCGGGGTTGAAGGCAGCATACACCTCCTTCAGCACTCTGGGAAGAGGAGGAGCAGTCCAGTTAATGCCAGCACAGCACGGAGGAATGCTGGTGGCACGGCCCTGGTCACTTAGATCCACCAATGCCTCTCAGGGTTTCTGTATTCTCTGTTTCCACCCAACTCATACCAGTTACACTACCTCTGCTCCCAGTTAGCCTTCTACCTCCACAGCAAGTTTAGCTCTCAGAGCACATATCAAAAGGCTGATGAACGCAAAAGCACCACTGATAATATGGCAGAGGGGGATCTAGTCCTCACCAGTTTAGTAGTAGCATCAAACTCCACATTTACACTGTCTGCATTTTGGCTGCAGGACAATCCAGGGGCTTTTCTGCCCTGTGAAAGTCATGGTGGAAATCAGGGTCTGGTGAAAGAACAATCCTGAACTCTCAGACACCTCTCACCAGGACAGGACAGGAGAAACAGAGGACGGCTCTGGTCAGGCTCTTACTCTCCTCTCTCCTATATGGCTCTTAAGGCAAAACTATGAGGAGAAACTCTGTGCAGGGTGTAGTCAGCCTGCAAAAACCTGCATTGGACACAGCCTCATGCTTCAAGCCTATCGTGGTTCTGGGAAGTACAGGCAATCACCTGCAGACAACAGCTGGATGAGACATCCACAGTCATGCGTGTGACTGCCTCCCAGCCTGGACAGAACTCAAAGAGATGTCTAAGTCGCTTGCAGAAGCTTTAGCTATACACAGCTTGAAATCTATGGTAGGTTATTATGTCCTTCAGCTGTGAATACACGCAGTGGGCTCCTGAGTGGGTTCCTGACATGTCTCAGCCCCTCGAGCTGCCTTTCGGAAGCATGTCCTCTGGCACAAAGAGGGCTGCTCTGCCTCAGCAATGGCAAGCACCAATAAGCCAGCAGAATGCATGGCCCTGCATGACTGCCCTACAAGTTCAGAGAGGTTTCAGCCCTCAAGTGCTAGAGGTGGACATGCTACCACGTCCTGCAGCCCTGCACTGAGGCTTCTCTCCTCTGGAAAAGAGCAAGTCCCGCAGCCCAGTTTTGACTTGAGCAACGGCATGTGAGGTCCACCATCAACTGAGGGATCAAGGGGACTGTCAGGAGGCAGCTCTGTCACTGTCAGACATTCAGCCTTCAGCCTTCCATTCTTCCAATACAGACAGAAGGTGCTAGGAAAATGCTTTTAGCTAAGCCCCAAGCATATGTCCCATAGTCAGAATTCAGAGCACTTACTTGAAGAAGAAACATCTAACCCTAAGTCCACAGCTAAAAAATACTTGTTCCTTCTCAGTCTCTCCTTACATACACACCTGTGGAGGTATATCTAAGGAGAAAGGCTAATCTGTGGCAGAGACCCGCCCCCGTCACCCAAAATGTCTTTGTATATTCAGTTTGCTTAAGGATTCAGACAAGACCTCTGAGAACTTACAGTCCATGTTCATTGTAATCAAAGGTTGCAACAGGGGAAGGGACAAGCCTTAAGAAAGAACAGTAATTAAAAATACTATGCTGTGTAGTGTCTTGTTCTCTAAAATCTCATCCAAGTCAAATGTATCGGAGCAGGAGGGCTTACGATTCACAGATCTGGTAATATTTTTCATCCTGAATGCCATCTTGAATGGGCACATTCACGCTGTAATAGCGACCTTTTCCCAGGCCAACATCTGTCACATCACCGGTGCCTGCACAACAGAAACACCCCAATTAGGAGGGAAAGCAGAGCAGCGGCAAGAGACATGTGGAGTGTCTCAAAGGCAAGCCGAGAGCCAGGACATTTGGCATGCTTATGGAGAAGTCCACTTGCCAACACCAAGAAAGGCGGGATGGAGGGACGCAGTTCTCTCCTTTGCCCCTGTGTGCCATGCAGCGTCAAAGAGGCTCTGCCTAGAGCTCAGTTACAACCAGAAAGGGGGAAATGCCAAATATGTAGCTCCTCTTTCCTTACCTTGGGTCGAGAGAAAAGGTAGCAAGACATGTCAGCTGGACAACAGGGATGGGACTTGCCTTTACAGAGGCCTCACCAGTGACGTGTAAATCAAATGTGCACAAACCTCAAAAGTTCAACTTGCCTGGGAAAAATCCTGGTGAAAATTTGTGCAGAGAAACAGTCATGACTTTCGAGGTGAAACTAAAGGCATCCTCAACTCCTATTAGGAAATGGAAAAAAAGTTTTCATGCATCATTTGTATACATGACGGAGTGTGAATACACAGAATTGCTTGATACACACAGGGCAGCAAGCAGAGAAGGAGCAGCATGAGCAAGGCAGAAATGCAGATGTGGCTCAATAAATACATCCTCAGTCCACAGAGACTGGAGTTCGGATCCGAGCGGGGCTGCCTTGGCCAGAGCGTGGCTCTGATTAGAACCAGTGCTACTGGGCTCTCTTGCTTTTTCTCAATGCTGCTGTGGTTCAACATGCCTTTTCTTTAAAGACACATTAAAATAGTGGGGGTGAAGAGGGAAAAAAGAAGTAATAGGAAACTTAACAGAAACAAAATGCAGGGAGAAAATGGAACAAAATGAAACACATCATAAAATTTAGAAGAGCAAGAAATATTAAATGGTCTATAAATAATGTCCCCAAAGGAGGGAGCAGTTTTGGCAAGGCCAGCTCTGGCTCTAGATTTATAGCATAAAGCCTTCTTTTAAAAGCACCACTTACTACTGGCTGTTTCCCTCTTGCAATGGTCCCTTAAACCTTGTCAGCAGCTGCTCTGCCAGAATGGGAGACTGGGACATATTATCTGTTGCATTTGGTACAAGACTTCTGCCCAGACCCTCAAGAGAGGTCTAAGGAGAAGGGCAAGTCTGTAAAGCAGGACAAGGCAGAAATGGATTGAGGGAACCGAAAGGAGCCGAAGCCATGGCTGTTGCAAGTCAAGCCCTGCTGTGCAGACAGGCCTTGACTTCTCCCATTCCTCCCTGAGTCTGTGCAGCTGTGCTGTTTTGTTGGGCCTTACCATCCCCATGATGCAAATCCAAATCGATATAAAGGACACGGTCAAATTTCTGGCGCAGCCGCAGGATCCCCAAGACAGCATCATTCAGGTAACAGAAGCCAGAAGCTTCATCTCTGTGAAAACAATGTCTGTGACATTGAATATCAATGCAATCACCGCGGATCCCAGCATTCTCACTTTGACTTTGCAGGTGTCCACCTCACAGGGACACAGAGGAGTACAAAAACTCAGCCAAGGCTCAGCAGTGACCAAGAGATGGGTCAGGAGTAGCTCAAAGCATGGGTGGGAAGCACAGAGAACTGGACTGTTTGTGCCAACTGCTTATCAACTCTGGGCTTTCTGGCAGCTGGGTAAGCATCAGTCAGCTCTGCTGCAGAGAGATCCTGGCCCGTGGGGGGTACCTCTGACCATTGCACTGCTGAACAAGTAAAATGTTAGCTTTCTGCACTTGAGACATTTTAAAGAAGTTCAGAGTCACTCAACTCAAACCCACTCTCTCTCTGAGGCCAAGAGGACAGTCCCCTTAGCCATTTTCCTGTGAGTTCTGGACAGGCATAGACAGGCAGCCACTCCATCCCTTCTGTCTGGGTCTGTCTGGGTCACAGCTCCTCGGAAGGTCCTGGCAGTGAAAGGCAGATCCAAGCCAGTCACAGGATTCTCCTACTGTTCTAAAGTCTTGGGCTATGAAGGTTAAGCCTCTTCCGAAAGTAACTCCCTCCTTTCCCTTCCTAGGAAAATGCAAATGGGATGTCCCACATGCAGTCCCTCATGACACAGCTCCTGGGCTCAGCCAGGATAGAGTCCCAGCAGCTAAACAGAGACCAGGTGTACCGTGGAAAGATTTATCGCTGACATTCATCAGGGACAGCTTACTTGCTGGCATCAGAGAAGTAAGAAAGTTTCTTGACTCCAGCCTCACTCCAAAGTCAAGCCCCCATCACCACTTAGCACCAGTCCACAAGCATTCTTAAATCCGCCCTGGACAGCTGTTTTAAAGTGAAGCTTTATACTTTGCAACAGGAGCACCCAAATCCCTTTTCCACAGATTGTATCAGGAGACAAGATGAGCCTCTGGGAAACTCCTCTTGACTTCCAGTCACAGCACTCAGCTTGTTTTCCCTAACATTTCCTGCTCAGCAACAGCTGGGAGTGGTGAGGAGCTGGGGGTGGCAGAACTGCACTTGCTTTCACTCTCTGCAAATGCCATGGAGCACAGGTGTTTCCCAGTGATTCTGTTCATTTACAGTCATGCTGAAAATGGAGGTGTTAACAGGTATCCTGAAAATCTGACTCAACTGTAATTATGTACTTCTCCCCTCCCTCATGGCCCACAAGGAAGCAAAGTGAACTATGCTGTGTCTTGGGGACGCTCTCCATGGTGTAATAAACATCTCTGAAACTCAAGGCCAAGCAGAGCAGGACACCAGTTCAGTCAAAAGCAGAGCAGTGTTGGAGGTGCAGCTCAGGACCAGCACTTGGGATTCCCCCGTGCTGCCCTAAATCCACCCAGCAAAGCTCTGAGTGTCACTGCTAGAAGGGAGGGTGAAGCTGGCTTGAGAAAAGGCACTTACTCAGTATCCTACCCTCAACCCCAAAGGCATCCTCTGAACCAAGAGCTTCCAAAGCCTCAGGTCATTCCTATGTTTAGGAAAGCAACTAAACCACCAGACAGCAGGTGTTTTTTGACAAAAGGAATGTATTTTGCTAGGGCACAGGTCCTAGAACCAAGCACTGCAGTTTGGTGTCAGTCTGGCTGGACGTTCACACTGGGCTGGCATGTACCCTGAAGCATCACACACCAACTTACTGGGGTGACTGGGAAGACTCCTTTGGGATCAGTGAGTATTAAATGCCTTTTTTATAAACAGACTCTTTGCTTCCCAGAACAGTGCTAATAGCTCAGCAGCAGCAACACTGATAAAGACTTTTTTCATTACAGGCATTTTTTAAGCCATGCAATCCAGGCAGAAGATAACAAGAGATTTCCCAAAAGCCATCAGTTCTGCACAGAACGAGAGCTCGGCTCTGCTGAGGGCAAGTCTCCTTTCACAGCAAGCTGCAGCTGAAGCTATTTTCAGCCAAGTGCCCACCACGAAATGGGCTGAGACGGTGGTATTGCTGGCACTTGCACAGTACTGTTAGACCTCCAGAGTTCCTCTGCCAGGTCAGAAAAGTCACCAGAGCAAGGCATCTGCACATGTGTGTACAAGCTGCCAGGGTTAGACAGGGCCCACAAGAACTCCTGAGGCTCCCCAGGGACATAGAACAGCACTGCAAACACCAGTTGGCTGTGGACAAGGAAGGGTGGTGTCTTGTCTACACTGCAAAGAGGCCTCATGTTTTGGAAAATAGGGAGGATAAGTTAAATAAAACACACTTCCACGGAAAATGGGACGGAAACAAATTATTTTACCACTACAGAGCCACAGGATTCAGGGACAGGAACTTCCTTTTCTGTTGTGCTGGAAGATCATTACTGACATTAGAGCTCACAGGAAACAGCCCACACATGGAGCGTGGGGAAACCCAAGGTCAATCCTGAACTGTTTCAAATCTCTTACTAAGAAACCTAAAAAACCACACAAAACAATCTGGACATGTTACCACATTCTCAATGTGTTCCAAACTGGCAGTGACATCAATCGTTTGTCTCTCCACTGTGCTTCTTCATGGACCCCACAAAACACATTCTCACTTCAGCTTCCTGAGAGAATGATGTCTCAAGGAATCACAGGACACCTATGAGTACACCTGTGCCAGACCTGCTCTGCAGCACATGACAGTGACAGCACCAGCACTGGGCAGTGACCTGCCGCTCAGGCCTCTGCCCTGCCCTCTGTTTCTTTCCTCTCTATCTCCTGCCTTCCCTTACACCTTGCTTTCTCTTCCAACTGGATCATTGCACCCTGAGGGTTCGCAGGGAAGCTGGGAGCTAGGAAGCAGGGTTCAGACACCAGATAAGAAAACACAAGGGAAGAGATTGTTTTCTTACTTCTTTGCATGATGCCACCCTCCAGGCCAGTTAATTGCTACCTTGCACTTGCCATCCAGGAGGCACTGGGCTGCAGTGATGGTGGCTCCTCCCACGGCTGCTGCATACTCAAAGATCCCTTCAGTAGCTGGACAGTCATAACCTGCAGGTAAGAGTCCAGGTAAGAGTCCACATGTCAGACACAACAAGCCTTTTCCTCCAGAGGAAGTATATTCCTTTTGTTTGAGCCTTCAAGACTGACACAGGCCGAATCAGCCTGTTCCTGAAGAACTGATCCCATGGAGGACCTATATTGGAGAAGTTCTTGAAAAACTGCTACCCGTAGGAAAGACCCAAACTGGAAAAGTTAATGGAAGACAGTGTCCTGTTGGAGGGACCCCCCACACGCACCGGGCAAGAGTCAGGAGGATGGAGCAGCAGAGATGTGTGAACTGACAACAAGCCCCATTCCCTGTCCCCTTACACTGCTTGAGGGGATGTGCTGATTTAGCACAGATGGTGAAGTGCAATAGGTGAATTCTTTTAAACTGACAGCCAAAATAGCCAATTGCATGTATGGATCCACCTCTGGGAAACACACAGCTTTAAAAGTTGGAAGGAAGGCTGGGGTCGCTCTCTTCCTTCGGCTTCACAGGAAGTAAGGTAGTCCTGGCTCTCTCTCCTTTGGAGGGGGAGCCGGGACGGCCAGGCCTGCCCAAGTCTGGGCCCGGGCCTGGCCTTTCATGGGACGCCCGCCTGGCCCGGGGACTCCCAGGCCGGGGGAGGTGATGATGTGCCCCCATCCCGGCCCAGATCGGTTTTTTAGCAGCTGGAAACACCCTGCCGCTCCTCCTNATGAGAAATCCTTTGCCTTGAAGCTGCTTATCTTTAAAAAGTGACACCCCAAATGCCTAAGTTCCATGACCCATAAGCAGCTTAGGCAACTGCTAATGGGAAGAGACATATAGAAGCAGATTTCCCCCCAGGCGGCTGTTTCTGTGAGAGATCCGACCCACAAAAGAACTTCTCTAGGCTGTCAGTGAGACAAAATTCCATAGTAAACAAGAGACTCCTCTCCTGAAGAATTGATAAAAGACTGTATTTAAATGGTGAAACTGACTGAATGTCCTAAGTTTTGTCTCTATGTGGTTTGTAAGAAAGTGAGTACTTGTGAGAGAGGAGAGGGGTTTTAAAAGTTTCATTTTCTCTTCTTTTTCTTATTGTGTGCTAGTAAACTATCTTTTTACTTCTAAGTTGAGCCTATTTCGCCTTTTTTTTTCTCCCAAAATCCTATCTCCCAATCAGCAAACGTGAAACCACCACATAAATAGTGCATTGGCCGGGAAACAAACCAAAACCACAACATGGGAAAAGCAGAAGAGCTGTGAGTGAAGCTGAGTCTGGGAAGAAAGGTGGATTAGGGGGATGGTGATTTTATTTTGAATTCTCACTATCCTACTCTATTATTAATTGGCAATAAATTGAATTAATTTCCCTATGTAGAGTCTCTTTTGCTAGTGACCATAACTGGAGAGTCATCTCCTTGTTATTACCTCAACATGATCTTTTTCCACTTTATTTTCTCCCCCACCCTATCGAGGGGGAGAGAGAATGCATCTTGGTGGGCATCTGGCAAAAAAACCCCACCCACACCACAAAAAGCAACAATCTAAATGTCTTCTTGCACTCAGTTCATTAAAAAATGTCTCCTGAACCAACTTGTGAGCTGTGTGCCTGGCTTGCCAAATCTACTGGTCCCTAATACCAATCTCACAATAAATTACTTTCAACTCTCTGGCTACTTGACCAGAAAAGCCCTGGCACAGACACTGACATAACTCTTCCCTAAAAATGGACATCCACAAACAAGTCAAGCCTAGGTAAGCTGTAGGTCTATATCTATAGTATAATCTTCATTTAGTCCTACAGCAGCCTCCCTGCAGCTGTTGTCCACAAAGCGTGATACCAGGGCTGCTTGTCTTCCTGTAGACAGAGCAGCTTCAGGAATGTAAAGTCTAAGGGACACTAATGAGATCGGCACAGAATCTGCACTTCTGCCTCAGTTCTGGGTCACTCCTCCCATTCCTGAGACCGAGACAGTGACCATAGCCATTTCACAGCTTTACCTGCTGCATTGCCCAGGCTGTCTCAGGTCCAGGAGAGCAAGAGCCCTCTGCTCCAAACATAAGTCAGCAGACAGACAGCAGCTGCTCTGATCACTACAGCTCCAGGCCACTGTTCACACATGCCCTCCCCACAGGAGGCTTGCAGCAGCCAGTCCCAGCTCCAGGCTGAGGTTAGTGTCAGGGTCTTCCATCCTGCTCCAGAGCCTCAGCAGCAGCAAAGGACATCAGCCCTAGTTGGCAGGAAACAAGCTAAGCTGCACGGAACAGCAAAGTGAGGCTAGCTGTACCCTCTGCTGGCACCAGGTAAAGTGTCAGCCTGTCAGATGACTGCTGGGGTTCAGCAACACCCCGCCAAAGTGTGTTTCTTTCCAAAAACAAGCCCAGCATCCCCCTGAGCTCACTCCTCTAATGGCAGCTGCAGCAAAAAGCATCCTGGCCCTGGCACTCAACTAATCTCTTGCTGAAGATGCACATCCTTACCCAGTCCATACTCCACAGACTCCGGGTGGTCATCATCCCCCTCCTCACTGACCTTCTGCAGGTGCTGCAGGTAAGCATCAGTGTGGAAACTTGCCATTTCCTCCATGGAGGCCACTTTTGGCTTGACTATCCTAGGCAGAGAGAAAGAAAGGAGCATATCAGGGCAAGAGGGTTCAGCTGGAATGTCCAGCTTTAGCCTTTACCCTAAGAGTCTTCTTTTGGCTGTCACTGGTGTAAATGCAAATGAAACTCCTTCTTCCTCTTGCACTGGACTGTCCCTCAAGTGAGAAAACCACCCAGCTGAGCTGGAGCACGCCTTGCCCCTGGTTTGGCACTGCCTGTGATGCCCATCCCAGTGAAGACCACCTGCACGTGCTGCCCGCATTAACCTTCCCGCTTTGCTTCAAGTTTTTTTCCCTTTTCTGTATGTTCTCTCAGTTTGTGCAATCACCAGCATATCCAACATTCAGGTTACACACAGAGAAACTAACGGAGGGAAACACCCAGGCCCATCACAGCGCTGTGGCAGGACTTCAGCCTGGATCAGGAGCTGCGCAATGCCTCTCACATGCTGTGACCTCCATCAAAGCAGAGACTGTCACTGTTGTCAGCAACTCGCACAGCACCTTCCTGGGTCTGGGTGCTTTGCAGTGTGCCTAAACAAATCCTGCAACACAGTGAATCCTCCCCATAACCTGGACACTGGGAGAACACAGAGGTAGTGCAGCACAGCTCCTTTGCTACAGGAAGCTCCCAGGTCCAGTCTGACCCCAATGCTTCCCATCCCATGTGAGGGCAAACAGTCCTCCAGGTCTGCTCCATAACAATAGTTGCAGCCATTTCCCAAGCACTCTCTGCCATAAAAAAAATTTGTTTAAAAAAAAAGTCTCAAAAGGACCTTCTGGCTGTGCTGAACTGGAGCACATTTTTTAAGATTTTATGAGATGCTTCACAAGAGGAGCCGAGCTATGCCTTTCTTTTTTTTCCCTTCACGTGCCCCAGCATCAAGAGCCAAATGAGGTAGGAGGTATCTCACTCTTCTGCCCAGATCTCATCCAGTCTTTTCTCCTGAACAGCATGTAGACCTCACAAAAAGTCTCCCAGATCAGTGACAACACAGCAAAACAAGATGGTCCATCTCTGCATCAGCACTGACTGATCAGTGGATCTGGAGCAGCACCAAGGCTCTCACCCTGCTCAGAGTCCCAAGTGTGGGGGTGACACACACTCTGTAGAGAAGGTGCAAGGTTTAAGTGCTCCACCAGACCAGGAGGGTAATCATGAATTACACCTGCCACAATTACTGTAATCGTGTCCATGTAGCAAAACAAACATTTTCCTTTAATCCTGGAAATACACACTGTGAGGGCTTCTACAATCACGCTGCCAGCAAGGACAGCGTGAAACCTGAAGTTACTCTGCACCTTCCAAACCTTAGTGGAGAATAAAACATCCCTTCACAGAAAACGGGAGTACTTACTTCATCTGGTCAAGTAAGCAATACGCTTCAATCAGTGAATGCACCATGCTGGCCTAAAGAGAAGAGTAAGCCTGTGAGAACAGGAGACAGAAAGCCAGCAACCAGGGGCCCAAGGACTCGCAGGGGAGGCGTGGCTCACACTTCTCCCAGGAGCGACTTTCCCTGCCCGGGTCCCATCTCCGGCCCGTGCCCATGCCGTGTGAAAGGACCTTCCGGTGTGCCGGGCAGAAGCACAGCCGCGCACGGCTTCCCGGGGAAGGGAAGCGTCACTTCAGCGTCCGAGCCCGCGTTGCCAGGGCCGATGTGAACGCAGAGACAGCCTCTCCCCGCTCTAAGCCCACACTCCTCCCGCTGGGGCTGCCCGTTTCCCTCGCTTCCTCCTTTCCTACCGCCGTGCCGGGCGCCGGCTGCCTCCGCGCCCGGGCCTCACCGCTGTGCTCCCCGCGCCCCCTCGCCCCCGCCGCGGCGCTGACCCGCTTGGGGACTTTGCAGAGGGAGTCGCAGAGCGCCACGTACTCCGGGCTGTATACGTAGACCGGCGGCGCCACCGCCGCCATCGGGGCCGGTACAACCAGGACCAGCACCCACAACGCCACAGGACAGGGCGGGCCAAGACCGGCAGTTCCGGCCCCGCGGCGTGCCGGGAGCTGTAGGCCCACCCCTCCAGTATCCTTCCCCCAGCCCGGCCCCGTAAGAACAGGCAGCCAACTGGTGTTAGACATTTTTACTGGGTCTCCCACGCAGCTCGGGTTGGTGTCTGTTCTCAAAAAATGTAATTTAGAAACGCCCGTTGCCTGCACGCAGACCCCCACGCGGCGCCCGCCCTACTCAAGGAGCCGCACCTCAGGAGGTACCCGGGCCCCCCACGAGCCCCGGCAGCTCCCGCCGGGTTCCTCGGGTCAGAGGGAGGCGCCGGGCAGGGGCTCGGGCCCTTCAAGGCTTCCCTGACGGGAGCAGGGGTCACACAGGGAGGGATTAGCCATGATAGGCAAGATGTATGCTAATGTTTTTACAAACAATTCCATGGGTGAGGGTATGGGTGTTAACGTCTTAGAAATGGGTCTTAATGTTTCTACCCTCTGCAAGCCACAGGTTTGTTACAGAACCCAGACAGTCTGACTCCTGAAACAGACAAATGGGTCCATACATGACTGAGTTTCTGAACTTTGGGGGAAAATGACAGGCTCAACGAGAGAATATGTGGTAGGCAGCTCGGGAAGGTTGTACCTTCCTAGCATCTCAGCCAATGTGGTAAGGAAGAGGGCAACATGTGGCAAGGAGTTTAGGATAAAAGGAGGCCGCACTCTCTGAAACCTCCAGAGAGAAAATCCCGCGGGCTGAGGTCCCAGTGGAGTCTCTCCCTTTATTTGAATAAAGTTGCAGGACTCCTCTGTCTCCTTTATGGACACTGGCTTTTCATAGCGTGATCTTCCATACAGCCCCATGTACAGAAGAGCTGCTGCTCCAAGAGAGCACCTGGCTTTGTCGCCAAATCAACCTGGACATGAGAAAACAAAGGCACACATACAGAAAAACATCTGGCTCTGA
Organism: Illadopsis cleaveri; assembly: GCA_013399915.1. Lineage (NCBI taxonomy): Eukaryota > Metazoa > Chordata > Aves > Passeriformes > Timaliidae > Illadopsis > Illadopsis cleaveri. The sequence goes on along the minus strand of VXBB01009111.1, from coordinate 44,828 downwards.
AGCCAGCCCTATCCACAGTGGAGTGGCCGATTTTTGCCTAGCAGCCACCCCTGCACTCACAGCCAGCCAGCCCAGGGTGCACCACAGGCGGCATGGGCAGTGTCACCCTGCCCAGCTCAAGAGACAAGTTCAGCTACTGTCCATCAGCCTCTTAGAAGGAGCTCAGGCTGTGACATCCACCTGGCAGAAAACACATATTTTGTGCTTCCTAGAGTGGATGTGGGTCCCTCAGACACAGCTCCCACGAAAACACACAGCCATCCAGGCCTCTGGGTGCAGGGAGTGCCAGAGCCTTTCACTGGGAAGGATGGCAGTGGTGAGAACAGCTGTGTTAGGTGCCGCCAAGATCTGCCCACCCTCGGGGCTCAGCTATGAGAAGACATAGAAAGAGTAAGGGGTGTAAGGGAGTCTGAGAAAGATTGGTGGAACCAGGCTCTGCCCTGCCTGACAGGAATAGGAACAGCCACCCCAAAATACACAGGTTCAAGAGGATCCTGTATCCTCCCTTGCCAGGTGAAGCCAGTAACTTAAAGGAAAGAAGTGGGTGGAGGCAAACCTCCTCCTTGCCCACCTTATCACCCCACATGCCTCTCTACAGCAGGTATGAACCTCTCACACGGAAGGCCAGGCAATCTGTCCATCTACACCAGAGGTGTTGCCATGGCTGTGACGCCCTCAGACCATGTCCACCTCCACTAAGAAGATGGGTAGGTGACTCCTTTCTGAGAGTCCAATATACCACACAGTCCTCTTAGGGAAGTCTGCTGCCTCCCTGGGGTCCAGGTTAAGCACAGCACTAGGAAACTTCCCAGCTGGGCTCAGCTTCAGACTTATCCACTGCTACTCTTCCATGTGGGTGGCAATGAAACCACAACACATACTCCAAGGGCAATCAAAGAAGATTTCATGCCCTGGGGATGGTTGGTAATGGATTCTAGAACACAGGTTCTTTCCTCTGTCCTACCAGTTGTGGGCAGTGACATTGAAAGAGATAGACTCAGTCTCTTGAATATATGGCTTGGTGGCTGATGTCACTGCCACAATTTCAGGTTTTTTATTACTTTTTTTTAACAAGGCATGCTGCTCTTGGATGGGATCAACCTTTCCCAAAAGGCTTGCTCACTGACAGCTCTAAATCAATCTTGGAGGGGGACACAGATGATATCAGGCTGGCCTGTGACAAGCTGCAGGACATTGCAAGGTCAGGGGGTGCAAGTGAGGGTTCTTGGCCAGTTGCTCAATGTGCTGAGTGTACTGAAGTCTTAGGGAGGTGAACCAGGGTGCCAAAAGGGAACACCCCGTCCACCAGAACTTTGTGGCATGTGTGCCCGATCCTCATCAGTCCAACCGCACCATCCTGAGTGGGGGTTGACCTGCAGGATAGATTAGAGCAGGGATCCACTGTGTCCCCACCCCTCTCTGTGCCAGGCTGTTGGAGATGAGCATTAAAAGCTTGGTTTTGATTGCACAGGTAACACCAAGTAGCCAGCTCAGAGCTGCTTCACAGGGCACAAGAACTCAGGAACCTGTGACTTGGCCATGAGCACCACTGCCAGGGATAGAGTAAAGGTGTCCCAGCCAGCCAGAAGCCCTGTACTAGCAGCTTGGAGGTAAAAGGGATCCTGGCTACCACAACTTCCCCAGCTCTGCACACAGGACACCCAGCGGGGGATGACGGGCTGCCTGCTCCCAAGCAGCATAGTTATGGCTGGGCTGGACCATATTGATTTTGGATGTGCTGGGAGAAAGGCTCAAGCTCCATCCCCTATTCCTCTAGCAAAACATCTCCATCAGCAGCAGGAAGAGCATCAGCCTACACTAGCACAAATCCTGCAGATTTGGAATAAAAAGAAGCACAGAAGAGGTTAAAAACTGCAAACCTGCTGAGGCAAGGAGTGTGTTAGCTGGTCAGAGAGCATTGTGATGCTGAGCACACAGGTCTGGTCAGGGGAGCCCTTTCCAACTCCCTCAAACAGAGGTCTCTCCAGGGGTGATGGTTCAGGAGGAGTCATGCAACAGAACCTTCTAACACAAGCATGCTTCAAAGCTCAGCATTTCCCTTGCTCCACAGGCCCCAGGTCAGTTTAGGACATGTGCCTCCTGTGGAGTTCCTCAGAGGGCTGCTCGCCCACTAAAAGGCCAGGACTGGGAGGAGATATGGCCACGCAGGCTGCCTTGCAAACTAACCTAGTGTTCATCTTTGCAAGATGCATGAAACAACCACCCCAGAGCACCTACAATCCAGTGAGAAACTGCAAGAGCTACTGCATGGAGCAGCCATCTGTGGGCAGAAAGTCATACACGTACAAGGCCACCGACTTGGACAGGTAGGTCATGGTGCCAAACCGGCCGCTCGGTGCACTGTCATACAGCAGGCTGCAGATGCCTGTCGAAGGATCCCTCTTCAGCATATGCTCATCAGCACCCAGGGCTTTCTGGATTTTGGACAGGGAAGCAGAAAGGCATCATTAGGAATAAAAGCAATCCCGTTATCAGCTTCCATCCCAAGCATTCTCTGTTGCACTTAGTTTGACATGTTGATGATTAGCAGTGGGAGGAAGACACTACAGCTCTGCTGTGCCCCATGAACACAATGGGGACAACAGGCAGGGCTCTCCAAGTGGGTGAGCCCTGCACAGCTATGGGGAATGTAGCCAGCAGCCCTGGGTGAGGCCTGGCCCCTACCTGCTCCTCATAGAAGAGGTCATTGGCTATGTGCAAGATCTTTTCCACAGCTATGATGCCACCAATGGTGTGCACCTCCATGTCCACTAGCATGGTGAGCACTAAGATAGCTTCCACCAACAGCTGCCTGTACTCTGGCTGGGGCACACGGTTGAGGACAGACTCCACATGCACAGCAAACTTCATTTCCCCTGGGGTCATCTGTGAGGAGGTAGAAAGAAATGTACCTAGAGCACTGTATCACCTGTCCAATTCCTGATCTATGCTGGGCAATCACCCAGGGTAACCAGCACACAACCCATGCGCCCCATTCACGTGAACCTCCTACCTCTCTGGTTGTTGAGGAGGGAAGAACAAAGCCCTCCACAGAGAGGCCATGGCACTGCAGAACAAGAAGCAGAGATCATGGTGATGGCTTGGAGAAGCACCACGCTAAGATATATAGGTCCAACCTACAAACTTGCTCCCACTTGAGTACCAGTGCATGCTGCCCATACACCCCTGCTCTGCCTCCTGATTCTGTATAGCATCACTCCTTTCCCATCAGTTCAGCATCAGCCAGAGCCCTCCTGCATGGGGCTCTGCTCCCCGGCTCACCATGCTGAGGATGGGCTGTGCCCAGAGCACCTTCAGCTGTCGTTCTAGACATGCCCTTGTCTGTCTGATGCATGAGGCACCTGAGCAGACCCCAGCTCTCCTCTGCAAGATGCAGGCTGAGGTAGGTCCTACAGACTACAAGGCAAGTGGACGTCTTCCACAGCTTTCCAAGGTCAGCTGCAGGCCTTGTCTATGAAGCACATATCTACACAATATCAGGGACCAGCCCTGAGTGTTTAAGTCCCCTTGGCAAGGCTGGTGCTTGGGACTAGAGGCTCACATGAATGGAGAGGCACCAGCTGATGTCTTAACTCACCTTCTGCAGGACCTTCCAGACCTTCTGGTAGAAGCCCACAGGGACACGGTTAAGGGCCCCATCCAGCCGGCGCCTCCGCTGCCACTGGCCCTGCCGGCTGTCCTTACTGCCCTGGTCTTCTAGCACGCTTGAAAAGGAGTCCTTGCCCAGCAGCTCTGTGTGCCCAGCAGACTGGGCAGACAAAACAAGAACCACAGAGACTGCTGCAAAGTTAAACATCCCACAGGAACACAGCCTACTGCTGCTCAAGAGTTTGTGGTTCTCCAGCATCATTTCCAAGACAGAGATGCCACCCCCTGCCCCCAGCAAAGCCCACTTTACAGCCCCAGCTCCCTGTAGCACTCCCCAGAGCACAGCTCCTTCCTGCAACCACAAACAGGACAGACCCCATGTGCAGCCAACAAACACAGGTTACCAGAGAAGACTTGAGGTCGATGTCCCTGGACTGCAAACTGAGGGGCTGAAGGAGAAAGGAAGAGATGGAAATGAGACCATGCCAGAGCAGGGCAGCAGTGACACCAAACAGAGCAGCAGCAGCACAGATCAGGGTCAGGTTACAGGGCAGTTATCCCAGGGCAAGGGTTGGTTGGAGACAGAGGGAGTTTTGAAAGGAAAGCTGCAGAGGGCTGCACATGCCAGGGCTGCAGCAGCAGTGGGTTTGTGCTGGCCTGCACACAGTAATAGGACTGCAACTGCTTTGCTGGTATGGGCAAGGATTTAGTCACGAGAAGAAAGGAGGATCAGTAGGAAGGTCACTGCCCACAGACAACCCTCTGTGAGGTAAGGTTTCACACTGCAGTAAGTCGGCCCTAACTCTGCTGCATCAGCCTGGTCCCTGCAAGCTCCCTCCCTTTGATGACAAGACACCTTGTAGAGCTCAGCACTTCTCCTGGACATAGGCAGAAGAGGAGGTCCTTGGCATTTGTAGCTGACAAGAGGCCTCTTGCCCCAGAGAAGAAATAGCTGGGGAGGCTGCAGGCAGGATCCAGTGAACTGTCCAGCAGAGTCACTACTGGTCATGGTACTGGCAGCATCATGCCATCCTGCTCAGCAGATTTTGTGGGTATAATGAAATGTATTTGAGCACAGCTCCCAGCTGGCTGTAATGGCAGTCTCTTAGAGGGGAAGCCAACTCATTGCTGCAGCAGCTGAGAGAAGCTCATTGACTTGTGCATGCGGGGAAGATACCCTTGTGCATGGCATGAGGGGCAAAAGCTGAAGCTGCAGAACCTGTGAGACTTCACCTTACTCCCAGGCAGAGACTGCCTACGTTTATCCAACTGCTGCAAGAGAAGAAAGAAATGAAGGTTCTGCTGTTGGAAGATGCCCACCAAGACACTAGCCACACCTGGGACACCACATGGTCCTCCCCACCCCTGCATCTTCTCAAGCAACCTTGTGTTCCCCCTCAACTGCCAGAGCAACCCCTACCCACTACCAGATTCACCCCAACTTTTCCCCCCAGGGCAGGACTGGAGACAAAATTAGCTCCTGGAAGCATCTGTGTCTCTCACTCTTCAATCAGTTCTGCCTGGTTTGTAGCTGGTTTTCACCCACAACACCTGTTGTGAGAGGTCTGTACCACCTGCCCTCACCTGTTTGATTTCACTTTTCAGTCTGACGAGGCCACTGCGCTCAGGCCTGGTGGTCCCAACAGCTCCCATGTCACAGATGGAGACAGAAGTGGTGAGTGACGAGTCCACTGAACGCACTGGTGGGGAAGAGAGGTCTAGAGTGGGCAACATTGCTGAAGGCATGGCCATCCCTCATCGCTGCCTGGGCACTGGTACCTCTGCAGGACCTTGCCCTCTAACATGACAGCATCAGAGATCCATGAGAACAGCACAGAACTACTTCAATTCAGACCCAACCAGTCAAGTGCCAAACTAAGCAAAGCTCAAATAGCCAAGAGATTCGGGCTTGATCCCAGAAATCACTCAGCACTGTCCTTATGAAGAGCAGAGCTTCCTGCGGGACCCGTCCAGTACTGAAACATCTGTGCTGAACATGGGGGAAAACAGGGACACCCCTCCCAGGCAGGAACACGTAGATCTGGCCATGCTCTGCACTCAGCTTTGCCCCAAGATGCTCTCTGCTGGACTCACCACTTCTTTCCACCCCAAACTCCTTGCCAGAGAGGATGTGGTAGAGGAGGCTCTTCATGTCTGATGGGCTGAGATTCATCAGGTTCTCCGTGGCTTCTCCAGCTGGAGAGAAGAGAACTGCGACTTTGTAGCCTGCCTCACAGTCCTCCTAGGACATTTCTACCCTGCATACCATTCTGTGAGTAGGGGGAGCACCGGTACAGGAGCTCATCTGGCAAGGATATACACTAGCTCCAGATGTTGCCTATAACATGGACTCTTCCCATGCCAGCCCAATACATGCTGGGATGGAAATTGCAGTGCAATCACTTGTTTGTGCTACTTAAGAACACGTCCAGCTGCAGACACTGGCACTTCCAGGCAGGGTCTTGTCTTAGCCTGAGCTGCCCACTTTTAACAGTACTCGTTTCTGGCTGACAGAGCCCTAGGGATCACATCATCTACCCCCGTACCTACCCCCCGCTAGGGTGCTGTCTCTACCACATGTACCTGAACAATGCAGGGAGTGTGCCAGCTCTGTTGCCATCACCTGGATGATGAGCCCAATGCGGATGCGGAACATCTCAGCAAACAGTGAAGGCTGTGTGCGTATGTACATGGCCAAGTACACCATGATCTCCTGGAGGGCCAAAGGCAGATCACCTCACTGCTGCTCACCAGGACAGACACCCACCTGTGAGGTCCCCTGACACCCTGGTCCCTCACCTGGGTGAGGATGGACACACTAAGATTCTTCTCACTGGCTTCATCAATAAGGCGAACGAGTTCCTCATAGGGGATCGGGCTGGGGCATGGATAAACAGCAGAGAAGGTGAGAGGAGCAGAGCAAACCCTGCATACCCTAGTCTGTACAGGCCCAAGAGGAGAGATATAAGCTTGGGACAGCCACCCAGGACCACTCCTGCCCATGGACCCCAGAGCAGCAGGCTCACATCCAGACCCAGCCCAGCATGCTTGGGGAGAGGGAGGTGCCACACTCACGTGGAGATTGTCTTCTCACGTGGCTCTGGGGGCAGCCCCACTGTCAAGTGTTTCTGGTGAGACAGGAGGTCAGTACAGGCCTGGGGACAGAAAGGCAGCTGCTGAGGGTTTGGGGGCTCAGCACAAGGCAGAGGGAGACAGAGCTGATGCGGCCATAGTTCACCTGCTCACTCTGCTGCCTCCTCCCTGGCAAACCTCAGCCTCCTGGAGGCTGCTGTACAGCTGTTACCTCATCCAGAGCTTCAACTTTCTTCTTGAGGATGCCAGAGATGTAGCGGATCAGAGCCCACTGGCGTGTCTCCCCTACCCGCACATACAGCTCAGTGAGGAGATCCTTGACAGTGGGGCCAGGCTCACTATCAAGCCCTGTGTGCCACTCAGGTCCCCTGTGAAGGTGAAGGAGGTGCTGCATTATATCCAGCAATTTGCCTGTCGTAGCTCCCTGGCAGGCCCCCTGGGCTGTGCCAAACCCCTCTATGCACAGTGAGCCCTCAGGACACAGAAATCATCCTACTTGAGGATGTAGAGCATGTAAAGGATGTCTGCTTGCTCCTGCAGTGTGGGGCAGATGCACAGCTGGTTCACCAGTGCTTTGCAGTCCACATTGCCAACCTCATCCTGTGGCAAGTTCATCTCTGCGTAGGGTGCGTGGCTCTGGGGAAGGGAGACCCGTGCTTCTGATTAGCACCACCAGCACTCTGCACCAAATGGACCCATGCATATTCCCCCTCATCAAATAATAAGACTTCCCCTTGCAATCCTGCAAGGACACTTTGGCTGTAGCTGAAAGATAGTTCAGTCTGGGAGAGACAGAGCTCACCTTGCCATCTAAGTCATGCTGGTGGGGTGAACTCAGCAGCTTGACTGACTGCTGCGATGCCTGGAAGATCCTGCTGGGGACATACATCCCAACATCTGAAAAAAACGCGCAGGTTGGCGGAGACACATCCAGCCCAAATCACCACTACTGTACCCTAAACTACCTCAGACACTCTGACGCTGCTGGCCCAGCAGTCCTTGCAGAGAAGATGGCTATGAGAGAAGCACCCCCTGTCCACCCATTCAGAGGAACACTGCAGGGAGCTGCCATCATTTACTGAGTTTCCATGGGGCTGCACAGGCACTGACTCCAAGATACTCCATGGCCAGGACTAACATGATGGACATAAAGTGCCTTTACCCAGGTAAAGGCTTAGTTCCTCTGCAATCCATGGGAACCCCAGCATCATACAGCTGTGAAAATATGTGAAAGGTCCCAAAGCACTTCAACCTCACTTTTGGGCTCAAGGGAAGGTGTAGAGGGTGTTGGGGTTACTCACTCTGGACATGCAGGTCCTTGGCCTTGGATGCCAGGGACATGAGGTCACGGGTAGTGTGGACAGCAGCCCTGAAGCGGCTCAGCCCTCCCCGCTGGGTAGTGGGAGGCAGGTTTGACTGGGGAGTAGTGCGCTGCAGCAGGTGATCCAGATACTGAGCAACCTCATCGTCGGTGTCCTCTGCAAGGAAGGGCAGCAGAGCAAGGTTCAGCCACTTTTAGTCATGGCACCCAAAGGCCCAGAGGGCTCCAAGCTGTGCCTCAGCAGGGACATAGCTTTGCTGGCTGCATGAAGTGACAATGTAGGGCCAATGCTGGCAGCCAGGTGGACTAATGGACAGTGCCAGCAGCTAGGCACCCAAAGCACCCCTGTTCCTGCATGACTGCTGCCTGGAACACTGCCTGCCCCAAACCGGGGCTCCTTCCATGTCCCAGCTTGACAAAAGAAGCAATAGGGTTGCAGCATGTCTCTGATTCAAGCCTGTGCAAGGGCAGGAGTGTACTGCACAAACCCTGCCGGAAAACCCTCACACTCCTCACCAAGGAAGAAAGGGGGAGGTACAGCCAGAGGCAGCTTGTCCAAGCAGAGACCACTTACAAGATCCCTGGCACAGCAAGGGCATCTTCAAGCAGGACTCCAGCAAGGAAGCAAGGCAAGGTGGGTTTTGCAACAGGTATTTGATAAGTTGGAGTTACAGAAAGTGTTATGGTTGCTAGCTTGCTCTTTCATCAGCTTCAAGCAGCTCCCAACACCACATCAGGAGCACCAGAGGCACCATACACTAACAGCAGCATGGAAGAGGGTGCTCAGAGGCCAGGTCTCTGCTCAGTCAGGAGGTAAAAGTGAGGGGGTGCCCCTGGGGAGGAACTGCCCCAGATAAAACACAGATGTCAATGCACTTACAGTGGGCCAGGGCAAAGCTATGCTGCTCTCCAGCTGACAAACTCAAAGGTGTGTTGGCCCCAGGAGATGAGATGCTGACTGCACCTGAAGCAGCATGGCATTCCCTTTCCACCCCTGGATGGAATGCCTCATGACAGTGCCTGAAGGCTAGGCTGGAAAAATCCTCTAAGCACTACCCTTGAAAACATTCACCTGCCTAGCTGCAGCATCTGACCACAGGAAAACCTTAAAATTTAGCATCTTTGAGATGCTGTTGAAAGGCCAGGCAGATCCTCTCATTTGGAGCTGGGAGGTGAAGCAGACACCTTGGACAAACCCCGATGCAGTCTGTAAGGAGGCTAGAGGTGAAGTGAGAGAAGGGCAAGAAAAATGAGCATTCAGAGTACCAGCAGTGTGTTCACTGGCTGCAGGAGCTGCAGAGGTAAAACAGATAGTGGGAAGGCTGATGATGACCAGTGCTAGGTCACACAGGAGATATCCCCAGGCCTGCTTGCAAGGGAAACAGCAAAACTTGCACCCTGTCACGGTCCCACCACAAGGGGGGGGGCCCTCATGCTTCAATGGGCCAAGGCATTCTCAGGTACTCTCTACACAGCAGAAAGGCTTCAATTTGGCACTCACTGGAGCAGTTCTATCCAGGGGAGGGGCAAAGGCTTTGGGAAAAAACAGAGATTAATTAGGGACATAGTGGCTCTTCCCCACCACCTTGGTCACTGTGCCATCACCTTCTGCACTGCCATTTATGAATCAAAGACCCTCAGCCACATGTCCCAAGTGAAGGCAGGCTGCCAACCCTTTATCTCTTCTCCACACAGCAGCTTATGAAGGTCAGAGCTGCTCATTCCAGACAAGCTCAACAGAGGGCCAGATGGGGACATGGTGAAAACCCAAGCACATGAAGAACACAGCAGTGTATGCTGGCAAGGAGGTTGGATGTTATGGCTGTAAGGGTGAGTTAGGCATTTGCCACCCCACAGCAGTGACTGGCCTGTTCCCCCTTACCATCCTCTGCTACCTGCAAGCCATGCAGCCACTCCTCGGCGTCTAGCTTCTCAAAGCTGCCACTGCTGAGCCTGTAACTCTTGGCAAAGACCTTACCCTCTGGGCCAGGGTCCATAAAGCTGAGGTGCGTTCGGCATGACGTTGTCAGGAACTCCGACAATTTACCAGTCTGAATTCTGGGCAAGAGATAGGAAGGTCACATGGAAAGGAAAGGGGAGGTGATACCCTTGGCTTTACCTCCTGGCTCCAGGGCAGGCCCTTTAATGAAGAGAGGCATGTTCACCAGGAGCACACCGGTGTCCACTTTAGCTGCCTGCAACTCTTTCAGCCATGGGTGGGCATGGAAGGGCTGCCCAAAAGCTATTAGAGGAATCCTGCAGCCATGGGTCTGATGACATGAAGAGCCATATTCTCTCTTTCATCTCCTCTGTTGGGATTGTAGCCCCAGGGCATGCTGATAGCCTAGCACACCCCAGTATATCCTCCCCAGCTTGCTCCCCCACAGCCTATGCTCTGCCCAGCAGGTATCCTCATAACTAGGCTTTTGGAGGCCATGAGCCCTCTCCCTCCTGCACTTCAGGAAGCAGCACTCACCTTGCACCACCGAAATATCCATCCTGCAGCTTCTGCAGCATCGCCAACACTGTGGGATGGACACTGCTGCTGGTTTCATCTGGGTGGAAGATGCACAGGCAGTCAGGCTCTCACACTCACTCACTCCCAGAAAGTAACCCAGGACCAGGTGGGCATTCAGACACCCAAAGCACCATGGCCAGACCCTTATTCTGGGGTACATGGTCAGGCTGTGGTACCAAAAACACCACCCAGAAAGGGAAATTCTGGACTGTCCAGGCTGGATTCAAGGAAAACTATGCCAGGATGCATTCCAGGCTCCTAGGATTTCATCTTGGGCAGAAGCAGACAGTACCACACAGGAGCACCTAACAGGCCTCTGCTCTGTCTCTGCCTTTGACATGAGGAAGCGGAGGAGTGCGTTGCTGTTGAGGGCAGGAGGCACCACAGCAAAATGCACACTTGAGAAATTAAGGGGATTTCAAGTACACAAGGAGAGACAGAAAGGCCTTAAAGCAGAACAGTCACCTTCCTGCACCAGGCTCACAGGGAAGCCATAAGCTGCTGCAGGCAAGCCAGTTCTACTCGGTGCCTTTGCTCCTTCTGGTTTACTGCGTTCCCCTCTCTGTTGACTAGGAAAGCCTTTATCAGGAGTTCAGTCTTAGGGAACAGTCAAGACACAGAAAGAGCACCAAGAACACTTCTATAGAGAAATTGCTTTTTTGATCTGGCTCCTAAAAGGCCTTCCCACAAGCCTATTTTCCTGGAGCCTGAATACATCTGTGCCAGCAAACAGCCCTTGAGCTGCAGGCACTAGCACCTGACAGGCAACCCGGCTGCCAGACCAGGTGCCCACTCAGCATGGCTCCTCTGAGCAGTAGCGTCTTCACAGGACACTACTGGCTGCTCCAGCCTCACCATGTCCCTGTTACTGAGATGGTCACATATTTGCCCCTTCCTCGTGCAGAGCTATTTCCCAGGGCTGCTCTTGCCAAATGCCTTGTGAGGCTGGAGTATCTATACCGAGCATGGTGTGGGAGATGGGGAAGGTGATGGTTGGTCGCCCAGTCATCCTCCAGCGGCTGCACAGGTAGGAGAGGTCTGTCCTCAGCATCTCCACAATCATCTTGTTGTCAAGAGCCAGGTAGAACTGCTGCTGGTCTATGAACTGTGAGGACAGCAAGAGACATGATCAGCCCTTCATGCAGACACCAGGTCCTTATGGTGCCACCCATGCCTTCCCCCAGGCATGCAGTCAAGCTAGCCACGCTGTGCACTGAGGGCACACACCTTTGCACTGACAACTTACCCCACCTTATTTAGCAGGTGCTAGTACAGCCTAGCAAGGGACCCTCAACCCCCAGGGCAGCTACTGACCACTAACAATGAGGATGTAACTAATGCCACAGCTCAGCAGCAGCATCCAGCCCCAAACAGCGAGTCCATGTTGTGCCTACTCCAAGTGAATATGCATTCCCCATAGTGCTAGGCTTGCAACACTGCTTGTCCCCTGGACACATGTCCCTGGCCTGCCATCAGCCTTCTCCTGGTGTCCTTGTCAGGGTAAGCACAGATTTTCATCCAATACTGATCATTAAAAGGCTCAAACTGTCCCCAAATCCACACAGCCAGGACCACCAACCGTGCTGCCTCACGCCACAGAGTGGGACTACTCCACACTCCTAGGCTGTTTAGACAGTGTTGAGTCACACCTTAGAATAACTTGAGTACCCAGCCACTGAAGAAACTTCCTGCCCAGTTTCACATCACAGAATAGATAGGAATGAGCCTGTGCAATGTCACTCACCTGTGGGGTAAAGGTAAAGATGCTCTTCCTGATTTTGTAGAGCTTGGAGGTCCCAAGGACACCCATATGCCGGTAGGGCCGTCCAGTAAGGCACATCTGCTTGTTGCGGCCTGAGAGGGAAGGAAGACGAATTTTTAGTACAAGCCTCCTCATGAAAGGGGCTGCAGCAGCAATTAGTGCCAAGCCTCTTGCTACCAGCCAGCAGGGAAATGCTGGTTTGTAACTGGAATATCCCAGAACCCTGTATCAAGCTGGTACAGCTCTAAGGGACAGTAATTCTCTGTCCCCAGACCTGCCCAGAGGGGTAAAGACATACTGAAACAGCAATACACAGCTTGTCCTGACTTCTGCAGTGTCACACCTTCTGGTCTTTGAGCACATCAGAGGCTGGAGCAGGGCTAGGAGTACCCCTCTGCATAGGGGTGGCCCCCTAAGTTGACAGCTCTATCAGCATTCCAGTTGTTCCTGGATAACTCCCAAAGCCCAGGATGGTGCAGCAACAGCATCACCCCTTGCTTGTCATTTCTGGCAGCTGCCAGGCTGCTCTCCCTGCCCATGTCACACTTGGCCTTTTGGTGGCCTAAATTAGCTGCCAAATTAAATCACAGCAGATCAAGTGTCTCCTTTGGCCCAGGCTAAATCTCTGACTCCTGCAAAACAAACCCCATGCCCAAGGGGTTGCAGTATCAAGGAGCAAGCATGCAGAGGGTGAGCACATCCTCCCTTCACACTCAGCCCTGCCCGCCCACCAGCAACAGCCATACTGCCTGAGCTCTGGGCTCTCTTTGCCAGGGATGGTGAGACGACCCCTCCTGGGGTCTGGGTAGCTTCCCCCATCCAGATCTGAGTACAGGAAAAGAAGATAACTCCTGCCCACACCAGGTTCAACCTATAGGGATCAGAGTCTCTGTCTGTTGCTGGGGTGACTGTGCAACTGTAAGCCAGAACTCTATCCCTGCCAGAATCACACTGAACAGCACTGTCTGCCACCTCGTTCCCCTTGGCCATCAGTGGCTTTATCAGGCCTAGAAATGGGCAGCAGAATCCTCATCAGCCAAGCAGAGAGCAGGACACAAGTGTCTACGAGCAGGAGTGCCAGGGGTGGGACAGACCCTTCTGCACCCCTTTTGCTGCAGGAGCAGGGAGCCCAGCTCACCCAGCCGGGCATAGATGTGGCTGAGGATGCGAGCAGGCTGCACTCTGATGGGGTAGACATCTGCCACAGTCTCCACATCAACGCCCTCCTTCTGCAGGATTGCCTTGATCCCCTCTGTTTCAGCCAGGATACACACTGTGGATGGAAGACAGTCTCATGCAACAGAGGCACAAGGGTGTGACAACACTGCCCCATGCGTTTAAGGACACATACAAGGCACCACACAATAGGGAGGAAGCTGTCTGGGGTCCCTTGGGAACCAGCTCCCACTGCAGAAGTCTGCTTTGCCCCTCCTAACCTTTATACACACAAGTCTTCCTCATCGAGTGGTAGGAAGACAGTTTTCAACCTCTCTGCAGAGGAGGCTGCAGCAGATGGTGGTTTTGTGGGTCAACACAGGATAAAATGGAAGGACTTGCACCCCGTCTTCCACCCACCTTGCCAGGGCTGAGACTGGGCTGTATTGGCAGCTACCGAGCAAGCAGAGCCACCCCAGAGCTACCTCTGAATTCTGCACAGCCAGAGTCCCCCCCAAGCCTGCAGGCTCAGGGGTTGGGGACTAGTTCCTTTCCCTCACCTTGGACCACCACGTCAGGTTTAGGGACAGTCGCAAAACGGCGGTTGAGGGGATCTATTTCACCGGGAGCTAGAAACCCCTGTGGGAAAAAAGGTATAAAGAAATTAACATTTTATGGGTAGGGTAGAATGGGTGATGCCTACAGACAACCCATCTTTAAGAGGTCCTGGGGGATGGAGGTGACAATTTCCCCATGGCAGGTGGCAGCATTTGTGCCTTCACAGCTCAGAGCCTGGTCCCACAGCCCTCCCCAGCACCTAGGGTGACCCTACCTCAGCCATCAGACAACCCAGGATGTAGAGGGACTGTCCCCACATGTGTGGCAGCTTGCCCATGGGTATCCTGTCCACAGTGTGTGGATTCCTGTATTCTTCATCCACCTGGAAGACAAGCCAGGAAGTCAAGAAGGAATCCACAGACACAGGATGCTGAAGGAAGCATCCTCACTGTATCTTGCAGTCCAGCAGTTCAAGGCTTAAAACAAGGCCTGACAAAAGTATTTGTCACAGAGGGTCCAAAAGAGCCTGGTTATACATTCCTCCTCTCTTGGAGGAATCCATGTCAGACAACAAAGCAGCTGCTCAGACCACGTTTGGTTTTTCAGCTTGAGCCATCCCACTGAAGGACAGACATACCCCAGGAGCACACAGAGATGCTTTATGATACTGTTGAGGAGCGCATCTCTCCTGGATGACCTGGGCAACAGGAGGCCACTGCTCTTAGCCCAGGCCCACACAAATCCCCTCACCACTGAACTGGAGCTCAACACCACCTACTGAGCTCAGGTCTGCTTGTCCTGAGCTCTCGGAGCACTCAGTCTCTGAGCAAGCAGATTGTCAACAAAGAACTCTTGTGTGTGGGAGCAAGAAATGCTTTGGGAGAAAAAACCCAATTTTTATCCAACAGAGTTTTGTAACAGCTCCAAGCCACCCTTTTTATACATGAGGTTTCCATCCATTACATGTGCCCCTTCACTAACAATTTGGCTTAATAAGCGCTTAAAACTTAATTATCTAGTAATGAGACCAGGAGTCTCAGCAGTATGATCCTTGTGGGTCCCTTCCAACTCAGAATATCCTGTGATTGATTCTGTAAGACAGTCCTGCTTTCCACCATAGCTCAGGATCACTCACCTTATCCGGTGGGACACTGTACAGCTCTGGCAGCAGGCGTACCCCATTCTTCCCCTTGATCAGAACCCCCTCAAGGGCTTCCCGGTACTCCTGCACCTGAGAAGAGATGAAAGAGAATCTGCTGCCGGGTGATGGCTCCCTGCATCTTTCCTCTGCACACTTCTCCTGCCAGGGACTTTTTTCCACTAGCCCAGCAGGTCTCGCCTCTCTTACCTGCTCCATGTTTCCACTGAAAATCCCGTCAATCATCAAGTATGCCCAGAAGAGAGGCCACTCACACTCAATGTTCTCAAACAGCTTCAGCTCAGCAGGTTCGTAGTAGAGGCGTTTGGGGTCCTGTAAGTGACATCAAGGCAGGTGGTACGTAACAGGATGCCTGCAAACTGACAGGACTTCTCCTCCTCCTGAGACCCCAGCCTCAGATGTCCTCCCAGCCCTCCTCTGCAGATGGCCAAGACAGAGCTGAAAAGCAGCTTCACCTCCAGCCTCTGTTTTCTCCATTGGACTACCCGTTCCTGAGCCCCCTGCACTGATAATGGAGAGACTTACCCTTCCTGGGGTCTACCTGGTCCCCAGGAGAGCACTCCAGAGCTCCCAGATGTTGTGCTGTTTTACAGCAATAGCACGACATCCCCTGGGCCATGCTGGGTCCCCTTTGCTTTGTCTGCTCTGTGTGAGCCTCTCAGCATCTGTCTCCTCCAGCATCATCAAACTGGCCCAGCCAAGTGAGAGGCTTGGGCTGGTCACACAGGGCCAAAGAGGTTCCTCCAGGGCCCTCCTGCCCTGTTGTTCCACTGTGAGCTCAACACAAGGGAAGTTGTCAGGATGAAGAGCTGCCTGCGCAGAGTCCTCCCACCACAGCTCTGTGTGGTGTAGTGCCCTTTCTTTGACCCTCCCTGCTAACTGCTCTATCTGCTGAAGAGGAGGGAAGTGCTGACCTTAGCAGACTATTCAGGCAGAGAGGACAGAAGGAGCAGATGTCTTCTACCTGCACTCCAGTCATAAGCTTCCAAAATCCCATCAAACTCCTGCTAGCTGCATACTTCAGTGGCAGGCACCGCAACCCTTTCCATGCCTCACAGCCCCCCAGAAGTAAGTAATCCACAACTCTGCATGCTGTCAAAGTTCACAAGCACTAGGAACATTGGATTGGAGATGCTGCTGCTTCTCTCTGGCTCTGGAGGGGGGCAGCCACACATGCCGCCTATTATGGGCAGGTCTGCAGAGGTGCAGCAAAGGAGCAGCATTCAGAGGTACCTGAATGCTGTACAGGCTCAGCAGCTGGTGATGACCTAAGAACCTTTGAGTATAATTTCCTAGTTCAGTGGTTAACAAATGAGACTGTTGCTTGTAAAATTTTCCTGTTTTCTCTCCCCAAAGCAGCAAACTCTCCACTTGCTCCCAGGCCCATTCTGGCAGTACCCAAGCTGACTGATGGTCTAGGAGAGACAGAAGCAGACCTCTTTGTGACCTTCAGAGCTATCATACATGAGGCCGTTGGGTAGCTGCTCTGCAGCCACCTACCTCCCCAGGCCTCCAGCCCTTGCTCAGGGCCGGTGCAGCCCTGGGAGAACCCACCTCAGCAGGGCTCCCATGCTGGGCACTGGTCCCATATTCTTCCAGCCTAAGAAAGACACACCACTGGGACCCAGGATGCAGGCAGAGCCAGCCTCTGGCCATCTGCTATGGGTGTGGGTGGGACGTACCACCTCTCCAATGAGCCCTGGTATTTTGGGGAGCCTTGCCCAGACCCATGACACCGCATGGGCGTACTCAGGGCTCTTGTCTTCCCAGTGCTCCCCAACACAGCCTTTGTGCTGCATCCAGGTGGGCTGCTGCTTGGCAGTCAAGTCCTGCCAGGCAGCAGGGCTGAGGACACTCACCTCCTTGGGAGTCCTGTATCCATCCCGGAGGAAGCGGCAGCAGCCATAGCGCCCCTGGAAGGGAGGGAAAGATTAGCTGAGCAGGAGACACAGTGTGAGATATCTTGTACCTCCAATGCAGAAGCAGAGGCAGGGTGTTTCCTTCAGCCAAACACTCCCTCCCTCACTCACCCAGCACTCATGTACCACAATCACAGCCCGGGGCCACAGCATACAGGGCTGCTTCTATGCACACCTCTGCCACAGGTCATGGAGACTGGGAGAGGACATGCCCCAGGCAACCCCCCCACAGAACATGTTTTTGGGAAAAAACGGGCTGCAGCAGTTTAGACTGCAGCTGTCTCCTGGGAACAGTGAGACAAGGGCAGAGATGCTCACCTGCAGCTTGGTGATAATCTCCTGCTTGGTGATTTCCACCAGCTCCCTGTCCTCCACAGCAAATGCCGGGTAGGAGATGACAGAGAGCACACTGGCATCTACCTCCTTGGATGTGGAGGCCCTGGGCAGCATTGAGTGGAGGATGGACTGGGCAAAGGGGAAGGAGAGGTGGTTAGGCTGTCAGGCATCATTCACACTGCAAATCCAGCAGATCACAGTTCCTCTTGCACAGCATAACGCCTGAACAGGTCTCACCTGGCAGTGCTGCACTTCATCTGACAGCACCCGTATCACTGACTGTGGGCCTCCCTTGGCTCCAAAGAGATCCAGCTCATCCAGTGCCTCCAGGGCAGCCTGCAAGCAGAGTGAGACCCAAAGAGGCATGACCTTCACCATGCTGCTCACCTGTAAGAGCTCTCACTCCATGCTACTCCTTGTGTGTAAAGCACTGCCCAAATTTAAAAGAATTTGATCCCTGCTGTGGCTGCAGAACATCTCTGGTCAAAATAGGACCACATCTCCAGACATCAAAAGGGCCTGGGACATTTCTGCCACTTCCCCCCCCAGTTAACTTTTCACTCACAGTTCAGGCAGAACTCAGGCTACAAGGGCAGAGTTTTATCCCAATGCATAAGAAGAGTCTTGTTCCCCAGGAACTTATCACTGCATGCAGTTCAACATGCCCAGCCTGCCCTGTCAAAAAGCAGCTCAGGGCCACTGGTGGTCCTCATCCCGGCAGCCAGCATTTCTTCCCAGCTCACCTTGGCCATGCCGACAGAACTGGCATTCAGCTCGGTGATGCCCTGGTTGGTCTTGTCCCCACGCTCCCATATGCCAAAGTCCTGTGAACCAGGCACTGCTTCAGACACCCAGAAAGCCTTTGAATCCCATCCATCCATGGTGCTTCCAGAAGGTGCTGGTGTGGCTCAGGGGGAACTCACAGCTGTTCCTAGACAGCAGTGCAATATCTCCACCACTGAAGCACACCCCCCTTCCCCAGCATATGCTACCCACCGCAGTTTTGTAGGCAGCTTCAATGTAGAACACAAGGTTCTGGATAAAGTTGACTTCATCCAAGCTGTGAATTATGTGGAGGCCTAAAGCACAGGAAAGAATTCACATTAGCCGCTCGAACCCCACAAGCATACCCAGGATGGGGCTGCAGTAACCCACGGACAATTTCTCCTCGCTGCCTGTCTGCCCAACGGGAGCTATGTCCTAGCTGACTCCATCTCCACTCCCACCCCTTACAGCAGCACTGGGGCTTCAGACAAACAGGGACTTTTGGAGAGACCGACATCAAGGGGCCAAAACCCACCTCAGGTACTGTGAGCATAAGTAAACAGTGGGGGTCACGGAAGCCATTGGAACAGCTTGGCACCCAGGAAGCTGCACCCAAACTCAGACTCTGGTGAACTAGCACGCCCAGAGTTGCAATGGCAGCCCCCAGCATTACCTGAGGCCGTCATTTGTGCAAGCATGAGGAGGTAGAGGGAGGTAGCATCCATCTGCAGGTGTCCCCATTCATGGTCTCCTACCACGGTGGCACAGGTGTGGGTGTTATACTTGGCATGTAGGCAGTCCCTGGTGCTCTGACTGTACTTGAAGGCCTCTACCTTGTCCACCTTGAGAAGGGCAAAGAGATGCAGGCATTCATCAAACCCTGTCTCCAAAGAGATCTGACAGCTTCCAAGCCAAGGGCTGCCCCATGCCATGAGTGGAGAACATGAAGTAGTGCCTGGCAGGGCAGAAACTCCACAACCCCTGGGCTGAGCCCCACTGTGCACCAAGGCAGTGAGTGCAGGCTCACATGCTGCTGCGGCATAGGACTGCAGCAGTGGAGGGTCTACTGCCACAGCTGCACCATGTAGAGAGAAAAGGGTTACCCCAAACACTCTTAGAGAGGAGAGCTGTAGTATCCTAGTGCCTGCCAGGCCACGAGACAGTGAGCAGCTGGCAAAGGCTCCATTGGCTGCCAGCCCACAGCTCTGGAACTTCAATCACACCCAAGACAGATGCTCACTCAGAACTTATTTCAAGACTTGCTGGAAGGGAGCCTTCCCTCTGCTCATCAGGGAAGGCTGGGGAGGGCTGGTACAGCTAGGACGATAGCCTCTGTGGCACAGCTGGCTTTAAGGAGACCACTTGACACTCAGAGGTACTCCCCAGCCCCTACCTGTCTCATCATGCACTGAAGCAAACCTCGCATCAGCTTCACCACGCTCTGTAGGAACAAGAAAAACAGGTTTGTTAATCTCCAGGAGAAGCCCTGACTCAGGATCAGCTGGCCGCTGACCTTTGTGGGGCTCAGCGTCTGTAATCAGAGCCCCTGCTCACATTTTCACAGCCCCTGGGTGACAGCAGAAGGAAGATTTCTTGTTCTGCCAGCAAGGCCAGGTTGTCATGCTATTCAGTGGGACAGAGGGCATGGCTGCAGGACATGGCTCCCCAGCCCTTGAAAAGAGGGCTGTGGCCCCAGATCACCCCAGAGCCAGTGGTTAAGACCCTCTGGTTGGGCTCCGGTGTGGTCTGGGAAGAGCAGGCTCTGACATCCATTCCTGTTTCCTCCCGCCTCGAGGGACAGCCGTGTCCTCGCCCTCACTGCACTGCCCTTGGGCCCCTGACCCAGCTGCGCCAAAGGCTGACCAGACCGGGGAGACGGCCGTCCCCGAGCAACACCAGCCCCGCCTCCGGCTCCTGCTCCCTCCTACCTGCTCCAGCTCGTAGGCCTTGGCCTTGTCCTCGTCCCGGTCGGCATTTTTGCGGTAGGCCAGGCCAAGAGCCCACACCGCTAGGATGCTGTACACGTTGTCCCGGACCCAGGCGTCCTGGTGATCGGCGCTGGCGGGGAGCAGCCCCGTCACCGCGTCCTGCGGAGGGGACACAACGTTCACACGGAACTCCCTGGCCCAGGGGCCGGCGGGGCGCGCCGGGGCCCCGAGTCTGCTCCTCATTCCCGGGCAGGGTCCGCACCTGGTGGCGGAGGATGGTCTGCTGCACCAGGCGCCCGTAGCCGTCCAGACGCACGCCCGAGTTGCTCCGGCTCCTCATGACGGCGGCAGCAAGACCGGAACCGGCACTGGCACTGGCGGGACGGCACGGGTCCTGTCAGAGCCCGCGCCCCGGCCCGCCCCTCCCCGCTTTGCCCCGCCCTGCCTGCTCGCAGCCGCAGCCGACGCTACCGGAGCACCACGGCAGCCCCTGAGCGGCCGCCCCACCCGCGCTGCCCTGCACTCCTCGCCGGCGCGGCCTCGGCCCACGGGACGCTCGCTACTGATTGGGCAGGACCTGCCTCCATGGAGGCCGCGAGGGCGGGGGGCGGTGGCGTTCGGCGCCCCCTGCCGGGCGAAGGTCGAGCAACGCTGAGTATGGATAGGCGGCTGCAAGGACAGACACGCAGATGCAAGGACAGACACACGGACGGATGCACGGATACATGGACGGGCACACGGCCACACACGCGGTACACGGATACAGGGACGGACGCGCGGACGCACAGATACCTGTGCCGGTGTGGAACGGACACACGGACTGGTGTGTGGTGTTGGACTGGAGGGACGCACGGATGAGTTTGCGTACTGGTGTTGGACTGTACGGACACACAGATGGGTACACATACCAATGTGGGTCTGTACGGACACACATATGTATTCTAGGTGCATGGACAGACAGACACATGTGGAGAGAGGCATGGACACTCCATAGGTGTGCACATGCACACAGAGGTATGGGCGTGCACACACATGCACACGTACAGGTGTGCATACACCTACTCGCACTGGAACACACGCACAGGCAGACTTGTGTGCACACATACCTGCACACACACACGTGTACACAGCTGTGCTTTGTATTTCCATGTGTCCATAGCATGCAGCAATACACACATACGTGCACCTATGTACATCTACAGGTGTGCAAACCTGTGGATACCCACAGGTACACTCACCTATAAGCATACACACACACAAGTGCACATACACATACACAGTCATACACATGCACACACACACAGAGGCATACACTGCATACACCTGTGTGCACAGGTGCAGGCAGATGTGTACATCATACATATGTGCACCCACACAGGTGCACCAGCAGTGTTTGGGCACAGTGGCCTCCTGGAGATCTCAGCACACCTCATCCTGGGGACCCCTTTGGGCAGGTGGGGGCCAAGTGGGAGCTGCGTTGGACTCTGCAGCTGTTGAGTGAGAGACAGGAGCCCACAGGTGCCATGTGCCACTCTGAGGCACACATGACCCTGTCACCTATGTAACCTGCCTTTGCACAGCTAGGCAGGGGCAGGAAGGTGCTGAATGTGGGCAGGGTGCATTGGGTTTATTTTCTGTGCAGAGCATCTGGAGCAGTCCAGCCACAGCATTGCCCGAGAGAGCTCAGCAGCATAGTCTCTCTCTGGCCTAGCCCACAGGCTATATGGCTGCTGGA
Source organism: Illadopsis cleaveri (assembly GCA_013399915.1). NCBI lineage: Eukaryota > Metazoa > Chordata > Aves > Passeriformes > Timaliidae > Illadopsis > Illadopsis cleaveri. Next base: position 22,970 of record VXBB01009111.1, on the reverse strand, counting down.
CAGTCCTGTCCCAGCAGTGAGTGCGCACTGTCCTTTGGTCTCTGGGGGTCCCAGTGCACGGTAGACACTCCTGGGGACGCCAGTGGCTGTCAGTGGTCATACAGTGGTTGAGCACACAGCCCTGTGGGGCAGAGCAGCCATGAGCGCTGTGCCAGGATGTCCAGAGGGGGAGCATCCCTGAGCTGGGGGCAGCTCGATGGGGGGCCAAAGCTGGGCTCTGCTGGGGGGATGCCTAGGCTGGAGTCACTGGCACTGGAGGACATCACAGTGGTGTGCACAGGAGGTCCCTAGACTGTGGACAGTCAGGAATGGTGTAGGGGTGGGGGTCCCAGGATTGAGAACTCCCAAAGTTGGTGGGGTTGGGGTACTTGTGAGGCCCCATGGCTGGGAACATCAGGGTACATGGAGTGGGTCACAGGACTTATAGGGATGAGAGACATGAAGACTCCCAGGGATGCAGGGAAGACTAGGCAGGGAGTGATGCAGGGAATGAGCAGGAGTGTCCACTCACTGCAGGACCTGATGACACACTCAATGCAGTGCCAGCAGTGGGCACCCAGAGGTCTGCTGCCCTCCATCCTCTAGAAGGGTGTCGTGTGGGGCATTTGGGGGGCCCATGCACCCCCATCCCTTGGGGCTCCTGGAGCACCCAGAGGGGCAGATGTGGCAGGGAGGGGAGTTCTGAGTCTTTTGGCACCTGCCCCTCATGCCCAGACCCACCTGGAGGGAGCTGGAGAGAAGCAAGAGGATGGACAGGAGTAATGCCAGGCTGATGGTGATGCCTGGAGATGGTAGTGGGGAGTGCCATTCTGAGTGCTGTCAGCCATTCTGAGTGCTGAGGCTTCCATAGTGCTGCAAACTCCATCTGTCAGGTGCCTCCACTACACACTGCTCCTCCCAGGTAATGGGCCTGCACTTACATTTTTTGCCCTGGGTAGAGAAACAGACCCTTGTTACCCCCTACCCCAGCTGGGTGCTGCCAGCAGCTTTGCAGGGCACCCATGAGGCATTGGATCCTGGCCATCACCATTTGCATCCAGCTACAGTCCCTGGCAGGGTGCCTGGGGAGCTGCTGCTCTCCACAGCTGAGTGATTTCCATCCTGGTGGCCCTGTACTGTTCCCAGCTCAGATTTCACCCAGCACTGCAAGGGCACATGGGACATGTCCCCTTTCTGCAGAAAACATTCCCCATTCATGACCAAGATGTGGCTAACTGGGGACAAGGGACAGGAGAGGAGCCTGGAGCTCTGTAATTTCTCACTCTTCCAGGATGGGAAAGAAACTTTGAGGCTGGCAGGAAAGGGAGGGATTGGAGTTGACAGCACCCCATCCAACAGCAAACACTCATGGAAAAAATAAAAGTGCTGGGTCAGCAATAACAGATGGGGTTGGACTCCAAGCAAGAGGAGACCCTGGCAAGAGCCATGAGCTGTAGAGAAACAGCACCCAGCTGACAGTGACCCCAGGCTCTGGTGCCGAGGATGATTACTGCCACCTCTGCCTTGCTGCTCAAAGAATGGAAATTTTGCTCCAGCACTGTGAACAGGGCACCATATCCAGCAACAGGCAGGTTTGCTTGCAGACACCTACCCACAATAGCCCTGGCAGAGAAATGCCTTGGCCTTGGTGACAGACAGCCTCAGGAGACCTGGCTCACTGTCCCCCCCATGGTCTCTTGGACTTGCCCCATATAGAGGGATGTGGGGCATCTCTTGTTCCCATGCCCACGGAGGCAGCTGCCTGCAGCCCCATCGGGTCTCCTCTGCACTAGGGCAGGTCAATGCTCCAGGGGAGGCACTTCTCATAGGCCCTACATGAACCAGCTGGGATTTACCCCCACACCTACCCCCACCAGTGAAAGCACAAGGGCAGTTGCACGGGAATACAACCATAGGCTGTATCCTGGGGGCATCTGCTGCACCCCGGGGACGGTGCAAGAATAGGCCAAGATGGTCTTTAGCAAAATCAATCAATTTATTTATTCACAGTCAAGCAATAAATAGAGGAAAGTCAGGCAGCAGGGGTGCTGAGAGCTGGACTGACCCTTCTGGGAACAGGGACATGCCAGGAGCCCAGCAGAGCCCAAGGCCTGTGTGATAGCAAGAGTGCAAGAAGGTAGAGGGACATCTGCAATGGGAGCCTGACCTCTGGGATAGAACGAGACCTGAGCCCTGCTAGAGGGCAAGCCAAGGAGCTGAAGAACAAGTGTATCAGAGGAAACAGCAGACAGAGCCCAGCACAGGCAAATGACTTGGCCTCTAGCACGGGAAGCAGAGATGGCAGCTCAGGTTCCTCCAGTTTTTCATAGCCCTTCCAGAGCAGAGCTGTAGGGGAGGAGAGAGGCTTCCTCCCTCCAGCCCAAATTCTCAGCCTGGTGAGATGCCTCTGCAGCTGTGACTAGATAGGGATGGGGTGCATGTGAGTTGGGAAGGAATGCCACATGCAGGGTCATATCAGATCCTGACACCACCAATGTGTCAAATGCAAAGCACAAAGACACCTGGACTTATCCTCCCTGCCCTGGTTCCACCGAGAAACTCTCAGCCACCTCCTAAGAGCTTCGTACTCCAGTTTAGGGACACAGCTCATCTCTGAGAACATCAGGCCAAGCCCCCCTGCCCACCAAAACCAGGCAGCAGCCATGGGGGCTGCAGGAAGGACAGATGCCATGGGGCAACCACCCCAGCACAGGTTCCTGCCTTTAAAAATCCACAATTTACATAAAACTGTCATTGTAAAACCTCCCCACTGAGCAGCACTGCATGGGGAAGGGAGATGAGCCAAGTGAGCCCCAGGCAGAGCAAGATAAACCCTAAAGTCCAGATCTGCAGGAAGAGGCAGAGCCCAGGGGTGATGTGCTGGGGCAGTGTAAATTACCGGCAAGTGCAGGACTCTGCAATCATATTCTCGTACTCCTTGTACAGTATGTCTCCATTGCGCTCAATCATGAGGACACTGATGGGGCTGTAGCGGTAGGGCACACAGGAGGGCCGGGGCACACTGGCATCCACAAGCTGATGAACAAAGCTCTGCACCACAGCATGGTTGGGTGCATGGTGGTCATAGCGGAGTAGGTGGGGACAGGTGCCTTTGCAGTAGTGTGGGTTGTAGCGGTGAGGAGCAATGATCCAGTGGTCCCAGCCCAGCTGTGCAAAACTGACAGGGAAGGGGCGGAGGGAACAGTCACTCTTCTCCCCTCCCTGCTCCCGCAGGTAGTTGGGCAGGTCATGAGCCAATGTCCCTGTATCACGTCGGTGTCGATGGGGCTCTGCTGCTGGAGGTGCTAACCCTGCCTGGGTATCGTTAAGGTAAAGAAGGAGGAAAGGGTGGCCAGGGGCCACCGGGGTATCATGGCTTCCTGTTCGGCCAGCATGCACACAGACATGCCGCAGTGCCAGGCTCCCCACGCTGCTGTTCCCCAGCACCAGGTAAGGGGTGACATCAACTTCGGCCCAGCCATGGTGGGGACGGGCAGTAGGGCTGAGCAGCACCCTGGGTGCCTCGCCGGCCACCACCAGCTCCAGAGCGCAGAGGAGGCGACTGTGGGCCAGTGACAGACTGGGCAGGTAGACCGCAGTGGCTCTGAGGAGGTGCTCCGCCTCTGGCTGGCCCTCCAGGTGGTAGGTGAGGGCCTGCAAGTACCAGCGACCTGCAGGAAGCAGTGACCAGTGCCCCTTTAGCATAGTGCAGGAGGCACTTGCAGCAGCCCTTTCTCTCATGGTGCTGCATAGCCCCACACAGCACAGCAGAGCCTGTGACAACCATCTGCCCCAGCTCAAGGCAGAAGCTGCAGCAAACAAGCCATGTGCCAAGGCTTGCTGGTGGCATGAAGGGCAAAGAGAGTCTGTAACATTTCCCATCCTCTGCACCAACACCACTAGCCCGGCACAGCATCAGACAGGGTGGGAAGGAGAGAAGGGCACACAAGGCACAGCAATGCATTTGCCCCTTTCACCCCTGGGGCAGAGCCTTGGGCTCCTGCCAAGTGGAACCCCACAGCCAAGAGCAACCCCAGCCAGGACACTGTAGAGAGGGGGAAGGAAGCAGGCAAGAGATCTTGCCTTCAGAGTTCAAGCCACCCTGCTAGCTCTACTAAACCCCCATACCATCCTTAATATCTACCAGTTCCTTACCTGTCCAGGGCTGACCCCCATGGGAACTGGCCTGGACCAGGCGGATGGTGTTGGTGCCCAGGCTGCGGCTGCGGCGGGGTCGGCCTTCACGGTCAGCAGCACGTTGGTACAGATTCAGCATGTAACGCAAGGGCTGTCCACTGGCTGGCCCCACTTGCCAGCCTGAGCTGCCTGGAGCCCGCACTTGCAGAGCCTGCAGGAGGGGCAGGGTGGGGACAGCAGGCAGGGAGCCAAGGGGCAGTGTGGACTGGTTTGCAGCCTGGGAAAGGGGCACAACAAGGAGGAGGAGGAGGCTGGTGAAAGGGTAGGGCATAGCCATGATAGGTGAGTGTGTGTTCGGGGAGGGAGCAGGTGAGTGGAACAAGGTGGGGATGGCCAGCAGAAGAATTACGGAGAATCTGCAGTCATGCTTCTCCCCACTTGAGAGTCAGATCTGACTGTGGGCACCAGCAAAAGGATCCCAAGGTGCTTCCAGCTCCTATCAAAACAGGACAACCACACTAGCTGCTTCAGCTTGGCACAGGAACAAAAAGGTGGGGAGATTCTGTATGCAAAAAGGGGTACAAATTCCAGACTAAAACCCAGACCAGGAGCAAAGCTAGCCCAACAGACCCTGGCTATGGGAGCTGTAAAGGTGCTGGGGTATGGGAGTGGGGTAGGAGAATCAGCTCACTCAGCCCACCTGCTCCTGGCTCAGCCTCCTCCTACAGGGTAGGAAATGCCTGCCCAGGCCCATTTTAAAGGCATGGACTCAATCAGGTTTTAAAGAGGCAGGAGCTCCCTGAGTCCCAGGTGAATGGGGCCAGACAGAACCTGAGAGGGTGCTTTCATGTGATGAGAGTCCCTCTAGCTCCCTCCACTCTGTGCTGCCTCTCCAGCAGTGGCTCAGGACCTTTGTGCCCATTGCTGCAAGCTGGTCTGCACTAGCCCAAACAGGCACAGAGCCTGGGGTTCTGCTCCCCAGCAGCCCTGCAGCACAGCCAGGCTCCCAGTGCCTCACTCTGTCGAGCTGGCACGAAGGCACCTGGGTGAGCACAGTGACCCTGAGCCCAGCAGAGCTAAGTATGTCTGGGTAAGCCAGCAGTATCCCCCTGTAGGCATCATCCTGCCATCACCATCAGCATGCCCACAACTTTGCCTACCTTGACTAGTTACCCAGTCTTTTTGCCAGCACCTGCTCAAAGACTGTGAGCATGATACCCACCCTCCCGCAGGTATGGGCCATTTGAGGCACTTTCCATAATGGGCACAGTGACTCCATGGTGCTTGCCTGGGAAAGGCCCTCTGGGCACACTACAGTGTGGTGTGGGCAGCTGCAGACAGTGCCACCTCCAGAGCCCCTGGTGTTGTGCCCAGACCCACAGTACACTGTTGCTCTCCTGCTGTGATGGAAGTGGCCAGGAGGGGAGCACACTGGTTGGGAATCACTGGTGCAGGCATAGGGACATGGGGAGAGCTGAGGGGGTTGTACTGATGTCTGCTGCCCTCCCTTCCTGGTGCCAGCTGGGCACAGTGGTAAGGGCTGGGAGGGCTGTGTGGGAGTGTGTGTGATGCTAAATGTGCTGTGGGGTCATGTAATGAGCCAGGGCACAAGAGCCCTCTTGCCTGGCCAGGCAGCCCTGGTTACTCATTTGGGAAAGCACACAAGGGGCAGACAAACCAGTGGAGGCTGGGAAAAGTCTGGGCATGGCAGCAGCCAGTCATGAGTGGGGGGCATGACGAGGCAAGTAGGAAGGCCATAGGGGACAGCAGGAGATTTGGGTCAGGGATGGTGGACATGTCAGCAGTGGACATGTCAAGGCTGTATGGGGCGGCAGAGGGGGATGACACCATGCATCTCTCTTGGATGGGCTCCAGAACTACAAATAGCCCAGGTACCACTCCACCCTGTGCCCTGCGACACTCTGGCTGTACTGGGCTGCCTGCAGCTAGGCTGCGCAGGGAGCAGGCAGAGTTCAAGGCAGGTGATTGTGGACAGGCACTATCAAGAAAAACTTGAGACCCTTCCAGCACTGGGAATTAACCAGTCTAGGGTGGCTCACCCGCCTGGCAAGCCGACACTCCCAGGCCATGGCAGTCAACCAGGGGCTGCAGGTGCTGCTTGCAGAGCACAGCTTTCCAGGCTTGCTGTGTTGTCTGGAAAGGAGATGAGTAAGAGTTGTGGCCCCAGGCAGGAAGGGGAGGAGCAGGACTCTCGGGGCTCCCCTGGGAATCCTTGCCGATCCACTCCCACCATCCCCGGCTGCCATCCACCACCTCCTCCCCCTGCCTCAATTTCCTGCAAACGGCACAGCTGCCTCTCTTGGGCCTGGCTGATGGGAAAAGACAAAGGTGAAGAACAGCCCAACTGCCACACATGCCCTAAGGTGCCCGTCAGGATATGGACAGGGTGGGGGCTGGCTTGGGTAGGTCAGAAGGAGCCAGCAGCATGTGCTGGCCTGCAGGCAGTGGAGCTTGGGGCGCCAGTGTGACTGTGTGGTGGGAAGCCGGTGGGGCTACATCACCCTACTTGCCACCCCCTCGCAACCGTGTGAGTGCTTGTCAAACTGCCACCGTGCCAGGCTAAGCTGTGCCAAGCAGGCCCTATTGGTGTGAGTTCCTGGTAGCACCATATTTTGCTGAACCAAACTGGGTCATTTTGAGCTGAATTGTGCATGGTCAAGCTAAGTCAACCGAGGCCAGGCTCTGCTGAGCTGAACTGCACTGAACAAAACTGGGCCAGGCCACGTGGAGCTAAGCCAGATGAGGCCTCTGGTTGTTCTACTACGTAACAAACTTAATTTTGCCTTGTGTCATGTTGAGCTGAGCTGAGCCAAGCCAGAATGTGCCAACCCAGCTGCACTGCACAGAGGCATGCCAGGCTGAGCCATACTAAGCCAGTTAACCCATATGTTGCCCCACCCCTGCCATCCCACTTGAGCTGAGCTGTGCTGTGCTATGTCGTGCTGCACTGAGGTCTGCCCACCTTCCATATCATGCCATACTGGGCTGAGCTGGACTGAATTGAAATGTGCTGGCTGGGATGTACCAAGCTGAGCCAAGCAGCTCACTTCAGGTCCCTGGGCTAAAGGATGGCATGCCAACCTACTGAGTAGAAAGGTGCTGTGCCATTGTGTGCAAAGCCATGCCATGAGCCGTGCTGAGCCGAGCCGTACCGTGCCGAACCGGCCGCCGCCTTCCCCCCGCGCCTCATTGGCGGCGCCGGAGCAGTCCCGTTGCGGGCCGGCCCCGCCCCGCACTCGCCCCGCGCCGCTCAGCCCGGGCAGGCGGGGGTGTCATTTCCTCCACAGCTCGGGGCCAGGCCGGGATGGGGCTGTAGTTGTAGCCGCCATGGAGCGGGCCGAGGGCCGGCCCGGCGCCCCTCAGTACGTGCATGTGCAGCTGCAGGGGGGCGCGCCCTGGGGCTTCACGCTGCGCGGCGGGCTAGAGCACGGCGAGCCCCTTATCGTCTCCAAGGTAGGCACCGCCGGCAGTGTCCCGCGTGGGCTCCGCGTCATCCCCCCGCGAGGGGCCCCCCGCCCGTGGCGGGGCGCGGGAGATGGGAGGACACCCAGGAGGGGCGCGACGGCGTCAGGGTTGCGGGGAGCCCCGGCCGCGAGGTCTCGTGTCCTGGCACGGCGGGACGGGGGCGGCCACTCACACCCACAATCCCCGCGACCCTCCACTTAGAGCCGCGGGGAAGAGTGAGAGCGAGAGGGGCGGAGGGACAGCCCGGGCCCGGCGGCAGGAAGAAATTCCTCTGGCACATCCGTTGGGCTGGCGTCGGGGGCGGCCCCCACGTCTCCCTCACGTCTTTCCCGGTCCCGTCCCACGAGCCGTAGCCGGGAGAGGTCAGACCCCTGTGTGCCCATCCGTCGGTGCCACGCCCATGGGCGCCCCGGGCACCGGGCTCTGCGGGGACGTTTTGGGCCACGGTGAGGAAACCAGAGTCCGTCCCGTCATGCCCCGGCACCCCTGGAACGCAGGGGCAGGACCATGCATGGGGTTGTCGAGCGGAGTCCGGTGGCACCCGGTAGCGAATGCTGAGGGTGACCCCTGCGGCCCCGACGTCTCGCCACACAAAGGCTCACCGATTCCCACGGCCCCCGCCTGCGCATCGCCCTGCGTGGAGACTCGCGGGGAGACCCGCAGGGAGCCCCGCAGGGAGCCGGGCAGCGGCCAGGAGAACTCCAATAGCCACCCCTCCGCGGAGCCCGGACGGGGCACTGTCGCGGGACGATTTGGCCGCCTGCCCGCCCGGTGTCACCGTCGTGGCTGAGCCGGGGTGCGGCGGGTCAGGCTGGGGGCCCCGGGGCTGCCCCCTGCCTCCAGCCGAGCTGACTGCGCCCCCGGGCCGTTCCACGCCCTCGGCGGGACGCGGGCAGCGAGGTCTGGCTGGGGGAGCTGGAAAAGTGGCTCCGGTCCCAGCCCTGCGCCCTGAGGTGGCACCGCCGGCGGATGGGGAGCCGGATGCCGATGGAGTAACTGCCCGCGCCCCGACTCGCTGACGGCCTTCGAGGTGGCGGGTCCCCGTGGCTCCGCCGGTTNACGGACACGCCGCCACCACGTGTGCTCGGCAGACAAAAGGGGTTTGTTCTAGCGCTCGGTGCATTCAGGGGAGGGTCCCCCGGGGTCACTGCTCCGCCGCTTCGGCCGGCCGAGGTGTGTGCGGAGAGGGGGCGGCCCCCGCCTGTGGCACGGGACGCGCGGGCCGGAAAGGGGAAGGGCGTCCCCGCACTCGGTGACAGTGTTTGGCCTCTGAGACCACTCCGGGCGGGATCCCTTCCTGTGGCAGAGTCCCACGGCAGTGCTCACACGCGCTCTTAAGCCTTCCATGGAGCTGCGTACGCCCTCCGGCACAGGCTTCCCTGAGCACGTCCGGAGCAAGGAGGGAGGTTGGTGTGGGGTAGGGTGGGCACAGCTCTGGCACTGTTCCGGTTGTGACTCCTAAGACAGGTTTCTCCTGAGACAGGCAGACATTCCCGTGAGCCATCTGGTGCCCACCATTAGGACCCAGAGTGAACTCCAGGGATAGTGTTGGGCAAGTGTCCTGGGCCGGCCCAGTCAGGCAAGGCAGCAGGCAGTGAGGTTTGGCTGCCAGTGCTGAGTTCACTGGTAGCAAAGGCAGAACAAGGGGCTGTTTGTGCCAAATTTACCTCCAGGTGAGTGGTGCCAGGGCTGAGCCTGTCCATCCTGGTGCATGTGATGGCCCAGACATGAGTGCAGACCTGGTGGTGTCCTGCAGCAATGGGGACACCTTTCACGTCTGGCTCGTCCCCATGCCTGTGGCAGGCAAGACTGGGAGGGCACGTGGCTGGACAGAGGACTGAGGTGAAGGTGCAGCCTGCCCTGCATTCCCTGCTGGTGTTCAGTGGTGGGCAGCAGCACAGCAGGGGGTAAACCCAGGTGCTCCACCTACTGCATGGTAGGACTGGGAGCCCTCACAGGCAGTCAGGGTCCCCTGCTGACATGGGTAGGAGGGCAGCCTGCCTGCACAGGCAGGCACATTGGGCTGTGCCCAGCCTGGGCATGGCATTGCAAGGCTAAGATCCCTGAAAAAATTGGAGAGCTGTTGGCTCTGAGCACAGCTGTGCCAGGCAAGACCATGGGGCAGTGGTGCACTGGGCAGGAGGCTTGGGTGTCCCTGGCTTCCTCTCTCTTAAGGTGACATTTTGTCAGGGGAATGCCCCCTGAGCCCTGCCCAGCATTAGGACTGGAAAGTGGTGCCCAGGGGCACATGCACAATGACTGGCCTGCTAGGAAGCCATGTGTGCTCCCTGGCACTGGGGTCTGGCTGGCAGGCACTGTGAGCAGAGCTCATTCCTTGGCCAGTCCTGAAAGCAACTGAGCAGGGTGAAGAGCCCATGGGCAGGGTTGGTGCAGGAGCCCCAGCATGGGGCCAGGTTAGCTCTGCCCTGTGGGTGGCTATAGGGTCTTGCCACATCCATGCTGGGCATGGGGCACCCCAGGTCCTGCCCCATGCACCTGCATGCCCTGTGCTACTGCCACCATGCAACAGCACCTCCAGTCACTTGCCAGCCCTGTGGTGTGGACTTGGCGATCCCTGACCATTGCAGTGGCAGGATGGGCAGATATCAGTGCTGGCAATGAGCACTCGGCCTGGCCCAGCTGGGCACTGCTTGTCCCAGGGCTGCCAGGACTGCACCTACCAGCTAGGGCAGAGGGCATGGGCCAGGGTCTCACGTGCTGGCAGCACCATGGCCCTATTCCCTCTAAGCACAGCAATACCGGATGCCAGGTTCATTTTGGCCATGGGTGTTAGGGAGGGTAGGCATGTGCCAGGGCTCAGCACGTCCTCTACAGTTGTCTCCTCTGGGCACATAGGGTGGGATGGGATCCTTTGGGCATCAAAATCACCACGGGTGCCCTGACAGGCTCAATGTGGGGTTGGAAGCAGCGGCAGGGGGCTGGCATCCACGCCAGACAAAGGGCCCTTGTGCTGCCTGTGCCTGCGGGGGAATCTGCTGGGTTGGGACATTTTTCTTTCTCCCCCCTTCCCGATGCCCTTGCTGAGAAATTCATGTGACCAGAGAGGGGGGAGAGCCTGGCCCTGCAGATCCCTCTGTGGTGCCTGGAGCTCAGGCACCTTCTCTGAAGCCTCTTTCTGCCCTGACACGCGGTGGCCATGGAACATCCCCTGGGATATTCTGGGGGCTGTGCCCCCCTTGACGCCCCTTTCTGTTACCCAGGTCGAGGATGGGGGCAAGGCTGCACTGTCCCGCCGGCTGCAGCCAGGTGATGAGCTGGTGAACATCAGCGGGACGCCGCTGTACGGATCCCGCCAGGAGGCCCTGATCCTCATCAAGGGCTCCTACCGCACTCTGAAGATGGTCGTTCGCAGGTTGGCAGTACTGTGGAGGGTTCACAGGGAGGGCCAGTGGGGCTTTATCTGCCTGGGGGACTGGCAGGAACCTGGAGGTGCCCTTGTCTCCAGCCTGGAGGTGCCCCTTGCTGGGGCAGGGTGGGGAGCAACCCTTTTGCTGCTGTCAGCACTCCCACTAAGTGGGGGTTCCCCAGCCAGCAGAACCAGGGTAGTGCATCGGGCTCGCCACCCCCTCGCTGGGCGGTAATCTCAAGCATGGCCGCTCCTCTCCCTTCCTGCCTGCCTGCCTCCTGCCTGCCTGCTTGCCTGGGAAAGGAAGGAGAGGCAGGGCTGGGCGTTGCAGTCCCTTCCCCCGCCAATCCCTCCAACTGCATCCATTCCCTGGCTGCATCCTGACTGACTCCAGCTCCAGCAGCACTCAGGGGCAGGGACGGCGCAAGGGCACTGTCCAAGGGGCAGGAGTCCCACGGGACTCTGCTGGGGCTCAGCATCATCCATGGTGAGTTTGGGGGTTCTGGGAAGTTCCTGTGCTGACCTCACAGCTTGCCACTCTCATCCAGTCAGTAGATGCTGTAGCAGCACTGGGCAGTTGGGAGGTACAGAAGGTGGTTTCTGACTGCGTCTGTGCAGTGGCATGTGCTGGGGGGACTGGAGACTCCTATGGATGCCGTGAGGGGTGGGACGGGAACCAGCACAGGATCCTTGCTGGAGACATGATGTGGCTGGTGCTTGCTGCAGATGCTGAGGGACAAAGGAGCAAGGGGGAAGTTCAGGCTTGTGGTGGAGACAGACATGGCCCCAGTGTCCCTTGGTGGAGCCAGTCCAGTCCCAGCAAGGACATGTGCCCTGCTCAGGGCATTGCCTATGGGCTGTGCAGGGGCTGTGTCCTTGGTCCCCTGTTGATGCGGCAAAAGGGATGCTGCAGTCTAGGGAGCCCTGGCCAGCTGGGTGAGCTGTGGGATCCCCTTGCCCAGTGCTTGCAGGGCTGGACCCTCCTCGCTGCCATCCCCTTTGGGCGGGTGCTGGCCTGGGGGGGACAGGAAGCCCCGTAGGAAGTGACTTCAGCCCTGGTTCCTTGGCCTGGCTTCCTCCCCATTCTTGTCCTTTCCCGCTGTTGCTCTTGGCAGGAGGAGCGTGCCGGTCCTCCGGCCCCATTCCTGGCACGTGGCCAAACTTGCCGAAAGCCGCCCAGACGTCCCCACCATGCACTGCTCGGCTGATGGCTCCAGCCTCTCCTGGCCCTCGGGGTGTGATGTCAGGTGAGACCCTGGGTGCAGTTATGAGACTGTGCAAGGGCAGGGGGAGGGGCAGACAGGACACCCTCTTGGGTTGTGGCAGTGGGGGTGGCAGAGGTGCTCGAATACACTACTTTTGGGCATCCCTCCTCATCCTGCATTACCCTTTCCCCTGGCTGTTTACTCCCGGCTCCCAGCAGGAAGGGGCGGTGGCTCTGCTGGAGACAGCCAGGATCTGCTTTGTCCCACTTCCCCCGCTGCCAGAGCTGGGAGGTCTCAAGTGGGTGGACTCACACACATCCTGTGTTCCCTGTGCCTGCTCCCCTTGCCAGTGCCAGGCAACCTTGGTGGTGGCCCCAATCCAGGGGGAAGGGCAGGTTGGGGCGGTGCTGCCCTGTGCTCCATTGTCCCAGGGAGGGTGTATGTGTGGGGGTGGGCTCCTTGGGATCTCTGTGGAGCTGGATCGGGGGCAGCAGGTGCCTGTAACACTGGCGTGGTGCCAGGCAGCAGCAAGCTGTCCCTGCAGTGGAACCCACTGTCCTGGCACTGCAGCACTGATCGGAGCAGCTCCATCGGGAGCATGGAGAGCCTGGACCATCCCAGCCAGGCCTGCTATGAAGGAGACCCCTCACCCATTGACCAGGGCATGTACCACAGCAAGCGGGACTCGGCCTACAGCTCCTTCTCTGCCAGCTCCATTGCCTCTGACTGCGCCCTCTCTCTCCGTCCTGAAGAGGCCATGTCCATCGACTCCAGCCTCCAAGGCCCCTGCAAAGCCCCTGACAGGCACTACCTGACCACAGGGGCTGAGCCATCAGCCAGCTGGCACCCTGAGGCCTGGCGGGCACCTGTGCCGCCTCAGCCCCCTGTCAGGAGGGACAGCCTGCGGGCAGCCCCAGCTGGCAGAGGGGACAGGCGCCAGGCTTCAGTGTCAGTGGACATGCTGCATGCCAAGGGCCGATGGATCTCTGACACCTTCCTCTGCCAGCGGGATTGGGAGGCGGAAGTAGTGGGCAGGAAGACACTGGTGCCGTACCCCACAAAGGACTGTCTTTCTGCTGACCAGTATTACATGCTGAGCTCCCACCCAGACCGGTGCCCACCTGAGCCACTCCTGCGGGAGGGCATGGAGTCTGACAACCAACCGTACCTGGATGACAGCATGCACCAAGTGCCTGATGCCATGACAGCAGGTGACAACCCATTGCTGTCCCCTCTCAAGGGCCACATGTCACACCGTCACAGTGCTCCTGAGCAACTGCTGGCCTCCCAGCTCCGCTCTGTCCAGCTGGGCACCAACAGCGGGCGAGCCTCGCCAGCCCCCAGTGGGCAATGCTGGACCTTGTCCCCGCTGCATCCTGAGGGCAGCCGGGGGGGCACCACAGGGGCTGCCCAGGACACTCCGCACTGCCCAGAGCCTTGCTGTCGCCCACCACCGTGTCGTTGCTGCCCTGAGCTGCAGCAAGCCTGCGGGCAGGATGGCGAAGGGGCCAGCCCAGCAGTCAGCACTGAGGGGCCAGTGGAGGAGGAGAGCCGGGGAGGGGCACGGCGGGCTGGGGGACCTCCCCACCGCTCTTCTCAGATGCGCCGCCGCAGTGACCGCTTTGCCACCAGCCTGCGCAATGAGATCCAGCGGCGCAAGGCCCAGCTGCAGAAGAGCCGGGGTCCTGATGCACCTCCACCCGGTGAGGAGCCAGTGGAGGAGACTGAGGAGCCCCCCGAGGGCAGTGTACTGGCAGAGCGACCCCCTGCCCTGTCCGAATGTCTCAGCCCTGCACCGAGTGAGGACAGCAGGAATGCTGGCCACTCTGCAGACCGCGGTATCCCCAGCCCTGACTCAGTGCCACCCCCCAAAGGGCCTCCATCCCCTGAGCGGGTGGTGCCAACAGCTAGGGGCCGCTGGCGCTGGTCCCCAGAAAAGAAGCTGCAGCTGCAACACTCGCCCAGCCCCAGTGAACTGGAGGGCTACACCCAGGGCCCGGCAGCCTGCAGCTCCCCACCACAGGGCAGTGATGAAGTAGTCCTGCTGCCCTTTGCCGACCGCCGCCGGTTCTTTGAGGAGAGCAGCCGACCAGCACCATCCTGGCACAGCAAGCTGCAAGCAGGTGATCCTGGCACCTTCCAGCCCCCTGGCCCTGAGCACCGGGATGTCCGCCGCCTCTCTGTGGACCAGCCCTACAACCCCCCCTCACCCAGCCGCCCTGGCTCTGCTGTCCCCTATGCTGAGTGCTGCCGGGAGCAGCCCCTCTGTTACAAACCACTGGGGAGGCCGGGGGAGCTGGATTACCTGCGGGGCTTCTCCTACCCCTATGGGGTTCCCCTGCGCCCTGAGCCCTGCCACTACAGTGGAGGGGACCTGTGCCCATTACCACTGCCTCGTGAACACACCTGCCGCTATCACCCTGTGCCCTGGGTATGCTGCCCTGACTGCTGCTGCCCAGCCCCCCATCCTGGGCGAGAGGAGAGTGATGCCTGGCCGACCCGGAGAGTTTTCATCCCGGTGAGTAACACTCTGTGGGACTGTGCTGGGGAGCAGCACTGATACTCCCTTGCACCCCTGGACCATGACCCTGGGTTGGGGTGCGGCTTACTGTGCCCCCATTGGCCCTGCAGACCTCCTGCATGCCTTCTGTGCCTGAATGGGGGTGAGACAGAGGTGCTGGGGTATGGATTTCACACTGCCTTCCCCCACACACAGGAATTTCCTCAGGATGAGTGGGAACCACCTGCAATAACCAGGAAAGTCAGCCAGTCCATCAGGTGAGCCCATGCCAGGTGACATGGTGCTGGGATGTGTGTGCTACTAAATGGGGACCTCCACTAGAGGGATGTGCAGACTGCCATGATTTTGATTGGGGATGTACAAAGTGTCTCCCATACTACCTTGGCCATCCTTGGTATGGTGCCCTTGGAGGTGGGAGGGGGCACACAGGGCAAGGGGGTGTGAGGAGGTGTCCACAGCAAAGGTGGTCCCTCCTTACCCTTCCCCAGAGGTCTGGGGCCATCTCTGGGGAGCTGTACCCAGCGGATGAGCCTGGGCTTCTCCCACCAGTGTGACTGGATGACTAGCTGGGGTAAATGAGGCAGGGCATGAAATGGGCCTGAACTGCCAGATGGGTGGCTGTGTGCGGGAGGATGGGTACCTCTTTCTCTTCCTAGTGAGCTCTCCAGCTACCCGCTGGTTTTCCCAAGGCTTGGCCCATTCCACACCTGCCTTGAGCGCACTGAGCCAGAGTGGCCACCCTGCTACCGGGCCACATCCACGCATGACCTCTTGTGGGATAGTGACCGCCTGGCTCACACCCCTGAGAGCCCCCCGGATCCGCTGCACCGCCCACTACGGGGCAGAGCCTTCTCTGAGAGCCACCTCAACCTGGAACCTGCCAGCTCCTGGGGCCGTGACCAGAAGGATCTTTTCTGTGCCAAGCTGGACCCTCCCAGCATCCCCAAAAAGAAGGGCCCCCCACCTCCCCGCCCACCTCCGCCCAACTGGGAGAAGTACAGGCAGCGCCGGGCATCCCAACACCCACCAGATGGTGCTGGGCATGGCTCTGCCTTCTCTGCTGTCCCAATGCCAACCCGCAGCATTGCTGAGGCAGTGAGGGAGCGGTCACAGAGCCTCACTGGGGAGCAGAAAGGCCAGTCCTGGGGGCACAATGCTTGCCCCTCTGCTCCACCATGTGCCTGGCCCCGACCTAAGCCCCCCAGATCACTCTGCAGGACTCCTGGACCTGATGCTGCCAATGCTGAGATTTGCAGGCAAGTGGTGCCATCACATGGGGGTGGGAGTGAGAAAGCAGGCACAGCCAGGACACATGAGGAGGCTTTTGTGGGCCCTTTTACCCTGTGTCACAGTATCCTAATCCACTCCTTGGAGCACCTTCTGGGGGTTTTTTTGTGGGGGTTTTGCATTTTGGGATGTCCCTGACCTCTTTCCCTGGCATGGCCATAGCCCTGAGTGTCCCTGCCCCCACGGGTGGGCAGGGTAGCTGACATGCCCTGGGTGTATGTTGGCAGGGTGTCAGGAACAGGGCAGAAGCGGACAAAAATGAAGCAGTCCTGGGAGATGGAGGAGCAGCCTCAAAGGCTCATCCAGAACCAGGAGCATGGCTGTGCCAGTCCCCGTGGGGTGGGTGAGTGCTCCCTGTCCCTGCATTGTCGCTCTGGCCCTGCCCTGCTGGAGGCACTCAAGCCTAGTTCTGGGGCAGTGGAGGGGGTGAGCTGCCAGGGCAGCTGGCCCCAGCCCCACTGCATAAACTCCGAGGAACGGCTGTCGGACGTGGCTGTCAGAGACCATTCCCTGGCCAGTGTCCTGCCCCCCTTGGCTTCCCCTGGCACTGCCACTGAGGTGATGGCTGAGCTGCTGGTGGCAGGGGAGCGACAGGCCTGGCGGAAGTGTCTCCAGCAGGACTGGCACCTGGAGGCCCTGGCACAGGACAGGTAGGGCTGGCACTGCACTGGTACCCATGCCAAAGGCAGGCTGACACCCCCAGTGCTTATCACTGTATTTCTGTCTCCCCAGGCAAGGTTTTGAGCCCATCTCGCCATCTCCCAGGAGTGCTTCCAGCTCCAGTTCCTTCCCAGTGCACTATGGTGTTGCAGTGGGCAAAGCTGAGCCACTCAGCAAGGTAAAGGTGCTGGCGGAGGTAGTGGAGGGGAGCTCGGAGGATGAGGAGGAAGAGGTGGATCATGAGCTGGTGGAAAAGAAGGTACATGCACTGCTGGGGCAATTCCCTCATGGTTCCCCACTGCCCTGGCCAGGTGCTCATGGAGATTGGGGGCATTTCTGGATGCTCACAAGGACTGAGGCATCATTGGTTGCTCCTGGGAGCTGGGGACATCACCAGGCACTCATGGGCGCAGGGGTCATTGCTGGATGCTTGCAGGGACCAGGAGCATTGCTGTATACTGACATGGGGCTGGGGTATTGCCAGATGTCTGCAAGGACCAGGGGCATTGTCAGGTGCTTGCAGGACCTGGGAGTCTCACCAGATACTTGTGGGGACCAGCAGCATCTCCAGATGCAATGCCCACAGGGACTGACGGCATCCATTAGGTGCACATGAAGTCTGAGACATTGACAGATTCTTGTGGGGACTGGGAATTGCCAGTAGCTCATGGGAGCCAGGGGTACTGCAAGGTTCTTGTGTACTGTGGGCCCCAGCACAGCACCCCTACACCTCTGTGCCAGTCCCCTGATCCCATGGGGAGTGCCCCCAGTTACACCTGACCCCTTTGCTCTGGCAGCTGCAGCTGATCGAGAGCCTGAGCCGCAAGCTGGTGGTGCTGCAGGAGGCACAACGGGGGCTGCAGGAGGACATTAGTGCCAATGGGGCACTTGGTGAGGATGTGGCTACCCGCCTGCAAGCCCTCTGCACCCCAGGGGAGTTTGACAAGTACCGCCTCTTCGTGGGCGACCTGGACAAAGTGGTCAACCTCTTGCTCTCCCTCTCGGGGCGCCTGGCCCGGGTGGAAACTGCCCTGGGCAGCCTGGGTCCGCACGCCCCTGCTGAGGACAAGGTGGGTATGGGGGAGGGGACCCTCACCCATGAGATTTTGGGCTGTGGGATACCCTGCCAATGCCAGCTGTCTTGCCCACAGCTGGCCCTGCGGGAGAAGCAGCGGCTGCTGGTGGCACAGCTGGAGGACGCCAAAGAGCTGAAGGAGCACGTAGGGCGGCGGGAGGAGGCAGTGGGTGCCATGGTGGCACGGTACCTGCCGGCCGAGCACCTCCAGGACTACCAGCACTTCGTCAAGATGAAGTCGGCCCTCATTGCTGAGCAGCGGGAGCTGGAAGAGAAGATCAAGCTGGGCCAGGAGCAGCTCAGATGCCTGCGCGAGAGCCTTGGCCAGGCTTCCAAGGAGTGCTAGCCCCCTACCCAGCCTCCCTCCGGGATCCTGGCTGTGATCCCAGCTTGCTGCCAAAGCGGATCCAGCCCCTTGTGGGCTCTCCCTGTATCTTTCCATTCATCCAGCCCTGCCTTTTATTTATTTTTCTGATTTACTAAGCAGGGGAGGGGTTGCCAGTCCAGGTGCTGACAGACTGTTGTGCCATAGAGCTGTCATGGGCTCTGGCCTCTAAGCAGCCTGTGGCTCAGTAAGACCAGATGGATGGATGCTACCACCACTCTCATGGGTCTTTCTGTGCCCACGGGGTCCCTCCAACTTGTCCTGGACACCAGTGCCTGTCTTGTATCTGGTGTTGTACCACATGCCTAAAAACCCCCCAGCTACTATTCATGCAGCACCTGAAAGGGTTAAACCATGCACACCCTCTGTCATGTCTATTTTTCCAGCTCTGTCCATCTGTCCAGTGGGAGCTGAAGGAATTTCAGCCCCAGCATCCTCTTCCTTCCCCATTGAAACAGAAACAATGGTCCCAGCCAGTGGGTTCTTAACCCACTCCCTGCTGGCTGAGGGACCACACGGGGTTGAGGTGAGTACCAGTAGGTGCTGTGTACCTGTGTCTTAGGATGGTACCCTGCCAGGGCATGGGATTTTGGGACCAGTACACAGGCCTGCAGCTACTCATTGTCACCAATGCTGTGGGCATGGAGACAACTGGGCCTCATCCAGCCCTCACCTGTAGCTTCTAGCTCAACACCAGGAGCGATCAATAGAGGAAAAACCACATTAAGGACAAAATGTGATACCTGTCCCTTTTCCTGTGCTGCAACAGCGCAAATAGCACTTAGATGTCAATCCTGCCACTGTCCACCTGTCTCCATGGTATGAGCAGGTGCCTTCATACTGATTTTGCACAGGGGTTTAATGCAACCAGGAGGAGCTTGAGGCAGGGGGTTGAGGAGGCAGGTGTTGCTGCAGCACTTTGGGATGGCCCCATAGCTGGACAACCCAGCCCAGGGTTCAGACAGCATCCATGCCTGCCTGTGTGCTACAGCAGCAGCCCCGCTGTGTTGCTACCCCTGCGTTGGGCTACCCTTAACCTTTTAAACACTATACCCCACACCTGCCTGGCTATACTGTGGGATACTGCCTGGCTGAAGTGGGGTCCTCAACATTCCCTCCATCTCAACCACCCCCAGGATCATTGCTAGGACCAAAGACTGCACCCCTTGGGGGCCATGCTGCTCTTATGGTGGGGTTCAGCAGCCCTGCACAGGGCCCTGTGCTGGAGAAGCTGCCAGTGCCTGCATGTTGCTGCAAGCCATTGTATCTCTAACAGTAAAGCAACAACAGGAGCTGCACATTTGTCCCAGCTGTGTCTCGCATGGTTTGTCCCTGTGCCCCAACAAATGGCACTGGAGTGGGGAGTGGGTAATTGCTCCAGCTGGGATGAACCAAGGTTTGGCAAGCTCTTAGGAGCTGAATACCCCTGTGTCACAGGGGGCACCTGAAGTGCAGCTGTGGGCAGGTATCTTCTGCTCCCAGTGTTCCTAGGCTGCGTTGGGGCACGGGTCAGTGCCCGAGCCCTTCCCCCGGGATGCATGTAAGGGTCACAGTACTTGGGTAGTGTGGATACAATGTTTTCCCTGGTAATCTGCCAGGGCATAGTTGCCAGAGCTTTGGGGCAGCCCCGGGGAGGGGGTGGCCGTGCCCGGGAGGATGTCACCGTGCTGCTGCTGCTGAGCCTGTTCCAGGATGCCCCACTTGACCGCGGTACGGCAGGGTGGTGCCCAGTGCCTTCCCTGACGACTCCTCGCAGGGAGCACCGGGCACCCCGCGGTCGCGCCACCACAGCCCCGGGCAGCGCAGGGGCGACGGCGGCCGCTGGGCGGTGCCAGTCCTCGAACGGAGCACGCGCGTGCAGGTGGGTGTGGGAGCGCAAGTGTGCGCGGACACGCGCGCGGGGGTGGGCAGGGGCGCGCGCCAGCGTGCGCGTGCACAGGTGTTGGGACGGGACGCCGGGGATGCTCCAGTGTGAGTCCGTGCCTTTGAGCACAAGTGCACAGGGCGAGTGTGAGTTTAGGCGAGTGCACAATGAGATACACGCTTCTACGCGCATGGGAGCGTATCGGCGAGTGGCTGGAAGCATGTGGAGTGCGAGCATATGGCTGTGCAGGGGTTACGGGCATATGCATGTCAGTGCACACAACTGGACACGTACGCACAGGTGATGTGTGCACATGCATTTGAGCATGCACAGCTGAATTCTTACATAGATGAATGCATGCACACGCCTGTGAGCATGCATGTTCACATAGTTGAACTCATGCCATATGTGTGAGCACAAGTATGCAGGGCACAGCCTCATGCTGCTGCTTACAAGCACTAGTGGTGAGTGACTGCACGTGCAGGTGAACACACACACGGGGAACCTTGTCCTGTGTCTGATGTGCACATGTGAATGCATGCATGTGTGTGTACACATGCAAGTGAGCCAGTGCACACATGGCTGAATGCATGCACATCTGTGTAAGTGTGCATTCATAGGGTTACTTGTGCAAGCCCTTGCACATGGATAACTTCAGGCACAGGGAAACTGTGCCCCATGACCCATTCAAAACTCCATTGTCCCTCCATGCAGCTCCAGCTGCTGCCAGGTAGGACTGTCAGCCCAAGGCATGGCAGCATGACCAGGTTGCTTGGTATAGGGACCTTCACTAGTGGATGTGGCCATGGCATGGGGTGTCCTTGGGGATCCCTTTGTGAGTCGTCAGAGGAGATGCAGGCTAGCAGGCCCATTGTAGTATTCAGGGTCCTCAGTCTCCCAGAGCTGCAAACAGAACCCACAAAGGTGGGGTAGCCCCTGTCTGTCTGTCAGTGTGTCTGTCTCCCTGTTGCGATGGTCTCTCCATTTTACAGATCCCACATCTGTCCCATGATATCCCATGCATCTGAGCTGGGGAAGGATGAGGACATGACAGGTAGTGATACTTTAATGAGAGACCCCTGCCACATATGGGAGATGGGGAATCCTAAAAGTCCAAATCCCATAGTAGGCCCCCATCACTCCCAGTCCATTACAGCCCCGGAAGGAAAGCCATGCATTGGGAAGGGACAAGAGAGTCCTCCCTGTCCCTGCGCTGAGACAGCATGGCCAGCAGGAAGGAAGGGATATGGGACTCTGCCAGCATGGAGAGCCCAGAGCCTCAGTGGGTGAGAGATGAGCACAGGGTCCCATGGGACTCTGTGGGATGGAAAGTGAGGCCAGACCCTCTCTCCCTAGATGTGGGCTGTTTGGCAGCACACTCGCCCTGTGTGCATGCATGTGTGCTCCAACACACACTCTGGAGCATGTTTTATGCAATCACACTTCTGTGGGGCTATCTGCATGCATGCACACCACAGAATCACAGAAGGGTTTGGGTTGGGAGACATTGAAAGATATTCTGTTCAACTCCTCCTGCCATGCGCAGGGACATCTTCCAGGGATGCCAAGTTGCTCCATGCCCAATCCAGCCTGGCAATGAACACAGCCAGAGATGGGCCAGCCACAGCTTCTCTGTGCAACCTCTGCCAGTGCCTCACCACCCCCATGAAAAAGGATTTCCTTTTTCTGTCTAACCCAAGCACACCATAGGTCACTTTAAAACTGTTGCCCCTTGTTCTGTCTCGACATGCCCTGTGAAAAACTCTCCTTTTGGAACCCGCTTGATATATTGAAATGCTACTTTAAGGTCTCCCTGGACCCTTGTCTTCTTCAGGCTGAACAACCCCCTATCTCACAACCTGTCTCCACAGCAGATAGTTCAGCCCTCAGAGCATCTCTGTGGTCTCCTCAACCTGCTCTAGCAGCACCACATCCTCCTTGTGCTGGAGACTCCAGAGCTGGAGCCAGCACTCCTGGGCATCTCACCAGAGCAGAGCAGAGCAGAGCAGATGGGGAGAAGCTCCCTCCCTCATCCTGCTGCCCACTCTGCTGGGGATGCACTCAGGACATGAGTGACTCTCTAGGTTGCCACCACGTTTGTGTGCACGTGGAAGTGTGTGTACAAGCGAGTGTGTGGAGGCATCTGTGTGTGTGCTTGGCCATGCCTCCATGTGTCACTATATGCCCATATAGTTGCATGGCAATTGTGCACATGCTCACCTGTGCCTAGGGTGTGCACGTGGGTATGTGCACAAAAATGTGTGTGGCCACGGTGTGAATGCTCACCCATGCCAGCCATGTGCATACCCTTGTCCATGTGGGGAATGCACAAATATGTGCACAGTGGCAGTGCATGTGCTCACCCATGCCCACACGCATCTATGTGCATGCACGTGGTGCATGTTCTTTCCCATACCTGGGGTGTGCAGGCTTGTGCGTGTGGTCTGTGGCCACAGATATGGACATGAAAACCGTGCATGCACCTGCTTGTGTATACGCCTATGTGGATGGTGTACACACATGTGTGGCTGTGCTGCCTGTACATGTGGCCCTGCCCACGTGGGTGGTGTGCACACAGGCGCATTGCAGTGGTGCATGTGCTCTCCCATGCCCATGCATATGCCCATGTGAGGGGAGCATCCCATTGTGCACGGTGGCAGTGCACTTGCACACCCATGCCAGAGCCGTGCCTGCCCGTGCATGTGTGAGTGTGTGCACACGCATGTGCATGGCGGCGGTGTGTGTGCCCACGCCTGGGCTGTGCGTGCCTGGGTGCGTGCGGGTGTATGCATACGTATGTGCTCAGTGGTGG
>VXBB01009110.1:138582-164663 GCA_013399915.1 Illadopsis cleaveri | reverse complement strand
GCATGCGTGCATGCATGCATGCACACACAAGAAAAAACTTGGATGGATCTTGCAGTCAGTTCTTCATTTATTTAGAGGGATGAATTTTGAAATTGAGCAATTTCCAAGAAAACTAAACTTATGTAACTTATGAATAATATATAAATGTCTTAGCTTCCAAGACAGTCAAAATAGCACTTTACATTTGGTTACTGAAGAATTATTAGTTTGTCATAAAACCTATTCACTGTATTGTTTGGAAAATTCTCTTTTCTTTTTTGTTTTTTTTTCCCTCCCTCCCCTTTTCACCAGTGCAAATATCTTATTAACTGATACATATGTGCCCAAAATTTCCGACTTTGGCCTTGCAAAGGCATCTGTGACATTCACACAGACAATCATGACTGAAAGAATTGTTGGAACTGCAGCCTATATGGCACCTGAAGCTCTGCGAGGAGAGATAACACCTAAATCTGATATCTTCAGTTTTGGAGTAGTAAGTAGAATGTGAGAAGCAGTATATGACTTCTTTTGTAAATGATAAAAGACAACAAAATCCAGAGTATCTGAAATTAAATAATTACTCTGGTCTGTAATTTTTCTTTTTCCCAATAGATATTTTGTTGAGATAGTGTTTATAAACTTTGACTGTGTTAAAATCATTTGAATATGTTGATTTGCTATGTGAAAGACCAGAGTAAAATAATATTCTAAGTTCTAGCTAAATGTGGTTTGAAGTGGTGTGCAACATTGTTTTTGTTTGCATGGTATTGCACAAAAGTGTAACTCAGGCTGAAAAAGAAAATTTAAGAAAATGCTCCAAAATTATTGTGTTTTACTATATTCAGCACCAAAAATACAATGTCCATGTTGGATTGCCTTAGAGCTGAGTACAAAAAAGACATAAGCTTAATATTTGGAAGTAAAATGAATCCATTCTGAATAGATCCAAGACCCTACTCATTATGGACCTTTTCCTTCACAGCATTTAGTTTCATGGGAAGGTAGGCCCAACACTACGTTTGCATAGTTTGGAAATCCTTCAATCTTGCTGTGAAGGAACACCATGTAGGGTGAGAATAACTTGTGTTGAAATTTGTAAGCCACATGTCTACTAACAGTTAATGCAAATAAAGGTAAGAATAAAAACAATGAATTGTATAGGAAATCTTTGGACATACACAGCTCCTGAGAGTATTTGTTGACAGGCTGGAGGTCATGCTTCTTTTTGCAAATCGTGTATATGCTAAGGGTTATTCTGTGCTTCATTTTCTCTTCTGATTTTTCTTCCTCTTAGGTCTTACTAGAAATAATAACGGGTCTTCCTCCAGTAGATGAAAACCGGGAGCCACAGTTGCTGGTATGTTCTTTCTGCTTTCTCCTTCCCTCCCACTGCTCCAGGATCACTTTATATAAAATCGTACTCAGTTAACAGGTTGTGAGACAATCAAATTAGTCTTTAAAATATGCAGTTGTGAAAACAGCTTTTTTTGTCAATGTTTGTCTTAGATGTGAGGCTGAATCTTTTCTCTCTTGGCTGCTAGATTTGTTCAGCCCTTAAGGTCATCATCTTCTAATCTGATACTGGAATTGTTTTAGTACTGCTTCTTATTGTAATACAATTGTACTCTATTAACATACTCCCAGATACCCTGATAATTCCTCATTCCCTGAAACATTCTGAACTGTTCATCTCTCTTGTTTCTTTATGATTCTGTATCAGTTTCCATTTTCTTCAACTTTACTAACAATTTGCAAGTACCTTATGCTTTTAACCTTAGTGAAGTCTGAAATTTAAGAGCCTTTTTTGCAGAGTGAGAGGTGGGTTTTAATTTTCTTTACTATTCAGTTAGTAATTCAGTCTACTAATTAGGAAACTAAAGTCTCAGAGCTCATTCTCTTGAATTAAAAACTTTACAAGATTCTTCATAATTTAGCCTTTCACACTGCCTGAAACTAAGTTCTGAACTATTTAATCCAAGCTTTTCCTAGAATACTTTTTACATAAAGACTAATTTATTTATTTATTGAGTATGAAGTAGCATTGAGGTCTGGATTGATTTTGTTTCATACTGTTTAGAACATTATAAATCACATTCTTCCAAATCTTTAGGAATACCAGTATAGTATTAATAGATTTTTTTTGTCCTTCTGAGGTGGATCTTCTGGAGTAGTAGAATAATTATCATGTTGAGCTTGTAAATACCTTGGAGAACTGAGTTTTTTTAAAGTGGGCTTTTTCAGAGATAGGATCTAATAAAAAATATGACTGGTACAGCTTGTCTTTGTAATGTACTTTTGGGACCATAAAGAAAATGGTCAGTTTAAGACCATATGGCATCCTTAGCTTGAAAGGAAAATATTGAGGTAGTTGAATGCTGGTCAGCAATTTCAGACTGACCCATAGAGGAAGGCAGAAGATCTGCCTCTACTCATTGCCTCTTATTTATTCATTTATGCTTCCTCAAACAGTATGTGTGATTACAGATAACCCATTTCAAGTGTTTTGGAACTGAGGATTTTTGGACTAAACCAGTCAGATTTAAAATTTGATTTCTGACTTGAAGTTTCCAGTGGATACCGCAGCCACTGAGACTGAAGATGGAAATTTAGTTTGCAGACAGACATTTGTTCACAAAAACAGGCTTTATAAAAGTGATTAAAAAATTATACCAACTTAAGCTTGCATATTTGTGGGTTATTAAGATACTTTGTAGATTGTGACTCTTCTCTTACAAAAGAAACAATACTAGAAAACTGAACCTTGAAGTGGGAGATAGTTAAATCTGTATGATACAGCTTAAAGAAATTTGCTTTATGCTGTTGTGGTAATTAAAATGTTATAGAATAAAAATAATTAATAAATTAATAAAAAATTATTGTTCATTTATACTCTCACATGCTGTTCAGATACTTACGATGTTATCTGCTTTTTGGTTCAAATTCTCTTGTAGCTAAGTATAAAAGATGAAATTGAGGATGAGGAAGCAACTATTGAGGATTATGTTGATAAAAAGATGAGTGACTGGGATGTACCTTCAATTCATAAAATGTATTCAATTGCTGATCGGTGTCTGAATGACAAAAAAAACAGAAGGCCAGACATTAAGATGGTATGTAGTCTTTCAGATAAAAAGGTTATTTTAGGGGTGTGGGAGTGTGTGTCCTGTGTATGGTTACAGATTTAGTTAATTATATTTCTGTCTGTTCTCTTCCAGGTCCAACAGCAGCTCCAAGAGATAAAAACTTGATAATGTGTTTCTTCCAATACACGAATGTTTCTGTAATGGAGATGCCAGTACCAAATATTTAATTAGTATTTAGTGCAGCATCATCATCAGTTCTGCTTTCCAGAACTTTCTAGCCACATGTAAGGCGAGCTGTTGGCCTGTCAGCAGCTCTTTCACATGTCCTTTGTCACTGGGCCCTTAACATGAGAAAACTCTTTCTTGTATTAACAAATTGCCATGCTGGTACATCATCTTCTCCTGCAGGTTTTTAAATGCATTTCCACATTATAATTAATTTGATTTTTTTTTTAAATTTCCAATTATCTAATATGTTTGCTGCAAAGGCATATGACTAACTGGGCAGAATGTTTTTTCAGCAAATTGCTTTCTTGATGAGGTATACTAGACCTTTGTCTATTGAAGACAAAACCATTTAATAGCTGTAATGATACTTAATGTCTTTTTGGGAAATGACAATAGTATTACCCATTTAAAACAAGCTTTTACTTAATATTTTAGCTTGAGAGTTCGTATTAGTCTGAATGGACTGGTACTGTTAGTGAATGTGATTATTATCAAAAAGTCTTTTTGGTGTCAGTTTTAGTCGAATAAATGGTGCAAGACATTTTCTAGGTTGTTTTTTCATTTCAAGGATTCCCAAGCAAAATAGTTATCTTGCTGTGCAGATGCATTTGCACTTGCAAATGGTTTCTTACAGTGAACTCTATGATGAAAAACCATTTAATTTTTATTCACAGGAAGACTCTTAACTACTTTGACTATTTTAGGAGGATTGAGTATTTTTAGTACTTTAGGAGAGGATTCCATATGAATTATAAATATAGATGGTTGCTTTTCTTAAAGGGGTCAGAATAATGATGCGAAGACCCATTCTGCATTTTACTTAGTCAAATAATTAAGCTATTTTTAATATATAAATAAACTACATACAAAAATACACTTCTAAAAGTATAAATGGAAAGCTTTTAAAATGGAAACATTAACAGATCAAAGCAGACTAAAAATGGAATGGAAGTGACTAGTAAGATTCCAGATACTTTGGACTAAGTATGAACATATTACCATTGTAAATGAATGATGTTATTTTCGTATAAACTCATTTTGCACCTCATGAACTTCCTTAATAGCATACGGATAAGAACATAGTCTGGCCTACAGTTAAATTTGAAATTCTGTGATTATGTGTGACTTCATTCAGGAATATATATATCATTGTAGGAAGCATGTGATTTCTAATGTAATGATATCATTAGATTTCTGACTGTTAATTCATTTTGTATTGCCTTTTCAAACTGCTAGCTTAATTTAGAAAAAAGGATCTACCTAATGGCTTCTAGCTTTTTGAGTATAAATTGTAAAAAACTGTTAACATAAATAAAAGTTCTGGATTATTATTTCTTTCTGCTATTTAAACTTTGAGCCTGGGAAACCATCATTTTATGTTGCTTGCATTTCTGTTAATAACATTGTGGTAACCTCACTGTATGGAATAAAGCTGTACAGCTCTGAACCTGGAGAAAAAAGCTGCTGTAAAGCTGAATTAGAATAAAATCTGCTGAAGCCATTCTTCAGTTTTAAGCATCTCCAGCTGTTATGTGAAGGTTTCTTATTAGATCACGTCTGCTTTTTACTATTCCCTGGAGCTGGAATACATCTGTAGTGTTGTCCAGAAGTGTGTTTGCTGTAGCAACTCCCTGGCCAGCTCTGTTCACCTCTGGTATGGTGGAATGTTTTTGTTCATACAACTAACTGTGATATTCTTTAGTGTGAAGAGAATCTCAGATACAAGCATGGGAGTTCCTGCTCTATCAGACTAGACCATTACTATTTGCAGTGCTGCTCTCAGCAGTGAGGTTTTGGTAGTAGTTTTCCCTTCCTCCTTGAAAATGAAGCATGTTAGCTACCCTTTCATACAATTTAGAAAAAAGTTTTTAACTCCTTAAGTGAATGAAAATATGAGGGGTTAACTAGGTAAAACCAGCTAACTTATGTGGCAACAATTTTTTTTTTTTNTTTTTTTTTTTTTTTTTTTTTTTTTTTTTTGTAATGTGCAGGGGGCAATGAGAAGTAACTTCCCTTTCCCACCCGATGTTTTTTGAGGTCCTCATACAGTAAAGTCAACATTTCTAGACACTAACAGAGGATAAGAGTAGCTGACTTTAGTTTCTTTTGTTCCCTGCAAAAACATTAAATTATCCTAAAATACATACTTCTTGGCGTTGTTTACTATAATAAGGCTTTCTAGGACACAGATCAGTAACTTGAGTCATTCCAGATATTTGTAATGGGATGATCTGGTTTCATAGAACTGGAGCCGAGAGAAATCCAGTACAGTTCCTGGTGAGTGAAGAAAGCTCCAGTGGGGCAGAGATAGGGCTAATCTGGCTGGCCTACATCCTGTCTCAGCAGGGAAGGTGCCCCGGGAGGGCAACAAAGGATCACTATGCTCCAGGAAACCAGAGCCAACCCTTTTGCATGTTAAAGATCTAAGCACTGTAACATAAAGCAATTTGGTCACCCTAGGAAGGACGGATGAATGAAAAATAGCAAGAGTGATTTACTGCAATTCCACGATTAGAAAGCAATAGCAAGATGAAAGCAAATGATAATGATCCAAAGAAAATTGCCTTTTTAGGAGACCTTCATAGGAAGGGCAACAGTTCTCCCCTTGGCCACAGCAGGAGTAACAGAATGGCTGCAGGGAGCCAGAGCAGAGGTGTCTGCACAGCCCTTGGGCAGGGATGAGCCAGAAGTGGCTTCTGAGGAGCAGAAGCAAGAACAGGATATGTATCTAGAGATACTGCATTGGAATACAATGGCTTTGTACAGTTTGCAACTCAGTCACTTTGGACAGGGTGTTGTTCCTTAAGTTATTAAGACTCTATTATAAATTTTCTTTGATCAGTTTGTCCAGTTGCCTTCTGAGCCAACACACCAGACATAGCACTTCATATTACTGAAATGGGCAATGCCTCATCTTTATTTGGGTGTTCCTGCTGGCAGTTTATTTACCACCCACTGACCAAAGGGCAAATAAAATTGCTTTTGATATTCATGGGTACATAGAGGCCTAGCCTATTCCCTCCTCCTACCTGTTCCTCTTATAGCTCTGATTATAGACAGCATTTGGCATTAAAATTATTGCCTGCAGTCCTAGTTCACATCTTCAAATTTTCTTCTTTCAATTCTAAAACTGCTGCATCACAAATATTTCCCCATGAGGATGTGTTAGCAGGACAGTTAAGAGAAAAGCCAAACTAGTAAATGTTCTTTTCATCTTGAACTTTCAGGGCAACAGGAGGTCTTCAAATTATTTTCAGTTTATACAAAAAAAGTGTTAATTGAGCAACATAATGAGTAGTTTCATTATAGTAGTTCATGCTGAGCAAGTAAGAACAGAGAGAACTGCTAAATCACCAGACAACTACTTCAGCATTTTAAAAGGATAGAAGAAATTTTTGAAGGAGCTTATTACTGAAAGCACAGAAACTTCAGGAGAAGAACACCCTTGGATCTTGCTATGGAGCCCTCAGTGCTGCTCCCATAAAGCAGTGGGAAAGTACCTGTTTCTAACATAGTGATTTTTCTCTAATAGCAAAAGTAAGGAATTCTGTTTCTGCTCACCTCCCTTCTTACACCCTGCAGTCACTTTCTAGTCCCATGGGAACTGCCTATTACACATTCTGATGTTGGAATATGGATCTTCGTTAAAGAGACTGTGAAATGATTCAGACAACACTAAGCTAAAGCATCAATCTTTATTTATAAAGTAAATTACAAAATAGATAAGGTAAACTTAGTTAATTTTAGCATCTGAAGGTGGCTTTCATTGAATACATAAACACACGGAAAAACAAATTTTTTTTATTTACAGTGTCTGAGCAACAGCAATTTTTACCTTGATTAGTTTAACCTTTGATAGGAGTGTTTTAAAGGATCAAGATCATCCTAACTTGCAACATAAACATTTATTAAATAATTACCTGTCCTGTTAATTAACTATTTAATAGCTTGTGAGTTAACTGCAAGCAGCTGCATTGCTTTTGGGCTTTATGAAGGCCAACAACAATTTGAATGGACACTTTCAATTATTTAATGAGCAGAGAAATTTAAGCAAATTTGATTAATGCCCACATTTTGCTCTGGCTCTGAACATTCATAAACAGAAATGAAGGCAACTATGTTGATGTAAAAGTGATTGATCTTACAAAAAGAACAGATATTTCTTATTGCTGTTAGGAGAATAGCTACAAGAGGTCTGGAGAAGCAGCCAGCAGTGCAAGACTTCATACAATTCTCTTTTTGGGGAAAGGTGAGGGGGAGACATGCTCAGGACATGACTGACTCCTGGCTGGGCCAGGGTGTGTACATCACATAGAATGTTTTCACATAAGGTAATTTACAATGTCTGGTTTGGGCTGAACTCTAAAGCAGCTCATCATAAATGCTCTTGCATAATCACTTAACCAGCTCTCACCATCCTCCAGATTAAGTTTTCCATCTCTCACCTACCCAGGGCAGGATTACAAAAAAAAAAAAAAAAAACCCAAAAAACCACCACAACAACAAAAAAAAACCCCAACAGAAATAACAGGAAAAAACAACCCAAAACAAACGTCCAACAAACCCCCACAACAAGCACACAACCATATCAGGTCAAACTGTTCATTATTTAAAACATTTAGTCTTAAAAAGCTGAACTTCTTTACTGGCTCAAGAAAGTGTAAAGATGTATGTGCACTCCTGCTATGGCTGGCACAAGGGCAGGAATACTAAATTCAAACAACCCTCTAGCAGTAATTTTTAAATGCTACACTCCTTAAAACCAAACCAAAACAAAAACTCCAAAGTGAATTAGGTGTGTTGCAAATATTCTGAGTTAATCTAAAAATACATTTAATTACAGTGTACAATGAGCTGAGCACACAGTAACCATATTTTTAAAAAATCAATGACTTGCCTGCCATAGTACAGAAGAAACACTTCAAAGACCAGCTCCTTACCCTAGATGGAGGGGGCGAGAGTTAGGCAAAAAACACAAGAGCTAAGGGCAAGCAGGAGATTAGCTGAGGATCAAGAGCGATTGAATTGGACTGATGGAGTGTGTAAAATTAAATGAAAAAAAGCTGAAGTGTAAAATTTCTGCTGCATGTAAAAAACCACAGTAAAACCAACTATTGCAACCTTCACATTATATAGTGCAATCTCAGATGTCAATAGCAAGCTAGTGTAACCAAACAAAATAATAAACAATTTTTTGTCAGGAACTACTAGTGTCAAAACATTATTCCCTACAAAACTAGGTTAAAATCCATCTTCCACCAGGTAAACACACGATTCAGCTCTAAAATGAGTATATCCAGCAGCTACAATAATATCCAATGAACCAAAGCTGGCAACTCCCATGTAGCTTTAAAAAAAACCACAACCAACAAAACTCAAAAACCACAAAGGTCACATACAAAACACTAAAACGCAAGTCCTCACTGGGAATATAATCTATTCACGAGTATTTGCCTCATCACACAGTTTTAAATATTTAAGGTCATCCAATACTTGATTTCCACATCTAAGTCTCCCTTAATGGACTTATTAAAATAATCTATTTTTTGTCTTCCTGTTAAACACATTACTTACAGTTCAATCATGTTTAGACTATTCTGGCTGATTTTACTCTTTTGAAGAAGGGAGGAAAAAAACCCCAAAAATCCTAACCAGGGGCTTGCTGCCAGCAGTTATTCAAGACCTAGTTGGATTTAAATTACAGATGTAAGTTACTACTGAAGTTCAAACATTTAGGAAAAGTAATTTTTAGAATACCTTGAAAGTAAAAAATTGCAGTTGATACTGCAAACACAGTAGGACCTCAAGGATAACTCACTGTTATGAAGCAAGACTACTTCAGTTTTTACTGAACTTACACATTTTTAGGTCCAAGTGCACTGAGAATTAATTACTTGTTAGATACTTTAGGCATATTGCTCTGAAAGCAGCTCCATAATCTATTGAGTATACTAACTCATGGACTTTTTAATCACCTTTACTTGGTCATTCAGTACCTAATAAGTGATACAGAAGTCTGGAAAAGCTATGATGTTTTACATCAGATTTTGTTAAAACATAATTCATGAAATTAGTTATAAGTTTGAGATGACCAAGCCTTTGCTTAGGAAAATATCCACCTATTCATGAATGCTTATATTAATGGAACAGTAACAGATTTTAGTTTATCTTTTCCATTACAAGAAAAAAAAAACAAAACCAAACAAAACAACAACAGAATCCAGCAATGCGTCCTGTCAATAACCAAAGACAACCTTCTGTTTTACTATTGTCCATTAGTGCTACAAGGAAAAAGAAAGTTTCAATTGGGACAATGCTATGCAGTCCTTCATCTCTTCTCACATGGAAAGTCTTACAGGTTTAATAGGCTACACATAAGAATACAGCTGTGACTTACCCACAGAATACATGGGCTTCATAGTCTTATGTCTGCAAAGTTTATGACCACATGTACAGCTATTAAATAATGGATTCTAAATTAAAATAAAGGGGCACTAGCTTAGTTTTTTTCTTCTAGCATTAAAATAATTATCTCTTCTATATGTCATAAAACATGGTCAACAAATATAATCATGTAACAATATAAAAAGTGTTGAGGTGAGAAAAGAGAAGAGTAAAAAGAGCTTTTTTTTATCCCTAGTATCTATGAATGGAATGATTTCAGTTCATTACCAAAAGCCAGAATTCCATTTCTTACTCTAATACTTTAACGAATACATAGTTTCTAATCACTGGGTGTTTCAGTCTCTGCTGGACCTCTAATCAGTCTTCGTATTCCCCTCTTCCCTGCAGGACCTTTTGGCTTAGCAAAACTCTGTTTGTAAGCATGTTGTTTTGGATGCACTTCTTCATAAAGAAAGTCAGCAGTTAACTCATCACCATTATCTATTTCAATCTGGCAGAAAAAAAATCATCATACTCAAAGTCAAAAACATTTAGAAATTTTGCTGAAACTCAATACTACATTAAAACCATATGTGAAGTAATGTTCAAAGTCAAGCATGAAAAGTTCTCCAATTTGTGCCTAATACCCTGAGAAATCTTGGATAGTTTTTCTGAGACTCCCCTATACCCTTACCAGTATTGTGTGACTTAATTATTTTCCTAAAATGTAAGCACAACTAAACAGCACGTATGCCAAGGATTTTTTTTGTCCCAAGCTTTGGCACAGTGTACCTGTTTACACTAACTAGGAGAACACATTCCATGTAAAACTAGTGCTTATTTATTCATTTTAAGTATTTACAAATTTTAATAATCAAAGTTGTTCACTATAACATGCTTTAAACATTAACTGTATAAGCAATGTGCATACATATTGTTTTCTCTTGAGAAAGAGGGGGAAGAGTATAAAGGAGCTTGTATTATTAGCTGGCTACTGCCACTCAGCAAGTATTCAAGTGTTTAGCAAGCAAAAGCGACAATAATGAACAAAATGGAGGGGAGTGTTTTAGTTTTCAAAATCTAGGTATATGAAACCAAATAGAAAGAAAATAGTTCTCCGTTCTCAAGCCAAATGCCATGGTTTTAAATTCCAGGAATTTAGAATTCAGAGAAATGCTATGGCCTTGCTCTGCTGAGTATTCAGCACTTCATGCCCTGCCAACCATAACACTTGACAGACTTGCCAGCCCCAGTTTTGCTGTTACAAGTACATGCCTTAGAAATTTGTCTGCAGGAATTTTCAGGAGCCACATGGTGCTTTAATTTTGTTGTAGAAAGGCAATTTCAGAAAAAGAATTACATACAAATACACATAGCAAAAATCTAGTTAGTTCATGTCATCTCAGTAAAAATGGTTAGCATCAACTCTGCTATTTTTTAAGGTAAACATAATCTCCACAGAAACTAAGCCTTTAACAAGGTTACTTGTTTAAAAAGTAACCATAGGTCACAAGTGGACCATTTCTGTGGTCTCTGCTCCGGAGGTAAGAAGCAACTTTTTGTATTGCAGTAAAATCTATACAGCGTGAAAAGAGCAGCTTACTTACAAATGCTTGTTTGTCCCATCAAGGACGCCGAAGACTGCAGTTCTAGTTTTCAGAACTGCAGCTTGAAATTATTTTGAAAATCCCTACATAACTTTGGCCTTAAAAGAATTTAGTGTTTAACAACAGCAATGTGTTGTGGTCCAAAATGCAACACAACTTTGAATAAGAAATCATGTCAATTCTATTAAGTCCTTCAAAGTACTCTCAAATACTTCCTTGATGCACAAGGATTTATTTGTTCAAGATAAAAGTGTAGAAATTATGAAATGGAGTAAAACTTCTATGACTCAACTTTGTATCTCTAGCTCCATCAACAATTATTTCCTGTTCACGACAAACTAAGTTACACAACACTTGTCATTGTTTAGACAAGGTGGTGACAGAGACAGTTATAGTTTTCCATTAAGAAGGGAAGATAGGGATGGAGAAAATACCCACACACCCACTGCACTTACCTTTCTAATTATCTGCATCCACAGCTGTGTTTCTACAATTTCTAACAGTGGACTTTTGCAACTAGAGTAGAGCATTCGTTCTCGTATACTACAGGTATACCCTGGCATAGAGTAGATAAAAACTGCAGAAAAAGAAAACAACACAAATCAGCCCATAAAGACACTCCATCAAAAGCTGTATCATAAAACCATTTATAGCAGAGAAGCAATGGAAATCAACCATGCAATCTGAAAGTAAAATATGTAGTGCCATTCTGGAGCTTTTTTGTGTCAGTAAGTGTTTCATTTCAAACACGGGATAAGAGAATGGCTGGTATTCGCATGTTTTCACATTTGTGAGTGTTCATAATCAAAACGGATAACTCACTATTTTACAAACATTAGAGCTCTCCTTCACAAGTTCACAGTTTCACAACCAAATGACTCTGAAATTTATCATCATGCTGACACATCTTTCTCCCTGACTCAAAATTCCTAAGGAATTTGAAACAAGCCAGTGAAGTTTCATATTGAGAAATTTCTCATACTTATGGATTCCAAATAGTCTCCTTCATGTGTGTGCTTATACAGGAAAAAGTGGTAACGCGCAGCATCCTTTGGAACTCTTTTTGGCAAGTCCTTAAGTTCAGTATCAAGCGTGTTGGCCAAAATAATAGTTTCATTTTTTATATCAATTTGCTGTAAACAAAGCAAACATGAATATAGTTAATACACAAAAAAACAAACCAGAGAACATGACAGGATTGAAAAAAAGTTTGAATTAATCTAATTCAAAATGGTAATTTATCAGCATACTTCTGTGGGAAATAGTAGAGATAAGAAAATTTTTAGAAACTGTAAAAGCAGGCCTTAGAAATAGAAAGGGCAGAGAACTTAGAGTTAGCTGCAGCTGCAAAGGTTGAAAGTAGAAAGGATACAATGATACAGTAAGCAAGGACACCAAACAATAGCTTGAGTTTTTTGGCTTGGCTAGGATAGACCTTAAGACTGCAGAAAAATATGCCTAGCAAGATAGCAGAAGGTTTTAAGCTTAATAATGGAGTATTGTGTATTGTTAATAGCATACAAGCAAGCTTTGCTTGAAGCAGGTATACGTGTGCTTTTAGTGATTGGCTAGAACAATTGTTTGTAAGCCTTAGCAATATGCTATTGGCTGGAAAACTTTTAAAATGCCCTGTAACAAAGAGATTTTTGGCTGCTGGTGGCAAGAGGTGAGCTGTTGCCATTTTTCAATTGTCTCAACCTTGTACAGAGACTGATGTCCCAACAAAGCTCATGGAAACATCTCCTGGCAGTCCCGGCCCGTTTGTGCAAACCTCCAACACATGCTACATCAACATACATTGTTTAACATGTGGGTAATCTATTCTATACTCATTATTAAAAAACAGTTAAAATATTTTATACTTGCCAGTTGTACATAATTGAGTTTCTTATTTTTCAGTTTCTCCAGAGCCTGAATAGCTTCTTTAGCAATGGGGAATGCTACTCCTTGCAATGTTTGATGCTTGGTATCTACACCAACATCCGCCTGTACCTGGAACACAAGTCAGCTGAGATGTTAAAAGAAATCTCTGCAGGCATTCATTTGGTTTCATACAATGACTGACAATGCATTCCATAGAGTTACACACAGAGATAGCAGTAGCTATTCCAAGAATAAACCACACCAAGAAATCATCCCCATATACAAAAGATTTGCATTTTTTAATTTACAGGTCATGTTTGTTTGCTAGCCTGCAAAGTTTCTTATCTCTGAAACAGCTCTGCTTAGCAGAGCAACAAAATCATCAGAGGGAAAACTGGTTCAAGTGTCAGTGAAGAAGTTCTAAGTTAAAATCTAGTATAGAGACACAATAATCCAGGAAGAAAAATCTTGATTTTCATATGCTGTATTATACTTTTGAACTGAAAATATTCCTTATAAACTTTGTTATAGCTTGAAAAATTTTAGACCAAAACAAAGACATGATTTCTAGGAAGTCAAGATTTTCCAAGGAAGAGAAAAATTATGAGACAAACTGATCTTCTTGAAGGAAAAGTAAAGCAACTACTCTCCCTCCTGCTTCAACATACTCCCCAAAAAGCCTATACCAAAACCAAGCAAACAAAATCCTAATTTCTTACTTCTAGAAGGTCTAGCACAAAATTTAAAAAAAAAAATCTAGGACAAGCTAGACAATTGTTCATAATCCACGTACATTAGTGTCAAATTATTTGAGAGAACAGTTATTTTAAAGCTGATGTTCAAGAATTTATGTTTATCATAATATTCATTCAGTTTCTCTTAAAATGAGGTTTGGCTTTCAGTCTTCTTTGGTCATAGTTTATTGTCTAGGTACTAGTTTTTGAATATATTCACTTCCTTTTAAAGTTTCACAATTACATTTAACATTGGTTATGAAGCTGCGAAAGTCAAAAACATGTCCCAAATGGAAAGTGTGGGCCTTAGATCTATCAACTAGAAGATGTGCAGCTTTATTAAAAAGAGATGCTAATACAATATGAAACTGATAAAAAAATTAAAAACAAATACTTGTGGCAACACTTACTTATACTTCGCATTTTTAAAGAACAGCTTGTCAGCAACAAGGAAATAGGAAAAAAAGCAGGTGGAGAGCTTACTTTGCACAAAGATTGCTAAATTTATTAACAAGGTTATAGAAAAAATATTTTGCAAAATATATACTGCACAAAAGCCTGACTGACAAATGTAAAAGAGGCATCACAAAAATAATAAACCATAATAAAATACCATACTCTAGAAACCATATTAAAATACATGTAGAAAATAAGTACTCCAAACTTAAAAACAAGCTGTGAAGTGTGGAGATAGATAAGGGAAGAGAGTAACCCAGAGTAACTCCAGATATATGAAAATGAACAGAACCACCTAAGACACTTAAGAATATTTAAGTTCACACCACTAAGATTTAGTTAGTAATGGCTTCTGAGTGCTGGATAAAATGGCAGATGAAATTTTCTGTGAATAAATGTAAATGTACGCAGGAGGAAAAAAATACTCTTTGTTTACTTGTATGGTGATAGGGTTGAGCTAGCTACTACCATTCAGGAGCAAGACCTTGCATATCATTCTGACTAAATCTGAAAAAAACCCCAAGCAAAACAAAAAACCGCAAACATTCCCCACCCACAAATGAAATGTTATAAATTGTTAGAAAAAAGAGTAGAGAAGAGAACACATTACTACGCACTGTAGATATCAGTAACATGCCTGCATCTTGAATACCACATGCAGATCTGGCTTCCCCATCCCTCCATCTCATAAATTATATAGCAGAACTGGAAAAACTGCAGAGAAAAGCAAAAGGATCAGAAGTATGGAGCGCCTTGTTTAGGAGGAAGAACTACCCAGATTAGGACTTGCCAGCCTGGAAGAGATAACTGATAAGGAGTACAACAGAGGTCCATGGATGGAGAATCAAGGGACAGTTGGGGTTGGAAGGGTCCTCTAAAGGTGATCATCCAACCCCCCCACAGTAAACAGCAACATCTTCAAATAGATCAGGTAGCTCAGAGCCCCATCCAATCTGACCTGGAACATTTCTAGCAATGGGGCATCTACCACCTCTCTCAGCAACCTCTTTCAGTACCTCATCATCCTCATCGTAAAACAAATTCTTGCTCATATCTAATCTGAACCTACCCTGGTTTAGTTTCAAATCATTCCCCCTTGCTCTATTGCAACAGGCCCTGCTAAAAAATCTGTCTCTTTATTTTTTATAAGCCCCCTTTAAGTACTGAAGGACCACTAAGATTTCCCTGAAGCCTTCGATGCTCCAGGCTGAACAACACCAACTCTCAGTCTTTCTCACAGGGAATATGCTCCAGCCCTATGATCATTTTTGTGGCCCCCTTCTGAACCCACTCTAACAGGTCCATGTCTTTCCTGTGCTGAGTACCCCAGAGCTGGGTGCTCCAGGTGGGATCTCAGCAGAGCAGAGGGAGAGAATCACCTCTCTTTACTGCTGGCCACGCTGCTTTTGATGCAGCCCATGATATGGTTGGCATCCTGGGATACAGGGGGCTTTGTCTAAGGGGAGGGGCAAACTGAGGACTGACTGAATGACTCTTCTTTGCCTTTGCCACATTATCTGTAAGGGTATCAGAATAAACTAGAGATTCCAGTGAGTAGTCAGTGGTTCTTTGTACAGTTATTTTGTCAAGCTGTGGAATATGCTGCCACGGAACCTGTGGCCAACAAAACCTTTATGCGGATTTATAGAAATGACAAGACTAGATGATGGATGAGAAATCTATTAAGAAGAATTATATAGTAAGAGGTCATCTTTTGTGCAGGAAGATCCCTACCTGCAAATGTTTAGGCAACAGAAGAGCATTTAAGGTAATTATGGCCTTCTTGCCCTGCTCCCACATCCTTCCTAGCTTTCTGCTGTTCTCTCAAGGACTCGACAACAGACTAGGTGATCCTTTGATCTGGCCCAGTAAAATATTTCTTAGGGTAATTATGAAAGAATATACACATGGAAAACTTTTTAAAATCAGAAAGCTTTTCGTTTTCTAAATCTAATTACAGGCTTTGTAGCGGTGGAAACAATGAAGAGAAAAATGACATAAGTTAATGTATTGTTTGTTTGAGATGTTTCAAACAAAGCCAAAATGGCAACAATGTGCAATTTATGTGTCCCTGAAAAGCAAAGGTATTGCTGCTGAAGTTTCAGAACACAAAGAATTAGTCTGCATGAATCAGCTTCTAAACACATTGTATGTAGTACATACACTAATACCAGAAGTGATCACCGATACCACAGAAGTTTTACATTCATTATTGTTTTTTTTAAAAAGCTGATGAAGTAAAATGCAGTATTTAATGATGGTGAATGTATTTCTGCATTGAATTGTTAAAAGCAGACATGAAAACTAACAATAGACACCACTGGGGAAAAAATGTCAATAAACAACAAAGTTGCAGCAAAAGCACAGTAGAGTGAAAACATAAGAGAAGATACACAGCTGTATTTAACACCATGGCTGCCTGGTATCCAGCTGCAGAAATAAATCATACTTCATGCACATGTACCAAAGCTCTAACCTACAAGTCTAAAGAACAAATGAGTTCAGCACATGACCTATTTTAATATACATCTGACAGAAACAGTGTTCAAATGCAGGAAAAATGTGATAAAAACTTTTTGGTCACTAGCTAGCTGGCAATCATCAATTTTTTGGTTAAAGGCATTTGATAGAGATGTTTCTAAAAACTGTTTGTAGCATAAGCAAATCAGTGTCTTACAGTGATCAGTTATTTAGTTTGGATTTCCATTTTATTTTTACTGGAATCCTCTTCCCTTCCTCTCAAAGACAAGTGAACTGGTACCAGAAACTATGTGCCTTTCCTCTAAGAATAAGGCTGCTGAAATACTCCTGGCAATCATTCACTGCAGTAATTGCTATTCTGTGTTTTCTCTACAGTTTCTACCACCATGGGAATACATGGGGACAATCACATGTGGACAATGACTGAGGTTGGGAGACATCTCCGTAGGCCACATTGTCCAATGACACTGTTTTATCAGGGCCACCTAGAGCCAGCTGCCCACTTCTCTGTCCAAACATCTTCTGACTATCTCCAGGATGGAGACCCCATAACCTGCCTGGGCAACCAGTGCCTGTGCCTGGTCACCCTTCACAAAGAAGGACATCCAGTGATCCTAAAAGATGAAGTTGCAACAATTAAGCTCTGCAGTTGCAAGGCCTCTGATTCGGACATTAGGCCTTTTAAACACTGTGAGATCACTCATGCTATTTCAACTCCAGCCATCATCATCCTGCAGTTTCAACCCATTGAGAAGTACATTTATATGCTCCTCCACTCACACTTTCTGAAACTTTCCATTTTCTGTTCTGCCTTTTTTTACCCTAGAAAAACATTTCCCTACAATACATTTGGAACTCTGCACCATTTCCCACACATGCTTGAAGACATTCTAGGTACCTCTTTAATCTTAATTTGTCGAAGTTCCTCTTCTGCTGCAGTCAAGGGTGCAGGGGAGGATTGTGATATCAAATATTTTTTATATCCATTCAGTGAAACATCATCCTGAAAGCATAATATCAATATTTATCACATTTTTTTTAGAATAGAACTTTTCTTCAAAGATTTTCTATGGAGCATTGCAAAAAGTAGTTGCCTTCCACACAGTTATGGTAATTTTATTTGAATATTCCCATATTCCATTATGTCTTGCTTCAGAAGCCCAGAGGTATTCAGGTTAATACATATGAATTAGCAGGTGGGACCATAATAGGGTTCCACCAGAATAACAGAGCTGGTTGAAACCAAACCATCAACAAAATAAAGACAAAGTAACCCACTAGATGCTGGTGATCAAGATCCTGAGTGAGATCAGCAGCTTGAACACCTTGAAGAAGCTGTGATTTTCACACAGATGAACATTTAAGGCCAGCAATGGTTAAGACGTTTATAAAGACACTGAAACCAACTATTTAGAGATATATAAGCTGTAACATAATGAGGCTGGAAAAAGTGAGTTATATCAGTGTCATCTTCCATGTGCCCTAGGCCATCTGAAGTAACAGTAAGACAGATGTAATGCTCCTTCCTCAAAACTAAGACGGCAGCTCAGACTTGTAGGGCTAGACACAAATTCCACATATTACATAGACTGCTAATGGTTTGGTGCATGTGGCAGTGAGAGACTGGTTGACTGATCAGACAAGAAAAAAAAAACAGGAGCTCTACCAGTAAACCCTCTTAGTAAGTCAGTTATCTACTTCCCTAGAATACAACCTCTCCAGAGAAGTTTATTTACATGTTTGTCAGGATAATGAAGCCTCCATGACAAGTTAATGATAAATAGAACAAATTATTTACTCAGTGAGCAACAGAATTATTAGTCTCATGTCCACCACAACAGCCCATTTCTCTTTCATAGCTTTTTTTCCCCACTACAACATCCTCTATTATTCTCTAAATCTCCAACTCCTTCCATTCTATTAGAGGACTCATGGACAGGAAATAAGATTAAGAGATATGCCTATTATTGTTAGGTTATTTGGTTTTCATAACCATTTGAAGCAAGGACTTCTAAGCCTGACAATGTTAACTATACCAATTAACTTGTTCAAATGAGCTTAAATACACTTTAACACTGGAATAATACACATAGCTTTTAACTCTTTTTTCCTTAATCCAAAAAGACCATAAACAACCCATATTCATACCAATAACATCAGCTACTATATTCAGTATTTAAAGTCAGTGTCCTGACTTGGAAAAGGAAAACATACCTGTACTGTTCCAAATACTTCATCCTTAATATGGCCACCTCCAAATTCTTTCTTAAGTGTTGCTCGGGTTGCTGCATACAACATTTTTTGACGAACCTAGCATACGATAAAAGAGTAGTTTTTTGGTTTGGTTCTTTATTAAAATTTTGCTATACACAGAGAATCTAGCATGTTGGTGTACCAAATCCATTAACAAACATCTTTCTTGAACAAGTATTTTAAGTGTTGAAACTGCACTATAAACTTGTAGAGCTCTGAATCAGAACACTTATACTATTAAACTCACAAGGTCATGATACTATGTGTGATTTCAAAGTAACTTCAAAACTGAACTGTAGCTTTAGTTGGAGTATGAGCTTTTTTTTTAAATGGGGAAAAATCAAAATGATCTTTACTAATTTTAAATGGGAAGAAAACACAACTGTTTGAATCTTTTGTCACCTGGTGTACTGTGTACTAATGGATACAACAGACAGCAAAAGAGCAGACTAGAAACAACTCTCATTATTACTCTTGATTCGATAGTGACTCCAGTTATGGTTCAACTACAGAGTGGAAAAATTATGTTTGCTCCCTATTAACATGTGTCTAACACAGTCACTTACTCCTCTCTCAGCAGCCCCACCTTCACACTTTATTCACTATCATGTTATCCTCTCCACAATACTTCAATACTCTTCCACATAATCGTCTCTACGCACATCAACTTTTGGTATCTTATTATTTCCTAACTGCTAGTGAAAGCAGTAGGAATATTGGAACAGCTTTGCTTTCTGCCTTCCCTTATCTCACATTCCCAGAACCTGTATCCTAGTTTCTCCTAGAAATCCTTAATTGTAATCTCAATCCTCTCCCATGCTCTCAAACCACTAAGAAGCAGTGTATTCTGTGGCACACCACATATCCACAAGTGCCAACTGGGCAGCCAGCAAGCCAAACAGAATAAATAGCTTAAGCTCACACTATAATCCTTCTCTATTGAGCACCCATTAAGATTTTTGTCCTATATCCTTCCATAAATTTTTCTCAAGTACTGACAGTAACACAGACAAACAGGGCAAAAAACCCTGTTTTGTGTCTGCCAATCAGGCTAAAAATACATTAGCTCAGCTGTACTCCACTTAGACCTACCAATATGCCCTTTAATCATCTTAAAGAAACATTTTCCTAGTTTTCTTCTGGGAATGTAGGGAGAGGTTGGGGAATGCTTCATTCCTCAAATCCTTTTCCTTCATATCTTGGATTCAGATCAAATGGTACTGTTGAAAAATCATTAACGTGAAGCCTCTGATGACTGTTACTTACAGGAGAGTGATCAGGTGACCATGCAATGAAGATCCATTCATATCCTTGAGCATTCTGAGAATCCAGTCTGTATAATATATAACATGGTTGCTTGTCCTCAAGAAGGGGAAGGACAAAGGAATCATAATCCTTTTCCCATGATCCACCTGGCCGTCTAGAGGACCCCACAACAAGCTGCTCTAAAACCAATAACCAAGCTACAGGTTAGCAACAATACAGTTAATACAGTCTGTCAAAATTAATAATTACAATAAGAAGTTAATTGGACACTTAATCATTCATAATTATGCCCAGAATAATGGATGACACAAACAGTAATTGTAAAAGTGGTTGAGTTCCTACAAAAGCTGTGTATGTTCAAACCCTAATTTACTTTAACCAAAATACTGATAGTTGAGAAGTAACATGCTTCTACGTGTTAGTTTTTTAGCATAACATACACGGAAGGGAAATAAGAACTGACTTCTAACAGTTAATTTATTTTTTAATTTGCAATACTTCAGTATAAAAAAGATAAGAGTAAACTTTCAAATTTTAGAATTATAATTACTGACGTTCTTGGTATAACATATTAGTGTTTGTATTCATTGTAAGGGGTCGATAACCCAGTTATACAGTGAAAAGGGTTTGGAATGAATATGCTTGCACTAATCCCTAACTTGACTATGTAAGTAGATAAACCTCTTTCTAATGTAGCTTCATAGCTACGGCCTCTTTAAATGACTGAAGTTGTTTATTATGTATAATTGGCTTAAGTCCGTATAGAATACTTCAATGGTATTTAATTTTGTGAACAACTGTAGCAACAAGATTTTTCTCTTATTTATACATCACGTCTCAGTTTTCAAAGGAAAGTATTAGTATAAATTCTTACAAAACATTTCTCAGCTTCCCAAGAAATACTAGCCTGCACAAGTGGAATAGAAATACCTTGTTTAAATGGAGTCCTGCAACAGTTTAAAGACCATCATAGTAACTAGTATACAAATCACCTTTTGAGAGTCTAGGGCTTAACTTATAAAACTTTGGACAAAAGTACAACAGCACACAAGTGCCTCTACAGCAAACTCAAGCAAAGCATTCCACCACAGTAACTCACAGAACATGAACAGCTCAGGGCAAGGGTGTTTGGCCCTTCTTTGAATTACACACAAAGTACCTGAAGCACCTGGAGTTGTACACCTAAACCAAGAGTATTCAGAATGTACTTGCCAATTCTGAACTCTAGCTGGATTTACAGCCACTTGGATTTAAGATACAGTCAGAGGAACTTGATGCCCAGCAGCAAATCTCTTCTTAACTTAGATTAGCAAAACATGATTTGAATATTGCCTGTTGGCTATTATCTGTTACTTAAAGCTCCTGAAGACAGATGAAGCAACTGCCCTTCGTCCACTATACTGGGAGTTTTACAGGTTTCTTTTTGAGCTGCAGAAAATACTATCAAAGACTGGATTCTGCTTCTTATAGAGATAAAATGCATATACATATATCTATATCTTTATATCTATATATATGTGTACACACATGTATACATACACAAAAAAAAAGAAAAAACCCAAGAAATTAAAAAATAGGGAAAGTATTCAATTTGTATCTTATTTCTAGGCTTCACTTCACATTATAAAGTAGCATTAACACAAATGCATATTGTTTTGCCTTGCTTAACGGGAAAAAACCCCAAAACAATGGTTTGTCAGCATATACCTTGTGCGACCAAGACTATCA
Organism: Illadopsis cleaveri; assembly: GCA_013399915.1. NCBI lineage: Eukaryota > Metazoa > Chordata > Aves > Passeriformes > Timaliidae > Illadopsis > Illadopsis cleaveri. The sequence continues at coordinate 142,598 of VXBB01009110.1, read as the reverse complement.
CAAAGTCCTGCCTGTAATCTTACTATCCACACTGCCTTAAAGAAAGCTATGTTAAAATATCGGAGACTTCCTCAGAAAAGCAAACACAAAGAAGGTAACAGTAGGTTATTTACCTAACAATAAAAGTGTGTCTGTGCATGTATGCACGTCACTTTCTCCAGCTAACAGATTTTTAGTGTACTGTAAATGAATGAAGTCCAGAACAAATAGCTTCAAAGTAGACAACCGACATACTTTAAAGAAAAGTCCATACCAAAAAGATGGACTACATCAGGAAATATACAACCAACCAACATTGCTACTAAAGAAAACAGAAGTAATTATATATTCTATCTTTCAATGTTTGCAGCCTATATCCCTTACCAAGAAGTTCAAAAATCAAATTCAAGTTCTGATTGAAATGATGTAATTTTCTATTTATACATATATGTTGAGATTTTAGAAACAGCTTTACCTTTGAAAATTTAAATAAAGTTACAGATTTATAAAGATATTTTATATGTAGCCAGATTACTATTTAAACATCTGCTTTAGCAGGACTTTCTACATGCAGCACTTATATGCTGATATATCCTTGTTAAAAAAGGCAGATAAAATCTACAGTTCTCCATCTAAGGGGACTGTTTGTAGCGTAAGACTAGTTCTCTGGCTAGTGAAAGTAACCAGTGTCCAAATGCTACACAGGTGTGGAAATTTTAATTTCCTCTACTCCTTTTTCAGTAAGAGATAAAGCTTATTTGTACTATCCATATGAAATACACAGCAGTTCTTGGTAAAATATGAAATAATATTTGGGAGAAAAATTCAAATGCAAAAATACAGTAGTATTGTAGTAAAAAAGCTTAGGATTGCCAAAATTTAAATTTTACCTTCTGTATATGAAAAACCTTAGTACCATTAAGTTTGGCAGAGTTCTGTTTTTTAAACAATTATACATGTAAGTCATTAAAACAACTAGGAAAATATCTAAAAGAATGGAAAAAAGAATAAAATTTGACTAACCATTGTCAATTATTATTTTTAAAAGCCTGTATTGTCCATTTCGGGCTCCAACAAAGATGTCTTTAACACTTCCACTAGCTGAAAAAGAGAAAATAAAAGTAATCAAATTAACACATTTCACTTCCCTAGGACAAAGAATATTCATAAGGGTAAGAACAACATTGGAAAAATGTACAACTGGCCCTTTGCTACAAAGTTGGACAGCAAAATGAACCCAGGAGTGATGCTGCTGCTACTATGCATACTGTTCCAACCATCAGCCTGCCACACAAAGATGAAAGGCAACGTTACAAAATAGCCCTGTTCTCTAGCATACCAAATGATTTTCAATACTGTGAAAATTAAAGGTGACATCATATCATCAATCTCATGTTTCGGAGTTAACACAGCAACACAATAAAAATATGACACTTCTCAAGTTACAGTAGCTCCACCAAGTCTGCAGGCTTAGTGCAAACTTTCAGACAGAAACTTTTTACGCCTGCCAGGAAAATGTTAGAGCTTGTCTGGCAAAAGTGATGGTTGTTCCTGAGATCACCTCACTGCAGAGCACCAGTGAAAGCTGCCACTCATTGCTCATCTTTCACACTGCCTTATCTCCTTCTATGGTTGACGACATTGTTCAAGCCCCAACCTATTGTAACAGGATAGCTTTATACTGAATTTATAAAGTAACACGTGTAAATCACATTGACACTATACCACCAACATGACAGACTCACTTCCTTAAGCACACTGAATAACTGTTCTTGACTGGTGTAAAGACCATTTTTATCTCAACTGCTCTGCTAAATAATCCGAATGTAAACCAGTTTAATTATACCAGAGACAGAGGGCTGTAAGGATTTACTGAAAAACATTTATTGCAAGCAGGTCCTTTAAGTAATCCCACAGGATAGAGCGTAGCACCAGCAAAACAAATATCAAACCAGGAAACAAATAAAATGGATTATAGTCAGGTTGAGGCCAAGAGAACAGATGGTGTCTAGCGACATTACTGCTCATACTCAAAACATTTCACATTTATGTTGGTCCAATTGGTGCCAAGCCCATCCTGAGAGTCCAAAATGGCATGTTAAAAGAACATATTAAACAAACTGAACTGCAGTGGGTTACCAGTTCAATCCCAGTTTCATCCCAGCTGTCATCTTCTCACTAACCAGTGCAGTAGTCTTCACCATTCCATTGAGCAACCAAACACTGTGCCATTTTCTAGACTTTTTGTACCCCCAGAACATTCTTTGTCCTCTTTTTGTCTATTATCCTTTTGTTCCTTATTCTCTCACTTCAACACTACACACCAAAAGAAAACCAGAATACAGCAGTCTCTACACCAATTCCAGAACTGTAACAGTTTCCTGAAAAATATTTTGAGACACTTGTGAAACCAGCTCACTATCAAGTGATCTATGGGTTTTTTCATCATAAAGGATTTTAAATTCACAACAGTGATATTATTTTCTGTTTAAACTTTCTGCATAGCAGAGGGCCACAGAATAAAAATCCGTGCTTATTTCACAAATATTTTGCAGAGAATATTATTTTAAAATTATTTAGAAGACTGTGGACCCATTCAATTGTATTCTCCCCACCTCCCCCCCAGTTACTGCATTCTGTGACTTCCTACAGTATTTATCTGCACTGGCCTGTTTAAAAAGTCCAGTCCTTTTAGCAACTGCCTGGTACATATCACTGTGCCCATTTCTGTTTCCAGAAAAAAGCAGCCCATGCTGCCAAATCTTTTAATTGTTTATGAGTGACAGTAGCCTGTTTGTAGCTAAAGCCAGCAATGGCACAAGTAGAGCTATTCCTCTTCCAAATTGCAGAGGCTGATGCTTTGCTGCAAACAGGACTCCTGATTAGTGGCTGCTGAGGCAGGTTCCCGAAGGAAAGCTGCCGAGTTCTCTATAGCTCTCCTCAGAGGACAAATGACTCTCAGACACGAAGTAGAGCTGCAGAAGAGGTTTAGCCACTCTTTTGCTTACAATAAGCAACAGAGTATTCTTCCACTCCTCCCTGCCAGCATCACCAGGAGAACAAGGGATTACGAGTTATTAACTAACAGGTTCCCACAGATCGGAAAACAAAAGCTATTCCAGGTGCACCTCTAGCCTGAGAACGGCTGAAGAACTTAAAAGAAGGAGCTGCAAAAAAGACCAAAGATTGGCATACAAAGGAAGGGAAAGAAGAGAGCAATGCAGCCAATGGACAAAAAAGGGCATAGAAGAGCAGCTAAAGGCTGCCGTGGCTGGGACAAAAGTCACCTTCAACAATAAATACCGGAGTGCAAGCAAAGTACATGGTACTAGTCACCGAGCACACAGATTGCAGTAAAACCTGACCCCTCCATAATCCTGCTATATAATCCCTGCTTAGCAATTCTGTGATTCAGAGGAACCCGCTAATACTGCGAAACAATGCGCTGTCTCCTAATTGCTCCTCGCACCCTCCAAGGCCTGGAAACACTGGGAAAAAAAGGTTCCCACATACTTTTCCCCTTTGTGGCCTCCAGCGATGGGCTTTATAGTGAACTCTCCTACACCAGGGCTCCTGCTTCTCCCCAGGGCTCTCGCTCCAAGGGACCCGCCAGCGACCCTCGGCATTTCTCGTGCTGTCCAACTCATCCCAAACTCGCTACGGCGACCCCGAGAGCCGACAGTCCCCGGCTCGACGCTCACTCCGCGGCCGCAGGAAAACCTGCACTGGGGGAGTTACCTGAGCCCAGGCGGGCCCTGCCCACCATTCATGGGGCTCTACACTGAACACTTTCCTCGGGCGGGCTCCCTGCCTCTCCGGGGCGGACAGGCGCGGTTCGCTGGGCCGATAAACCCCGCAGGCTTCGCCTGACCGGGAACGGAGCTATGGGTTCGACCCCGAGGAGCCGTGGCTGTGGGGACAAAACCAGCTCCAGTTCCCCCGCTCGCTCTCCCCCTCGTCAGCCCGCGGCGCAAAGGACGGACTCCTCCGACAGCAAACAAAGAGCGCAGCAGTGGGAAAAATCCCGCCGGGAACAG
>VXBB01009110.1:112773-138330 GCA_013399915.1 Illadopsis cleaveri | reverse complement strand
TCGGGGGCTGCGGGCAGTGGCCGCCCCTGCCCAGCACCGCCCTGCCCCGCCACCGCCCTGCCCCGCCACCGCTCTCCCTGCGCCTCCCCTCGGTGCTTCTGAACGGGAACGGGGCGCAGCTCTGTCTTCTCCTATTCCCTTTGCTCTCCCTCTCCTCTGCTTTCTGTCACCCCCTTCACCTGCTGTCCCAGAGCCTGCAGCGCGACCCGCCGCGGGCATCGCCGGCGCAAAGCCTGCGGTCAATCCTGCCTGGCAGGAAGGGACATGTTCCCTGCGGTCCGGGTTGCTTGTTCACCGAAGTACTGAAAAATAACTGAGGTGAATTTAGTTGATCTGTAGAAGCCCGTGGTGGAGACGTATCGCTGTGGCTTGGGGCAGCACAGAAGGAGCCATCAGGTGTGCGCGACGGCAAGCTGCATGCATATACTGTAAATTTTGGATTAAACAGTCCCTGACAAAGAGCCCACAAGTCACGGAACAGAACCCAGACACAAGGCTCGCTCAGTTCAGGCCCTTGCCGCTAACAAGGCGATCTTTCTCCGTTAATTTTGCAGTATTTGGTACGTGGTGGCACTGCATCAACAGAAACAGTGAAGATTTCTTCTCTTTCAGTGTGAATCTGGTGGTTGAGCCACTCGTCTGCCTCGGCAGGGCATGGATCCAGGCTTAGAAAGGGTGCATCTGCCTTTCAGGGCCCTATCCGCTTCTCAGGGCCCTATCCACATGGCCAAAGGCTTCTTTATGCCTTTTCAAACTGTGTTGGTACATTTTCCATCAGCTTTTTCTCTCAACGTTTCCAGTGAAGAAGTGTCCTGCATCATGAATTTAAGCATGCTCTGAAGGTCGATTTGCTTTTGCCAGCTCTTTTTCAGGCTCATCTGTCTATGGGTTAAGAAGCACAATCCTCTTAACAAAAAGATTGGTACTATAGCTCCTTCAAAAATCACTTGTCATGTAGTCGGTATTTTTAATCTGTGCTGTGGTCTAGATTAGGACTCCACAGACAAAATGTCCATGCTGTAGGCATTGATGCTGATGATTCCTTCAGGTTCCTAGGAGTTAGCAGGTTTTATGCAGCGCTATTCAGCTGGAGAACACAAGAAGTGCTATAAGAGGGCATATCAAATATCCAACCCAATGGGCCAGGCAAGAACTGAAGAGTAAGGTGAGCACAAGGTAATCCTTCCCTGGTTCACCTTCCCAGCCTCCAGCGTGCTGCAGCGCAGGAATTTCTGAAGTCAGCTGTGTTGATAAAAGTGGGTGCCTGTGCTTTGTCAGATCCCCAGTTTAAAGAATGTGGGATTTAGTGTCCTATTTGGGAAATGTGAAACAGCACTGTAACTGTTATGTGAACTGTGCTGTGTAATGCTAGTCCAGCAGATACAAAGTCACCGTGGAGAGGCATCACCAACTAATGAGCTGGGACTGACTGCAGCTGGGCAAACAGAGAGGCTGCAATTTTTCTTTCTTCTAGCAAGGAGGGTGAAAGAAACAGGGAAAAGGGCTCATGTGAAACCAGAAATAAGAGACAAGTAGCACCAACCATGTAGTCCGTATTTAGCTCTTGTTCCTCTATTGTAAGGCTCCAGGAGCACCAGGATTATATTAAAACAAACAAACAAACAAAAACAAACAAAAAACACCTCTTGGAGAAGAGTTTTTTCAAGAGGAAAAGAGTACCAGAGAGCCAACCAAAGTGGCAACCAAAGATGTAGTTCTATCACAATTACTTTAAATTATTTGAGCCCAAGGTTGCCACAGGTTCTAAATTCTTGGGTTTTCCCTGGTTTGGTGTTAGCGCTTGTAAAAGATGGAGTTGCCTGAAAGTTTATGAGAGAAAAGGAAGTTTTCCCGGATAGACAGATGTCCTGAAAACACCGACCAGTTCCTTGCTCCAGTTAGTCATGTGTCCCCAGGATCACTACTATTGTCAATGTGGTAACAAGGATGCATGGATTGTGGAACTGTTTTTTTCAGTGGAAATTCATGCCTAGACTGGAAATATCAAAATGGTATAACGTCTGTCACTATATTCAGATCATCTTATTTGTCTGTCTGAGGTCATATCACTACAACTTCCAATCTGAGGGCTCTAAAGTGCAGGAATGCAATCTTAGCATCAGTTCTATATGAAACAAGACTGGTACACTCATTGGCATTTTGTAGCACCTTTTTTGGCAAAAAGACAAACTGAAAGTCAAACGTATTTTCTTTAAAATCTCAGTATCACCTATATTTTCCTATGTTACAGTGATTGACGTGTGACCAAGAAGAGATGTTGCACGGAAACTAACACAAGCAAGTAGGGATTTTATATCTAAAGAAGATTCTAAAGTTCTGAATTTTAGTGTCCTTCAGAGTCTTACTAAACTGCTTTAAATCATTAAACTCCTATCCAAATCATAAAGAGTGTTTGGACAGAAATAGGGATGTTTATATGTTAAGTAACTTATCTTCTTTTTATTGGTAATAATTTCTTCCTTGTACTTGAATTGGTTTTTTACAGTGGATTTTGTCTCTAATTAAGGCTGTGACTGTTTAGGTGGAGACAGCATATTGCAGTTTCCCAAATTATAATAAGATTTCTTTAACTGGATAATAAATGACTTTTTTTAAAAGGAAATACTTCTAATAGATTTTGGTGCAGCATTCTTTTGTGTGACTTCTAGGTCTTGTTTTCACTGTCTTTAATACCTTTTCCTATACATTTACTTCTTCATTGATTTAACAATGTTCTATTCAAATACTTATGCTGTTTATTAAATATTGAGGTTATAAGCTCCATGGAATCATCAGTTCACTCTGTTCATAGTTCATTTTCTCCTGTTGTGATGTTTCTGGGAAGGCCTGTCCCAGGTTTGATTATAATTGTCCACCTCACAATGGAAATGCATGTTCTTTTTTACACACAGTTTCTATTACTGCATTTTGTACCTATCTTAAAGTGACACTTAAAACATTGAACACATTTCCAACAATGGAAGTGAAAGCCCTTTTATTTTTATTGGGCAATATTATAATTTCTATATCTTGCTGCAGACTTCCATTGCCTGTAGATGTCTATACTGACGCTCTTCAAAACTTCAGTTTAGATTATGCCTTTTCCCCCATCAGCATGGTCTTCAAAACTAACCATATTTTAAGGTAATTAAAGTATGAGAGAATCCATCAGCAAGATGAAATTTCTTTTATACAGGGAAAAATACAGTGTCAACTTCTCCCTTCAGAAATATATGAAAACTTATATTCTTCAACTCCGCTTCTAGTTGTCTCCATTCCAACACACTCATAGGGAGCTAAACAAAGAAATTAGAAATCATAACACTCCTAGAGTCAGATTTGCTTTTAACTTTGAGAATAATGTGAAAGGTGTTCCTAGCAAGTTGACATTGATTTTTGAGCATGCCAAATAAAAAGGTATTTCTTCATGATGAACAGAGCTTATGGATAGTCTGCTATGAAGAATTATTGCTATGAGAACTCATTGCTCTCTTGCCATTACAGCAAGTGGTTTTCAGTACAGTGTGGACAGCCCTCAGTTCATGTTCATCAGTAAGCCTTTATAACAGTAAGAATATATCTCTTCATCTCTTTATGCTCTGAGGCATTTCTGTTCATTTCTTGAAAATTTGCAAATAAGTCATCTAAATCCCTTCTCTTAATATCCCTAATATGAGGCGCTTTTCTTTCTGGCTCCCTAAACACCTGACACAGTAGGCAATATCTGTGGGCGGCCAGGAACACGATAGATAGACAACTATTTTAAATTGAGTTGCAGTATAGTAAATAGCCAAGACTGAGGTATTGGGGTTTTCCCAGCCACTGCCATAAATGAAAACAGATTTGCAGCAATAAGTATTGCTATTCTAAAAGTTGTAGACAATTGAATTTTGTCATGTTTTGTTATGCTTTGATAATAAGATGAAAATGTCCTGTGAAGTAAACTGAAAAAAGCACAATTGGTGGGACTTCCCATCTTTCTTACTGCTTTATCTTCTGTTAAGTACTTCCAGACTATTGAAGAGTTGATTTCATTCCTGGTTTCCTTTTTAGGGGNTATCTGTGTCCATTTCTAGTCCTTATGCTGATCTGGTAAATCTGTAGATGAACACTAGACATGGCATATCTTCATTCTCTATGCACAGAATAATGGACAGTATTATGATCAAATTGTTTCCTGCTCTCAGTGGTTTTTAAATTATGAAGTTTCTCTAATGTTGTTAGCTCTTTCATATACTCGCCCTAGTAGCAGTGATTAACTAATGGATAAATACCACTGCAAAATCACTTTACAAAATGACTTGTGATCCAATCATCCTTTTTGCCACTCTTCAGATTTTCTTTTCTGTCTCCATGGGGTGTTATTTGAATGCATTTCTGAAGTGCATTAAACAGTAAGACTAAGACTGGTATCTCTGTGGTTCTCTATTCTTCTCTATTCCACCTTTTTTCTCCAATAGAATTTTTTTTTTTGTTACTTAAATGTTTGCTTGTTAGTTATTGATGACATGTTCCAAGAAGTTTCCTAATGTGTAAAGCACGACAGATTTTTAGGAATCTTCTTACATGATGTTCTAAGTGATTCTTGGATAGAAAAAGGGAAGAAAAACCCTTTGATAAGGACCAGGGTTGCTCCCTCAGGCCTTTGGAAGAGATTTATAACTCACAAATTAAGCTTTAAGCTATCAGGACTGAGCTAGTGAATTTGTGCATTCTTCCCAGACCATCATATGCCTGACCATAAATGCCAGGGTTTTAAATTTGACTGGAATCTAGAAAATCCAAGGAGGACATAATGTAAGCCAGGAGGCCTAGGGGCTAGAGATTCACTAATTATTTGTAGCAAGGTGTATTTCATTGCTGTAGCTCCGATCAAAGATGGTACAACAAAGCAATAACTGAAGCCATATTACTATTTTCATTCAACTGGAGTGAAGTCAGTCTTCCTGCCACCAAACAGAAACTTCACTTAAATAACACTCATATTAAAAGTGGAGATCTTGTATTGGAAAAAAATCCAAGGTAAACATGAGGTGCTATTTGCATTCATGTAAAACTTTCCTCTGTAACTCAAGATAGAATAAAAATTTTCAAGTATCCATTTATTTTTTAAGAGACTGGGTATGTCTTAGAGCAGCCTCTCCTTGTATGTTTTCATGTCAGTTAGGACTACTCTACCTTCCACTCCATTTGATTTGCTAGCTTTTTCTTGATGACAAAGAAAATATGCTTGAGACTGTTTCAGTTCCATTTGGATGATCATACTGACAGCCCAGCACATGGTGACTGGAGAAGGACCCCTTTTAGAAAGCTAGTGAGTCCTGGCAGAGAGCCACCAAACACAATACAGTCTAGATTTAGAGTAGATCTTATCTGCCAAGATTGTTAATTACCTCCTGCAGGAGTGGCTTGTCTGGCCAGTAGTCATGTCTAAACATAGAGCAGTATTTGATGTTTGAGTAATCTAATGAGCTGGTATGTAGCTTTGAGTACTCTGGAAAGTAGTAATTTTTTTCAAAAATTTCCTCATTCAAATGTTCCTGTTATTACAAATATTTTAAAAATAATACCAAAGCATATACAATGATTAGGTGAAAATGCATATTACAAAAATTGGAGATTCTGCTTCTGTTTCTCCTAACATTACACGGCGGATATAATAACCCTACTGAAATAATTAAGAATTCTCTCACTGACTTTGGTACAAACGGGATCTATTAGTAGGAAGTTTGTGAAATGGTTTTAGTGGCAGATGATCTAGGATGATAAACTGGAGCAGAACTAGTATGGATCCAGTAATTTTCCTGGTGAACTCAAAACGAGATCCCAGGCAACCTTCCTGTCATGCCCATTTCCACTTTAGTACTTACTTTAAGTGAGCACATTGAGTCATTGCAAAGTAGTATCAGCTCAATCATCAGCGCTGTGCTGATTTGTCCAATCATTTATCTTATTTTCCATTACTACAGGGATGGCAGTTTCTCTCTTGATAAGGTACAGTTAGTACAAACTAGTTCCAGAGGAAGCAAACGCAGCTCTGGCCAAGGTATTGTTTGCTCTTGATGCTGAGGACAAAGTCCCAAATCACTTCCTTTCTTAATCAGAGTGTTGCGGAGTCTCTGGGCCTTGCTGAGAGCTTTTACTTTGTAGCCTAGGAGTATCAATATTTCAAAGTTTTGGTCATTTACCTTATATTTTCTTTGACATTTTGCCTAGCCTGTCTGAGCTCCCAGATTCCTGCCTGTTTATCCATGGTAGGTATGGCTGTGATGTAACAGATCATGGAATCATAGAATATTTTGGGTTGGCAGGGACCCTCAAGGTCATCTAGTCCAACCTCCTGCAATGAGCAGAGACATCCTTAACTATATCAGGTTGCTCAGAGCCCCATCCAACCTGACTGTGGGAAATGGCTTTGTAGAAAATTCTCAAAGCCTAACAGAAGGCTCACATAGTGTGCATCTGTATGCAAACTCTGAGATAAAATTTGCTGACTTAGAAAGGCCGTGGAATAGGACAGACATTGTTGAGAGAGTAATGGAAATAGAAACAAGATTCAAATGATGGCCTTGCAAATAGACTAGATACTTTGGAGAAATAGAACTAGAAAAGATGCATTGTAGTAGGACCCACCAGGTATAATTTTAGATGATTGGCTTTAAGGCATTAACGGCATTGTGTGGCAAAAGCTGATAGGCCAAAAAACACTTATAATGTATTGTAATTAGGAAATAGTTTGGCTTCTGATTTTGATGGCATGAATTGTGACATCTGTACTGTCTCACCCTTCACATGAGACTGAAAATGGAATAAAAGTCTTTAAAACGCCTCTCAAGAGCCCCATCTCTGGGTTGGAAAAAAGAGATAATCCAACACTTGACCTTGAATGTTACCAGGGGTGGGGCATCTACTGCCTCTCTGGATAACCTTTTCCAGTGTTTTACCACTCTCACTATAGAAAATGTCTTCCTTATATCTAGTCTGAATCTACTCTCTTTTAGTTTAATACCTTTTTATCCCTTTTCCTTTCACTACAGGCCTAAAAGTCTGTTCTCATCTTTCTTATAAACACCCCTTCAGTATCGAAAAATTGCAAGAAGTCTTCTCCACAACCCCAACTCTCTCAGTCCTTTGTCATAAGAAAGGTATTCTATCCCTCTGGTTATTTTTATGGCCCTCCTCTGGACTGTCTTCAACAGCTCCATGTCTTTCCTGTGCCAAGGACTCCAGAGATGGATGCAGTGCTTCAGGTGGAATCTCACCAGAGCTACTCCCCCCATGAGGACAGGGGTAAAATCATCTCCCTCAACCTGCTCCCCACATTTCTTTTTATGTAGTCCAGAGTACAGTTTGTTTTCTGCTGCAAGCAGACATAGCTGGCTCATTATTATTATTTTTTTTTCATCCACCAGTACCCCCAAGTCCTTCTCAGTAGGACCCAATCCAGTATTCCCTCAGCATTTATTGATTCCAGGGATTGCCCCAACTCAGATGCAGGACTTTTCACTTGGCCTTATTGGACTTCATGAGTTTCACATGGACTTCTTGAGCTTGTCCAGGTCCCTGTGGATAGCATCCCATCCCTCAGGTAAGTCAACTGCACCACTCAGTTTGTTGTCTGCAAACTTGCTGAGGGTGCACTCAATCCCATTGTCTAGGTCACTGACTCAGAAGTAAGGAGTATGGGTCCTAATACAGACCCTTGAGGGACACCACTCATCATTGATCTCCATCCTGGCATTGAGACATTGACCACTGCTGTCTGGATGCAACTATACAACCAATTCCTTATCCACTAACTATCAGGTTCCTTCCAATGGCTGATTGTATGCTTCTTATTGCTGCTTTATGGTCTTCTCCAAATTTCCAAAGAAAATAAGAAAAGGTTCAAACTGTTGTTAGATAATTCCACTTTTTTATATAGGCATCATGAGGACAGCTAAGACCTTCTGAAGGATGTCTAAGCTGAGGTGAAAGAATGGGAAGACCTGGGACAAAGGATTCCTCTTACTCGTAGGGTCCCACTTGCAGGAGAAGAATTCAGTCGGACAGGCTTTTCATCTGAGTCATGTAGAAGAGACACTCAATTTCTACCCATGTATTATTTTACAGAAATAGTAGCAAGAAAACATGGGAAGTTTTATCCCAAAAGGGTTCCATGAGGCCAGTTAGGGATTATATTACTAATTGTTTGTGGAAAGCATTTCTGAGATGTGGCAGGTCGTTTCTGAGATATTAGAGAATAAAACCCTACTAAGATCCTTACTATGCAGTGTTTACTGTTTAAATAGGCAGAAATGTGGAAGGGTAGGAGAAAGAATTGCAGTGAAACTCAAAGTAGTTGCATTGTTCCCTTCTAGCACTTTAAGACTGTTTCTTTAGTGCTCAGCTCCTTGCACTTAATTCCCAGCATAATAAGACCCTCATAGGCACACACAAACTCAGATGTATGCTATGTCTCAGCATAAGCTGAAGGACTCCAGTACTTCATTTTAGCTCCAAAAGATTCTACAGTGCACTCAGTGCTCTTAGAAATGGAAGGAAATTCAATGAAAACACAAAGGATATTTTGACTGCACTGTACATTCTTACTTGCTCTCTCAGGAAATTATTCAAAGTGCCTGTCCATTTTCAATAGATTTCCAGCTGCTAAATAAATTATTACATTTATCATTGATTTTTTTTTTTTTTTTTTTTTCTTTACTTCCCTCTCTCTCTTCTTCTCTCCCCCCGCCCCCTTTCCCTNTTTGCATAACTATGCTTTTTCACAGTACATTAATGTGACATAAAAATAACAGGCATTTACCACAGGCAGTTCTTTGGTCATTGAAAACAGTCTATTTGCATAATAGATACTGCTTATCCCTATAAAGGACAAGAAAAAGCTTTCAAGAAAGGTCACAAAGTCTGGTCTTCTCATCACTTCTTCAAAACTAAACATTGGACAGCAAAACCTCAACTCTCTTGATGTAGCAGTGTATATATGATTCCCTTATTAATTTTCTTCAGACTATGATTAGCTTTCGCATATTTCGTATTGATACACAATTATTTTCAGTGAGATTATAGTTCTGATTCATCAAGTACTGCCATATGGACAGTCATATTGAAGTTGTTGTGCTGAACAAGCATAGGTCACTTGTATTCCTGTATTCAATCCACTGTTTGGACCAGTTGTGCTTTTAGCAGGACACCTAAAAGGGTCTGCTTTAGCAGTGTCAGATTTGCTCTTCATTTATATTAGTGCACTGTCTGGTTTGCCACAGCCTCTATCAAGGCAGCCAGTGCCTCATCACATTCCCTGCCCTGGCTGCGTTTCTATTTCCCCATTTCTATTTCCCACATTTGGCCATGTGTGATCAGTGTCCTTTTATTGTAAGAGATAGCATACATCAGTTTCAGGTATGCAGAGATTTGAAAATAAAGTAATTTAATTGTTTGAGTTATTATAGTGTACTTGAGCTTAAAAGAATACTTCTGCCAAGATGCAAAGAAGTACTTCTCTCAAGATGCAAAATTTTTATGTCATGCTACACCTACTTTTGTTTTAACAGAAATGGGACCAAGATGCATGAATTAATATGACAACACAGTAAAGCCTTCAGATTTTTTTTTAACAGAGGCAATGCATTGTTGTACTGTAGTTGTATATAGTAGAGTTGTTCATTGCACTAGAGGGGCATCATGAGGCACAGTATGTTGGAAACAGGACTTTTTTTGTCTTGTGTTTTTTCGTGAGGTTAAGAAATTTCCTCTCATTTTTAATCAAATGTTTCTTTAGTATTGAATAAACCTTCAGGCTGAACAGCCCAAACTCTCTCAGCCTGTCTTCATGGTAGAGGTGTTCCAGCCTTCTGATCACCTTTCTGGCCTTTCTCTGGACTCTCTGCAGCATGTCGATGTCCTCCTCATGCTGGGGACCCCAGAGTAAGACACAATAGTCCAGGTGATGTCTCATCATAGTGCAGTAAAGGAGAGGAATCCCCTCCCTCGTCCTGCTGCTTGTGCTACTTTTTATGTAGCCTAGGACACTTTTGGCCTTCTGGGCTGCAAGTGCACATAGCCAGGTTCTGTTGGGTTTCTTGTCCATCAACACCTGTGTTTCTTTCCAGTGCACCTCTTAATGCATTCTCTGCTCAGTCTGTACCTCTGTTTGAGATTGCCCTGATCCAGGTGCAGGATCTTGCATTTGGCCTTGTTGAACTTCATGAGGTTTGCACAGACCCACCTCTCCAGCCTGATAGGGTCCCACTGGATGTCATCCCTTCCCTCCAGTGTGTCAACCACACCACACAGCTTGGCATCCTTGGCAAACTTACTGAGGTGCACTCAATCCCATGTCACCAACAAAGATGTTAAACATCACCTGTCCCACTACTGACTCCTGAGGGGTCCCTCCTTATCCACCAAATGGTCCATGCATCAAGGGCTCAGCAACATCAGAGCATTTTTTTTTCTGAAAGACTTCATGTTGCCACTTGCTATTTTTCTGACCTTTTGTCTTCCAGCTTAGTTCTATTTTTCTGAAGTCTTCCCTCACCACTGCAACCAACCTGGACAGTGTGGTTAAATAGAATCTGTGTAAGGCTGAACTCAGATTCCACTTTTTCTTAATTTGTGTTTTCTCTTGAACTCAGATTCCACTTTTTCTTAATTTGTGTTTTCTCTAAGTCTGTACATGGAACTATCAGAGTAGCTGCAAGCTGATTGTTCCTTTCTTTTTCTAGTGCAGAAGTCGCTTGTAGTTGTTATATTTGCTGAAAGCATCCATATGGCCAGCAGATATACTTAAAAGGTATTTAGTGAGTGGTGTAATTCACTTCATTCAGCTCTCCTTTAGTGATTTCATCTAGGTTAGGTGTATATTGCTTGTCTGTTTAAAATCAGTATGGATTATCTGAAGTAGAATCATGCTTACTTGGAGTAAACTTGGCCTGCATGAACAGAAGTAAGTACTTAATTCAAGTCCAAGGTTTCTCATTGGACTTCATCTTCAAAGTTGTCAGTACAGCTTCTGCTTCAATTCTGGTAAGCCCTACATAATTTCACTCTAGGACTGAAGTTCTGCTTGACAATAAGTAAAAGGTCATGTAAAGTTCTGGTTCTCCTACTGCTTTTTTGTTCCAAGTTCCACCAGTATTGTAAAGTTAGATATATCTACATATTAAATTCTGCTCAAAATTTTATTTTTGTGATTTAACCTATCAATGATGATAAAACCATCCCTAACTTCCTCTTAGTAATCTAAAACCTGGTTGACAAAGATTAAAAAGTATATATTAATCACCCATATCCCAAGATTCCCCTAACATTTTTAGCTGGAGCATCACTTATATTTCTTAAAATCTATATCCGAATGTTGTGATTTTTCCTCAGCATTTCAGCAGTTAGGAAGCAAACTTAATTATTAACATTGCTGTTTATCATGTCTTTCATTTATTTTTCTAATAACTCTTCAACCTACCATTTAAAAATAAATGTTCAATTTTAGTTCATGCAGTTTACTATCCTTTCATATTGTTTAATGGAAAGTATTTCATGTTACATAATGTGAAAACACTGGTACTGTTTATGTTTTCCAAATATGCAGTAGAAACATTTATGCTGTTCCGCTTTCTTTTACACAATTCTGTTTTTTCACATCTAGTTGTAAAGCAGTATTAGTGTTTGAAATATCGTCTCTGATTAACTTAACATTCTTCATTTCCATGGGATGTATCTTTTTGCCTTTTCTTTCTTCTAAGTTCTTGAACTATTTAGTTCTTCAGTTATACACTACCTGTTGCCACCTTTTGTGTGGTTTTTTTTTCCCCCCCATTTTTTTCATGTTTTATTGTGCTGCTTTCTCTTCTTTTAGAAGATGGTAAGAAATGAATTGGGGATACAGATAAGGAGTAAGTCTGAAGTGGTATAGCTGAGGCAGGTCATCATAATCATGAATGTGAAATTCCAAAGTGGGGAGTCTTTTGTTCCAAGGATGTTTTTACAGGAGTATTGGATTTGGCCCAGAATTAACTTGACTGTCTTCATAGCAGTGAAATTGTGCTGTGTTTTGTGTTTGTGACTAAAACAGTGTTGAAAACACGCCAATGTTTGGGCTATTGCCCAGCAATGCTTGCACAGGATCAGGGCTGTCTCCCATTCTGCCCACATTTCCATACCAGCAAGTGGGCATGAATTTGGGAGAGGACAGAGCTGGGACAGCTGATCCCATATAATACATAACATCATGCCCACCAATAAAACTGGGTAGAGGAGAAGGGTAAGACAGGGGGTATATTCAAAGCTGTTTATCAGAGACTGGTGATCTGCTTGTGGGCTTTGGTAAGTGGTTGCCTTAGCATTTTTTTTTCCTTACTTATTACATTTTATAATTCTCACTTTTTAAATCTTTACTTAATAAATAATCTTTATGTTGAACTACTGGTTTTCTTTCTTTTTCTCCCATTCTCTCCCCTGTCCCACTAGGGAAGGAGGCAGGGGGTAGTGAGCTAGCAGCTATGTGGGTGCTTACCTGCTGGACGTGGTCAACCCACAACACCAGGATGGAAGAAAATACATTAAGAGCACAATCTCTGAGTAATGGGGTTTTGAGGTTTGAGGGAATGAAGTACTTTTAATGAGAAGCAAGCCAGGGAAGAGGCATTTGTGCATCCACAGATGAAAGGAAGAGGACAGGATGAGAAAACTGTGACTGTTTAACCTTGAGGACGTTCAAGGTAGAGGATCTTTTTGATGTATCTAGAAGCCTGATAGGAGGAATAAAGATGGACTCCTTGTGATGTCTAGTAAGGGACAAGAGGCAATGGGCACAAACTGAAATATGAGAAGTTTAATATGATTTATGACAAAAAGAGAACATTCCAGTTGCAGACTAATGTGCTGAAGGCTGATTCCTCATATTTGAGTGTAAAATGACACTACAAAAATTGATACTGTAATATCAATTAGTTGTATCAATATATGGTATTTCAGTACTCACAGCTCTGCTGGAAACTGGGTGTAAAACCATAGCCTTTGAACACGTGCTATTTTGTAGTAGGAGTGCTGATAGATCAGTTTCATTCACAAGTTTCAAAACTAACATTTCAAGATGACTCATTGTCCTGATTCAGCCTGCTTTTTAGGTTCCAGTTCTGGTTTTACTTCTGGCTTTTTCATGTGCTGACAGTTTGGTAGGTAGGAGTTTGTTTATATTCTTCTGTTGCAGGCATTCCCTGGCTTTCAGGGAGCAGGCCTGATTAGTCTTGCCTACTGAGATTATTTGTTAATTGTTGCTATTCAGGTATGTATTTCATCAAGGAAATCTTGACTGCTTGGTTAAAAAGAAAAAATAGGAGCAGTCCATTTTTTAAAATATAAGTGGAACACTGCACTTTTTAAAAGACAGCAAATGCAACATGAAATTTGGGAGAGATATATGGAGCATTTATGCTTTTGGTTACTTTAATAGAAAAGCCGATGATTTTCATTTGATTATCTTATTGACTTCAAAAACTTGCTCACTGATTTACTATCTGAAAAAAATGTTCATGCATGCTTTGTAGTATAGCGTGGGTTTCAATCTGAGCTGAAGAGAATATTTTTTGATGTGTAGGTGCATGAAGAGTGTGATCTCTTTGTAGAGCACGCTGCCTCCCTCTCTGTGGATTCTCATTAACTGAACATAAGGAGACAGAGTTCTGCAAGAGTGGCAGTACACACAGAACTGTTGCATGAACAGGCAGTGCTTTTCACTGTATTTCTGTAGTCTCACATTGCACATGATGATTTTTCATCTGTGAATATTTGAATTTTCTTTTCACTGTAAAGATAGCTTGGGGTATGTTTGTGTGAAATACTGAATACTGCATCTTTCTACATAAAATTGAGAGTGTTAGACTCTTCCACTGAGGAAGATAACGTGGTGGTTATGTTAGACATCTTCAATAGCAGTTATGTTTATTTACAAAAATACATAAAACTATATTGTCAGAAGTACAGAAGGGGTTCACGAGTCTTCTTCTGCTGCTTGTTCTGGTTTTGCTGGTCTTTTGCAACATAACTCTTCTAAAGACGCTTCTGCATTCCTCAGTGGGTCTCAGCCACATTCCTTTCTACCTTGGCCTGAAGCAGCCAGATGTCTGATGCCAAATTTCAGATTCCTGCTCCAGTGGAGTTACCTGACTTTTCTCAACAATATATTGAGGCTGTGTCTAGCAACTTCAAGTTTGTTTTATCTGTCTTCAGCAATGACCAGAACTAGAATATACTGCATTAAAACCCAGTCATAATGCAATGCTAAGAGCATCCTGTAAACGTTTTCCTGGGATGTCAGCAATACCAGCACACTGACACTAGGGACCACATCCCACATTAAAAGGCTTTGGTTGACAATTCGGCTGAAGTGCAATGTCAACAACTCTGGCAGGCTGCACAGAGGCATTTAGCCCGGCATAGAGACCGTACAGAGTGTGTGTGCACCCTGGAGCCTCAGCATAGCCCCTTCCCAAGTAAGTAAATTGGGTGTAGACCTTCTTCCCCTCCCAAATACGAGGGTTTTCATAGCTCGTCCTGAGTGATCTGACTGTTATTGCTAGCCTTGTGTTTTTGCTTTGGGATAATGAACATCCAGATTTGACTGCCTGTTTCCCATGTTTGTAAATTTGCATAATACTGGAGTGTGACCTGCGGGAATTGAGTGGTGCTCGGGTTTCGTTCACCTCGCCGGCTGGATAAGTCCCTGTGGCTCCCCAGCCACCCTTTTCCAGGGTGAATAAAGACACCCGCGGCACACCGCGCACATTTCGGGTCCTTGCCGGCAGGCTCCGGGAGAGGGGCGGGCACGGACGGGCACGGGCACCGGGGGCGTTGGGACCCTGTCGCAGAGCGGCGCCGCCCGCTGCCGCCGCGGCTGCAGCACTNCCGGGTGAGGTGGCCTCGGGTGCCCGGGTCCGCGCCGGGGGCAGGGGGGAAATGGGGCGATTTAACAGGTTGCGACGCGCGTGTGGTCGGCGGCGCTCTTGGCGCCCGCGTTTTTGGCGTTGAGGTAGGTAGGAGCAGGATTTTTGTTAGCCATTTGTCGCTGCTGCTATTGCTAATATTGGCTTCTGATGCTATAAAACGCTTCCTAGGAAGCCGCGTCTTCAGCTGGGTGTTTGATAACTCTCGGGTATCCGGCAGCTGTCAAAAATACCAGGATATGTAGTTGTTTATCTCCAGCCTCATTCGGGCTTTAAGATGGTTCATACACATAAGGAAATACCAAAACTTTTCTTAATGGTAACAGAACGAAAGGAGAACAAGAAATATCTTTGGGCATCCTTGTGGCTCTAAAGGCAGTTTAATCTCCCCGGAGTGGTATTAGGGAACGACCCTTACTTTAAATCACTTTTTTTTCATAAAGTTTTTGAAGGTCTGACACTTCCTCATGCCTCATTCCTTTTTAACTCGGTAATGTGGTGTTTTTTTTCCTTTTCATATGTAATTTATGCATAATGAGTCATTATTCCTTCTTGTTATTTACTGAATGCTTTGTCTGAACCTGTCGAGAGGTTCTTTTACCCTTCTCATTTATTAGGTACAGAATTCCTTGCAATTTTACTAATATAAATTAGGTTACGGAATTAAATAATTTTGGGACTGTCTAAAGGGAGACGCTGAAATTTGTGCCATTTCTAAGTTTACAAGTCCTAAGTTAGAAGTCCAGAAAGGGATGAGTAAGTGATCAGGGGTTTAGGTCTTTTGTGGGGTGGTTTTTGTTTGTTTTTTTTTTGTTTTTTTTTTTTTGCAGGGCATATGACATTTGCAAAAATTTGTCACTGTATCCTTCAAGGATAATGCTGTAATAAACAAGCAATATTACTAGACACATTTTTTTTTTTTCTTCCTACACACTGTGTCGCTTGAATAATTTTGGTGTTCTACAACACAAAGGCCTTGTATCTTTGTGCATACAAAGTCCAAGAGGATGAAGCAACTAATTGTTTGTGAATAAAAGAAAAAAGAAATCAAATGGCAAACAACTAAAATGTTAACCATGCATTTTCTATAGAAGTACTTAATAAGTAGACAGGTTTCAAAATACAGTTTTTGTATTCATACAGAACAGTCTTTTTTCAGGGTGTCTTATTTTATGGTTTTGAAAATATGCTTAGGTATAGGTGTACTCCTTGAAGTCAATGAAAAGATTTATACAGGTTTGCCTGACTTCAAGAATTAATTCTAGGAATTTTTCCACCATGTTATTTATTCTTTCATATGAGCACACGTTTCTGATGTTTCTGGATCATATGCTTTTAAGCTTCCAGTAGAAGACCCCTAGACTTCTGAGCTGGTTCTATGTTTCTCGTCCACGGAGAAAGATTCCATTTAGGCTTAGCATGAACCTTTGTGAAATCTGTGTTGTATTTTTTGTGTGGCTGGAAAAGCAGTCTAGGTTTTAGGTAGCCTGCCATGTTCTTATATTCATTCTTTTCATGCCTCATTATGGGGGAGGCATGAAAGCAATAGTATGTCTGAGACTGAAAATCCTGTGCTACAATATATGTATGTTTGGTTGTTGTTTTTACATTGGAATAGAGAGAATTTTCAGTTTTTCTCTACCTGGATCTAACAGTATCTTTTGATTGCAATTTTCATTTCTATTCCAGTCTAAAGTGTTAAAAATTACTGATGACAAGGTTGCAATGATTTGGTTCTTGTGACTTGTGAGTCTCGCCTAAGCTCTGAGAATTTGGGTATATGTAACATTATGCATTTGTGTCTTTACATACAGGCAAAACCCAGTTCTTCAGTATCTGAGGATGGATAAAGACTTCCGCTACTACTTCCAGCATCCGTGGTCTCGCTTAGTTGTGGCTTACTTAGTGATCTTCTTTAACTTCTTAATATTTGCTGAGGACCCAGTATCTCACAGCCAGACAGAAGCCAATGTTATTGTTGTTGGTAATTGTTTCTCCTTTGTAACAAATAAATACCCTGAAGGAGGAGGCTGGAGATTTTTGAAGGTGTTTCTGTGGCTCCTTGCCATTCTCACAGGACTGATAGCTGGAAAATTTCTCTTCCACCAACGTTTGTTTGGTAAGTTAAAAGATGCATCTGCTGACTTCTTGCTAATGGGTTTCTGACTTCTCCTTTTACCTTTTTACTCGTGGCAGTTTTGTAAATGTTGCTTTTAATCTCTTCTACTGTTTAGAACTGTATAGAACTCATGGAAACTAATACCATAGCATAATTCTCAGTGATTTCAGTCAAAAAAGGATAAAACCAATGAAAGCTGACATGTTTTAAATACTTAGTATTGGTCAGTAGTTTTCAATTTTTCCATGTTACAAATGTATTTCTTTGCACCTTCAGATCAGTTTTTAGGTCTTATTATGTAACTTTCTCAGCAACTTGAAAAAAAGGAATTCTCCCTTGGGGTGGCAACTCTGCACGTCTTGTCAAAAGACACTTAAGTGGAAGTAGAGGCTCTTGTAAGTATTAGCAGAGCTGTGCTGAAGAGCTCCCATGTGCAAATGGGAATTCTAGAGAGGTAGGACCTGTTTTACTACAAGAGCAAATCAGTAAAATGAAAAGGCGGGAAATGGGGAAAAACATGACAGTGAATGTTTCCAGACACAAGATATGACTTAACTGAGGAACATATTGTACATGGACTAACTGAAAGGGATGAAATGGCCCTGGAATAAATTCTGAGACTAAGAATTTAGATGTAAATATATAGAGATACAAAACTATCCATTTGTTGTCTTAACTTACATGTAGCTAATCTCAAGGCTGTCTCTATATTCTAGAGATAACTAGAAATCTTCAGTAGAAGGGATTTCTCTGTTCCTGCCATTTTCACAATTCTTTGAAACATCTGATTCTGGATATGCTGCTGCTGATCTATATGGACAGCCCCCATATTCTTATACTGGTAGCACTGCAGGATGGATGGTTACTGGAGCACCTCGAAGCACATGAGCAATAGGCCATTTCCTTAATCTGTCTTGTTCTATTAAGAGAGAGCCACTATTGTTTCAATAAATCAAATGTAAAGCTGTTGTGTTGAGGAATGAACAAGGAAAGCCACATTAAGAGACTTCTTTTAATATAGACTTCTCTTGAAACACATATTCTGAAAAATAATTAAGCATCATGAAGACTATTCAGCTATTTTACCACAGGGTAATGGTAAATGTAAAATGTTCCCATAAAGAGGACATTTTACCTGGAACAAGGGCTATCACAAGAATGTTTTCAATTCTGCCTTCCCCAATTGAGAAATGATTTTGTTAAACTGAAGACATTTAAGGAAAAGTGATGAACCTGATGATAAATTAAAAAAATTAGCCTGATAGTGAGAGGATTGAGAGGATAAAGGGAAGATTAGAGAGTGACTTGCTCAAATTTGAAGGACAGAACTTTCAGCTCAGCATTTGTAATGCAAGGTCCAGTGCTTGGAAGTGGCAAATAGCCAGCATTTTTTTTAATCTGAAAGGCTAGACAATCAGTGGATCAAGTTTTTATAGGATATGACCTCATGAAGACATGAATTTTTCTCTTTGAGAACATGTTTTTCTGACTACGGAGTAATTTTCTTCTGTCTAGGTAGGTTATTATGATACTTCCTTCAGGATTTGAAAGTGAATATTGTATGTAGCTAAACATAAATTTTAAAGTGGCTTAATTCAGTCTTTCTGCCAAATGGAGAAGGTCTGTCCAGTCTTCAGTGTCTGCTGCTTTGTGCCTTTGTGCAGTTGCTCAGTGAAACAGGATAGGAAACTTACCCATATTAGCAGTACCCATCTTTTATTTCTGTAAGGATCACATGTCTGATATGACTATACTGATGTTTGTGGCAGCACTAAGATGGGCTCAGTGCTGAGAGGAAACCAATGGGCAAGAAATTCCTAACCCTGAAGGCACTGCTGGTTTGTGGATATTTGTAGCTGTGGTCTGGGTGAGCAATGTGGGTGTAGGTACAATCTGATCTGAGGCTAGCTGCTGCACACTGAGTTTCATGGCAACTTGTGCCAATGTAGATCAGTCACAACTCCACCCTCCTAATGCCAGCCACATCATTTTGGTGCCTCCCTTGAGCCAATACTGCTGCTGATGTGACAGTGCAGCAAGCCAGCTCAGGCAGCCAATCTCATGGAAAATCAGTTCCTTCTGCTGCTGTCTACAGCAACTCCTTGAAGTGATGTGATCACTCGAGTGCCAGTGCTGATGAGATAGCCAAGGACTGTGCAGCCAAGACAGCTGGGGCTGTGGCAGCCATACCTGGTGTTGGCTCGAGTGCTGTGGGACTGCACCCACACAGTGTCAGTGGAAATGTGCTGCTGCTCGTGATACACTGCGAGCAGATGGCAGGCAGTGTGACTGAAGAGCTGACTGTATTGCTGACTGATGTGGCTGTGTAGCTGGTGTGGATAGAGATTGCTTTGATGGGAATGTGAGTTTACAGCTTCAGTTATCTCTGTGTCTCCAGAAGATTTGTACAGCCCATGCTGAAATATTTTCTGCCTGTTATTTGCTACTACTTTAATAACTTCATTGCCTAGAAATCACTCTTTTTATTAAGATCTTCATCAAATATGTCCTCTGTATCTTCTGGCATCAAGCAGTTCATGAATTCACTGCTTTATTGTTTTCAGTCTGTATGTCTAAGTAGTTGCTACTTTTGTAATTTTTTTTTTCTATTTAACTTTTTCTTTTTTTTAATATATAATTGGTTGGGACAACTCTGGTTTTAAGTCCTTGTTTATTTATTTTGTTTTTTTCTCTGCTACACTCTGTTTGCAGGGGAAATTGTGACTGGTTGTTTCTTGTGGCCTGTGTATATCTTCCTGCAGTCAGGAAACTGAATAGCACCAGTCAATCTCCCCCTCTCAGATCTTGGCTCACAGTGGAGGCTGCAAATTGAAAATGAAAAGGATTAGTCTGCACATCTCACTTTAAATGAAGAGGAAAGGAGAGGATTTTTTTTCTCTATGTCCTTTCTGCTTTTTTGTTCCTTGTCTTCTGTATTTCTTGCTGCTGAGTTTGCACAGGAACTAGAAAAATAGTGTAGTTAGAACTGTGTCAGAATATAGTTCACTGTCTGTGACAGTCACTGCCTGATAGCCATGGCTGTCACAGACTAAAAAAATAAAAGAGAAGTTCAAGCATCTTATGTGTCTAAAAGGGGAAGGAGACAGGTGCTGCAAACCTGATTTAGGCTTCATCACTCTGAGTTTAGAGAGATAAGGGAGTAGGTAAACTATATTGATGAGAAGTAGAGATCTCAACTGGAGGACATAGTGGGATGTTTTCTGTTGCAACCTTTGAGCAGCGTCATCTCCAGGGAATCCTCCAAGACACTCCTCATTACTTAAGATTAGAAAACAATTACTTTTCTTGTTCTTTGGTCAAGAAATAGCTTAATTCATTTGATAAACATCTCCCACGGTAAATATTTCAGTGAAAAATAGCCTTTATCTATGGCATGTGATCAGAACAAGTAGAATTTAACATTGTCTTTTGGTTGTTATCCAGTGTATTATTTCGATCCATCACTAAGCATATCTTCTATTTGGTTCAGTATTGTGTTCTGCTGTGCTGCATATTTTGCAGTGGAAAGTGAAAGGTCATAGAAGAATATTGGAAATTTGGGGAAATGAAAAATAAAGATACATACCCCTGGTTTGTTTTTTCATTCTGTATAAGAGAATTACTTGAGATAAGGGAAAATGGTAATGTCTTGATTAATCTTCTGCTTTATTTAAATCAGAGGGAGCTTACAAACGGACCCATTTGATGACACTATGCATTCAAAAAATGCATTCAAATCTTGACTTAAAAGAAGTTCCTAGATAAGCATTTGCCTATTTTTCATATTGCTCTGGGGCATTGTATGGAAAATGACACAGTGTTTAAGGTGTAGAAAGTGTATTTTTTAATTGGCATCTGCCCAGAATATGCAAAGTTGCTCTTCTACACTACTTCAGATCTAAATTCTGAGTTCAGGGGGGGATTTTTTGGCCCAAAGTTCAGGCTGTACATTTTGCATCAATATAGATAAACATGATATATCATGTAAATCTAAAATTGTCTTCAATTTGAATAGACTTTTAGCAGTATGCACAAATGGGCAGTATACTTGGAAATATATCTTACTTTTTTCAGTCCAGAATTTTTGTTTTCATTGGTCCTTATGTTGCTAATCCTTAGTTTATGCTGTGTATTAGATACATCAGTTTTTAAAAACTTACTTACTACAAAACTTACATGTTTCTGCCTGCCCATTCTTCTGATTCTAAAGATGTATTAAAATCTGATTAAAAGCCTGATTACAGAGACCATATTTGTATTTGTATTGTACTTGTATTTGAATCAATTGCCAATGAGTGTGCTTAGATTTATGTTTGTAAGTTACTTTCTAAATGGTGTGGATGGAAAAACTAAGTGCTTAATTTAAAACGAGATATATATAACTAAATCTGTATTCTTAAAATGGAGGAATCATAGTACAGCAGGTAAATTAGAGCTGTATAAATGTTGAATTTAATGGGATGCTCTTTTACACACAGTACGCAGTTTGTTTAAAAGTAAATTATAATCTCAGCTTCGTAGACACTGGCATAAATGAATAAATCACTCATAGGAATTGCACTGAACTGTGAGTGCACACAAATGTTGCAGATTTTTTAATGGACAGTAGTGCCATGCTGTGAGTAATTTCACGATACATGGTTTCAAATAAAACACCCACCAAGGTTATGCTGTCTGAAAACATTACTCTTTTTGTCAAACATCTTATCTGGAGGGCCCTAAAAGATCATACAAATGTCTTAAAAGCAGACTCCTCAGTGTCTGCCTTTATGCTGGAATTTAAGGGATGTATTAACTGAATGAAGATTGCAAGGGGAAATTAGACAGACTGGGATTTAGTGAGAATGATGTTGCACTACACAGGAAAAGTGGATGTTAGGTAACAGGATAAATTCATACAATATTACATATATGATTAGTTAGTATCCTGATATTTTAGGGGTCATGTTAGTGTAAAATCTGGGCAGTGGTATTGCTGCTAGTGTTGGCATATCACTTTCACAGTGGTGCTTGTGAAATAGCTAATGAACCATGTGATCTGTTTTACCAAAGAAGCTTCCCATACATTTGTTAAGATTTTCTCATGCTTGTTTTTCAGCCAGATTGTTTCCCATTCTTGTTTGATGGTAGTGATAGGAACAGTTATACCACCATCTGTAGAAACAAGTGGTGTGTGTATGGCAATACTTGCATAAAATTCTAAGCTGATTGATAGAGCATGTTCTTCTCTGTTGTCAGCTCTGTGTCTTACATTACAGTAAGGACTGTCACTTAATACCCAGCAACTTTGTTCCTACTCTTTCTTTTCCATTGATGACTTCAGCCTAATAGAAAACAACTAATGTGACAGCTGGTGAAAACTACTGTCTTCAAGAGCCTGTTCAGTATTTTAATAACAATGACCAAGTTAATACTGTTGAAGGTGTTCAGGGTCTGCTGTGATTGTCTCATGGTCAATTCACCTCTTTTGTACCAGTAAAATGTTGAAGCAATACAGTAAAATTATTTTGGTTCTACAAAATGTGTGCCAAGGGGCCAGTCTAACAGTTTGCTAATAATAACGCACAAGTGACTGTGAGCAAGCAATTCGGAGAGCCAGAATCCTCAAATTTGAAAAAAAGAAAAAAGAAAAAAAAAAAGGTAGCATAAAAAGAAGAAGCTCTCAGCCAGCCACTGAATGAGTTGCAGGCTCATCAGATTGCAGCTCTGGCAAGCTGACAGTAATTCAGATATCAGTTTATTTTAAACTTTACATCATTCATGAGGGAGACCACAAGTGACCTTTCAAATATAAATGAAAAGCATGCAAGTAACCTCCTAATTTCTTCTCTTACGCCTATTTTTAGAGGAGCCATAACATCTCACTGCTTCCTCTTTTCACACTCAATGAGAAGACTGCTGTTGTCTGCACTTAGCCTTAGTTGTGGAATCAGTCTTTGGGTAGTAAATTATAGAGTTTAATTGGAGAGATACAGGCAATAGCTACAAAAGATTATTTTCTCTTCTATGAAAGCTTTGGTTCTACTGGAGGTGCATATCCCACTCCCCAAGCAGTAGCATAAGAGTGCGAGAAGAGGTACATGTGTCAGATTTTCCATAATGGGAAAGATCTAGATAATATTTAGCATCTAGTGACTGAAAACTAAAGATAAGTTCATTGCTATTTTGTATTGATGTGTCAAATCTGTGTTTTGATCTTTTTGACATGGCTTTCAGATTTTTCTTTCTGTTTGAAGCCAGGAGTGATTTTGGAATGATGCCTGCCACTTATGGGAATCATATGTCTCCATTCCCCAATTTCCAGAAATAGAAGCGAGCTTATTCTTAGTAGATGCATCCTGATGGGCATAGTGCAGGTGCAAGTTAGTGCAGGGGCAAATTTCATGTGTCATTATCCCATATAGGGAGGAGATGGAGAGGATATTAGTGTGGAACATCACCTTGCCATGTGCCTGCTGCAGAGTGCCTAGGACAACATTATTTCCTTGGTCATGCTGTGTCCTTTTGAAGGTCCCTTTAGGCTGTCAGAGTGGTATGAAGGTCCTTCACATACAAACCAACATTCCTCTCTGTGTGATTCTGCAGAATCCAGCCTATGCACTCCCCCAGCCTGTGCACCTGGCTTATAAAGTTATATGTATGTATACATACACACACACACACACACACACACACACACACACATATATATCTATATCTATCCAGAATGAATAAAACCCCTCAGCATATTCTGGTCCTTAAAAAACTGCATACATTATCAAGATATGAGAACTATTTAGCAAATAGTAGGTGTGGTGTATACATTTCTCGTAGATATTTTACATATGGCAAAAGTCAAAAGAATTTGTAAATGTATTCACTAACCAGAGTGACTTTCAAGGAGGAGGGAGTAATTGTTCCTTATGACACAGGTAGGGCAGAAATGCAGGGTTTCTAAATATGACTGCTGAGATATGAGAGGCACATGCCCTAATTTCAGATACTGGAAAACAATTTTCTGCATTCTTCTTTTTCTCTTTTCATCAGAAGGGGCAATGTCCCTTTCCTCATTGAGTAACTCATGCCAGGGCATGGCAGGGAACATCAGAAACTCTCCTGCTTTGAGCATTCACACTCTCCCTGGTGCCTTTATGTGGGAAACGAGTCTCCCAGGAGAAGGCTGGACATCTGAGTAGAGGTAGCAGCAGAGCCTTGAATTCAGCTTTCATGTGCAGCTCTGGGGTATGATCTTTTGAAGTAGCCAGCTGTTTAGGGCTTTTTAGACTCACTTATGTACATGCTAAATAAAGTCTTCTATTTCTGAGACACTGATGCAATGTCTGTCTACTGTGAAACACTTTCATTTAATAGTAAAGCAAAGAGGAAATTAAATCTGTACAAGATTCAGTAAAGTCAAACATGCTAAACAAATAATGAAAAAATAATTAGGGCAGTGAGGGAGTAAAGAGATGAGGCAAGACGGAGCAAAACACTCCTAGAGAGTCACAGCAACAACAATATTTAATTTTAGCTTACTTGAGGCCTAAAAATTGAGACACCACAGTTTTAAGTAACAAACCCCCACAAATGTCCTAGCTCTTTTGCTAATCTGTGCTTACAGATCTAAGTGACAAAAAATATGTATCTTGATTCACACCTGACGGTATAATGTGCTAGAGGTATAGAAAAGGGAGGACAAACTGAAAACTAATATTTTATGTGGAATGTCTGCGGAGTCCTGATCTGGGGAATTCAGGGCTTAGCAAAACATTCAATTTTGTGTCACTTTCATGCAGCAAATAAAAAAGTATTTACAAACAGTTTTCTCCATGCCTACCACTTTGCTTCATGTTATCCTTGATAGGTTGCAGCTGAGATTACTTTGAAGTGGATTGGGGCTTATGTCCCATGAGCCTTATGTCTGTGGCAGCCAAAGGCAGAGTAATTTTTATCTAAATTAGAGGTCACTTTTATATGACTTGTCTAAATTCAGAGAGTAAAACAAGAGTGCTACTCTCTTGGGGATGTCTACAGATTTCCATCTCTTAGGCTGCAGATAAAAAGCAAAATTCTCTTGAGGCTGTGTTTCTGCTTGCCTTGCTAGGCCACACACCAGAGCAAATGCAGGCACTCAGGGGTCTCTGCAGAGGTAAGAGCTGCACTGCCTCTGCCAAGAGCTGATTGTGGCAGCCTGTGTGTACCCAGAGGTCATCAGAATGCCACTCTGGGTGTCTCTGGGTGTCAGAACTTGGTTCAGGCTGATATAAGGTTGTGTAGAAAAGGAGAATTATCGATCCTTGTACTTCTAGATGCAGTCTGATATCCCAGTACTGTTGGTGGTGTAGAACTGGTGTAGATCATATGTTTGTGTTTGTATGTTAGTCTTAGTTTTGTTCTGGTGTGTTTTTTTTGTTTGTTTGTTTGTTTGTGGTTTTTTTTGTGTGTGTTTTTTGTTTTTTATTTTTTTTTGTTTTTTGTTTTTGTTTTGTTTTGGGATCTTGTTTGGTTGGTGGTGTG